>CAXAMN010021339.1:806406-869780 GCA_963970005.1 Durusdinium trenchii
TATATATATATATGTACAGACGCATAGCAACATAATAATATAACATATGTTATAACTATAATTTATATACGGTATCATATACCTCCGTGTGTGTGTGTGTGGGTGGGATGGCGCTGCAAAGCGGCGCAAATACTTCTGGGATCTTCTGGGCAAATCCTGCGCCATCGTCGGTGCCAGTGCTCCCGACAGTGGCTCACATGTGTCGCATGTCTGCTTGGTGGTGCGGATCTGTTGCCTTCTTTTCCTGAAGGATTTTCAAAAAGGCAATCAAACTAACTGGGCCTTTCGAACCGACCCCTGTGCATCCCCAGCAATTACTGATCCCAGATTCCAGTCATGGTTGAATTTCATCATGTCCAGCTACAAAAGCCATCAAAAGCCACCTCATCCACCTCACACCGCCCAAGTTTTGAGATCGCCCCCGATGAACAGGAATGCGCATGGCGTTCCACTTTCCCCCGGAGGCAGCGCCTCCTGCTTTGAAGCGTTGGCTCAGCAGTTCCCATCCGGTCGGTTCACCCAGGTGCATCGCGCCACAGGCGGCAATATAGACCTTCTTCCTCGATGCGAAGGTGCGCAGGCAGCGCACGGAAGAAGTCGGTGTTCAGCCCAGCTTCGGGGACATCGAAACGCACCCGGGGTGGGGTGGAAGGCCGGGAAGCTTCTGCGCAAATAAAGGTTTCATATTGTTAGATCCCCTTTCCGTTTTCGCTTTCTTAACGGTGTGGTGGGTCAGGTATGTGCAAGTTTTCTGAGGTGGTGCAGCAGTTTCCGGCCAAATCAGCTGTCTTGCTCCGATGAGGCTACCACAAGTCAACTGAATAGGATTCACAAAATGTTTGTGGCAGGTGAACCCCCAGACTTCTGCCCATCGAACTCGCCTTCCTCCACCTAGGCCGCCGCACACCCGTTTCTGCAGGCGATACGCCAGGCAGGTCGCAGGTGCCGCGCCCCGGCTGTGGCCAAAGAGCACCAAAGGCCGGTTCTCGCCTGGAGCTCCGCTCGATCCAAGCAACTGATCCGGACGGAGTTCAATCAGGACGGTGTGGTGGACATGCGCAAGCCCCACATTGCTGGTTTGAGGTTGCTGGTGCAGTACGGGCATTGGTTGTGAGCACGCCACCTATGTAGAAAATACGCAAGACTCGTAATCTCACAAGTTAATTACTAAAAGCGAAGCGCATCGCATCTCCTAGTAGACTAATCTTCTATGTGCCCATGCATGTGTTCGAAACACTTGGACACCTTGGCAAACCCTAACAATCCCTAACTGATCCAAACGGACCATCAAAATACAGAATTCAACTATTCAACGCTTCAAACGATCGCCTGCAACCTGATTGACCTCTTCGACCAACAAGTCGATGTACTTGGCCCAAGGTTCTCGACCTTCCTCTGCAATCCTCGACGGGTGGAGTCTCTGAAGACGAGCAGGTGAACATCAAGAGGTGGGACCCCAGTTCTTTTGAACATCCTGGAGTGGGCTGACAGTGGGAAGCATATGTTGATATTTGATATGCAAGCATAACGTCTTTCAGGTTCAGAGCCAGTATAGAGCAAGAACCTCTCCGCCGCACTTTGGGGGCCGCGGCCCATAGGCATCCGGGAAGTGGAAGATGGCCGCATCCTGCGGCATCACAGCAAGTGAACACAAATAAGCATCTGGCAAACTGTAAGGACTATTGCACACAACATCCGAAAACTGCAACTTTGGGTTCACCACAGCTAGATTCTTTGCCCCGCCTGACAGGAGGGGAATGCGTATAAGGGAACGTGCAAGTCAAGCCGGTTATTTGAGTGGCCCACTCTCCACTTCCATGCGTTCGGGTGCTTTTACCGGTCAAAACGGGCAACTAACATGACTGCCAAGGGCGCCGTCATCAACGGTCCGGTCTGGCCGCTTTTTGCCTTTGCCTTTACGGATGCCATGATTGGGAACTGGCTTCCAGCAAGCATCTTGGGAAAACTGCGGTGTGTCCGAAAATTAACACCATATACCCCTTCCGAATGTCTCTTGGCATTGGTTCTTGTGGCTGTTTATTGACATCCTCCTCCACTGCCACACTCAGATGTTTTTTCCAACTCAAGCGTCCGTGGTGTCGCGCCTTCATGCCGGCCTCCTTGACGGCATTCAGCAAAGGCGCCAATCTCAGAGCCCCAAGCACTCCCCCCCGAAGCGAATCCCCAAGTCAAACCGCAGGGACGGCTCTGAAACGCACACAGGAGCATGTTTAAAACATATGCCACTCTACACCCATGTCCTTCGACCCCTCTTCCACCCAAATGTTTGGATCGCACTTCCCCCATCGTCCTCCCCACCTGCGTCGCACGGCTCCGCACGGCTCCGCACGGGCTCCCCGCAACTTCTCGCCGTCCTTGGGTGAGAAGCCGCCCGAATACCAGGCCTCGGGTGGACCAAGCTCCGCTCGTGCACGGCAGTCAGTCTGTGAGCCGAAAGAATATGCCGAAGGTATGGAATCATGTGCTGAGTTTTTGGAACATGTGGGCTTTCACAATGATACCTGAATCCGGGGGCATCTATCAGTCTATCTTACCGTTGATATCCTTTAATTAGGTACTTCCTTTTCTGTTGCATTTGATCCACTCTCTGACCCTCTAACCTGCTCAAAGCTCTATTTCGGTTCCATGCTCTTTGTGCTATACCGGGGCTCCACCAATCCAAGAGCTCACTCGGCTTTGGTTCTATACTGTACTGTGGCACGGAAACTCATCCAAGAAACAGCTCCGGCCGCAACTTCTCAATCAAACCAAATGCTACTATGGAGACACATGGGAGGCTCAATCACTAGCACCGCCTCAGGCCCCCGAGCACAAAAGAAGGGCACTTGACCTCGGCATTCAAGGGATTTGCAAAGGCACTGATGCGAGAGCTGGTGACCTTTCTCAAACAGTCGGACCTGATTGTTGCTTAAAAGCCTGTGAGCTATCCCAACTAATATCAGCCAATTAGATCCAATTAGGCAAATCACTTGCACTTTGTTTGCTCTGGTCAGTGGTTCAAGCTTCAACCACAATCTTTCAATCCAGGCTCCAGGGCTTGTGGTATCGTCGGCAGCCTCCTTGCTAGATCTTGCTTGTTGGGATGGTTCAATCAGAAAAAACCTGTCAATTGATTAAGCAGACCTGAACATGTAAGTTTAGATAGTTTAGACAGAGTCTCCTACAGTGGGATCGGTAGGATGCGGACTCCTTCTGTTGGAACCAGGTCAACCGCGCGCGGCTCTTCCCGCGCTTGATCCGAAGACACGCGGAGGCTGGTCGATCCGGGTCCCCTACGCAAAACATCGCAACAACATTAACAGTGAAAAAAACAACAACCGCGCGGGCACTCCTTGACGATGCAATGCAACCTCAAGAGCAGTGCAAAGCAAGGACACCCATTGTTCATTGACGTCACTGTGGATGGTGACCTGCCACGGTGAATCTAACTTTAACTGCACTAGGCTAGAAATAGAACCTTCAAGGAATGGTCAAAACCTGACACCGCTGGTCAGCGCCGTTCCCGCACTTGGAATGCAAAATCACTACTATAATCCAGCTTTCTGCCTGCAAAGCGGGGCGCCAAACCAGCTAGCGCTTCTTGAGGTTCTGACAGGTCCGTCTGGTCTAATTTGATGTTCACCTTGGCCCAGCTGATGCAGAAGGGACTGGGCAACGGGGCCCTCTGAGACGTTCAAGACGTTCAACCTTTCATTGCACGTTTTCATCACCACATGCCTCAATCAACATCCGGGAAAAACTCATGGTCCTGCCACTGGTTCACACCTGCGAATGAAGCCAGGCCCCTGTCAGGATTGTGCCATGCCGGACTCAACCACCCAAATGTGTGTGCTCCGCCGCAGGATTGGTCGTGGTGATGGGCTTGCCAGGCAGAGACTGGGGACCAGGCCCAACCACTCTCTGGCCCATTTCCGGCCAGAAGCTTGTAGCGCAAACACCTACAATTGACACCGACACGGCTGTCACAAGGAGACCCCTGATCACCCAGTCACTTGTGGGGCTAAAGCCCTTCGACAAAAGGCAACAACGATGACACTATTTGCACTTGTGAGGTTCGATCTTTAACGTCAGACTAGTGCTACTGAATTGCAAACCCTCAACCAAATATCACAAAAGGCACTACTGCTCCAAACTACTGCTCCAAAGATCAACATAGGCAGAAGAACCACACATCTGCTCATGTAATTTGGTAACTTCTTTGCCCTTGCAGTGGTCATCTGGGCTTCACGTAGCAAAGGCCCTGAACAAGGGTGCAGCTCTAGAAGCCATGAATGTGGCCATGAGGCTCATCTACCAACTCCAACTCCTCCACGAAGGCATCTCTGGAGAGCTTTCCATCCTTAAATCACGTATGTGTGAAGAAGTGGAACTTATATAATATATATATATAACTAAAATATGGCTATGTACACAATTACTTTGTTGCAACTTCCACATGCCTTCTGGATTCTTGAGGCCGGCAGTTGTTGCGAATCGGCATCTGTTTTAGGTACGACTCCTCACTCTGGCCATGGTTGTGCAAATCTGGCACGTTCTGGCACAATATGCCTTTCAACCAGTGTGTCACACATCAAGTGGTGAGCAATGACCGAACAGTGCGAATCACGTCAACGAAAACAACCAGCTGCAACTGCAAGCAAATCCATGATGATCTTGAGGGGTCAACAGTATATTTAGTCTGGTAGCTTCCCAGTCAAAGGACGTGCACTTCATGCTATTGACAATGCCCCCTTCCCGTCCCTACCACAAGTAACATATCAATTGCAACTCCGAGAAGGAAATCCCTCTGGGTGCACCATGGGGATGAGCAGGAAGGCAAGTGGTTGGCCCGTGCCTTGCTCCAAACGTGGCATGTGTTCAATGTGGTAGCAAGAACGGGCCGAAAAAACGGAACTTCAAACAGCCGGTCCCTGTACCAGCAGGTCACATGCACATCAGATCACATCAGTACCTGGAAACAGCAAGAAGTCGCAAAAATACATCCACCGGTCTTCAACACATCCACCTAAGAAGTGTGGGACGCGGGCTTCAAGGCGCCATCTCCCCGGTCTTCCCCAGCTCGGATGGAGCCGAGCATCCAATTCTTTGCTCTCCAGCTGTGGGCCTTCACGTGCCACGACACCACCTCATCGCTGCGCATCGTTTACGAGTGCTTTCTTCGATATGTTCGATTAGACTTGTGATGCTCAGAGGTCTGGCAGTGTCATTCTATGGCTGCAGGTTTTTAGCGGTAAATTTGTTTTGTTTTTTTAGTGGGATGTTTTATTTTATGGGGGTTTGAGTCTTCTGATTCTGTTGCTTTAGACAGTTTCTTATTAGGTCTACTGTGTTTTTACGTGCTCTATTGGGTTTTCGAGCTAAGTGATCCCTCTACGTGCTGGTGGCCCATAGCATCCACCTTTGTTAAGTCGACTGTTCGCGGGAGGCCCAGGGTCAGATCGGAGCGTTTTGCTTCGATGTGCAGCAAAGCCTTTGAAGTGCAATTTCTATATTTATGTTACTCAAGTTTTAAAACATATTCTATTCAATATTATATGTTCCAAAGGCTCCAAAGTACTGAGATGGCAAAAGCACCTACAAAAACCCACAACGGTGGACGCTAAGGGCCACCTTCCTTCCTTCCTTCCTTCCTTCCAGAGCCCTTAAAAGAAAAAAAAATATCCCACGGAAATATGCTCTCCTCATTCTATCGTTCAAGCCGTATCACGCTTGGAGGACTGTGGACCTCGCAGCTGGACCCGCGAGAAAACACATTTCAACTGAACAGATGGGCACAGAAATTTCGATTGGCTCCAAATCCACGCAAGGTCGAGTAACAACCATCCGACCGCCCCTAAAATCATCCCCTTACAGTAACTGCAGGGGTGTTAGTGGCCCTCCATAAAGACCAAAGACCTCAAGTTGACAAGACCAGGAGTCGGCCGGGGATTTCGCGGATGCCTCCAGCAATGACCTGCCAAATGGGGCTCATGGCCGCCCGCTTTCAAAAGGCACCGATGGAAGCTGTGGTGATGTCGGAGTGGGCGAAACTCATCAATCTCCAGGGGCCAACAAGTGAGCTACGGCCCTGCGCGGCCGTTTCAACAGAAGGTCGGGTTGCTCAGGGTGGTTACTGTAGATGTGATTAGTTTGTCCATCTTTACGGTATTCATGACGCATGAATGTGGACAAATGTGGATGGGAAGATCCTGGCACCATGGGCATGACATACTGCATGGCTGCATGACATATACAGTAAGTCCTGGACATGGAATGTGGCACAGGCTTTCAACATCTTTCAACCATTCGCAAAGTATGAGGCTTCCGGCTCCAAGCCTAGGGCCTAGGAAAATTGGATCCAAGATCCTGTCGTCCTCTCATTTTTTCTCCGAGTCTCTCAGCAAAATAATTCGACACTTTTAAGTAGCCTCTCTGAGATGCAAGCATCACGGCCGTTGCTCAATCTGCCATCGCTAAATTCCTGTCAAAGGCGCGCCACTTCCAAGTGACCATTCTCAGCTGCAACCGTCAAGAGGGTTGCCCCTTCATTCACTATTTGCGGAAAGCTCCAGCCTTGACAAACATCCGGACAACTTCCGAATGTCCTTGTTCAGGCAGCAATCAATCCTCGTGCTGTGGCTTCGTCGTGATGGGTTGGACTCCACAAAAGCAGCACCACTTCCATGTGGCGATGCTGAACTGCAAGCCACAAAACTGCTTCCCGCTTCCCCATCTTCCTTTGAAGCCTTGTCAGGCCGTGCGTTCAGCAAGAATCGCACCACATACAAGCAGCCAAGCTGCAGCCCGCAGCTACTGTTGTCACATCTTCCTTTATGCCTCGAGCAACAGCCGCAAAATGTCCACGTGGCCATGCTGAGCTGCAACATGGAGACGAGTTGACAAGCAACAACTGTAATACACCTCTGAGTGGTCATACTGAGCCGCGACCATCAAGGGGGCTGCACCTGCCGCATTGGGGCTCAGCTCCAGCCTTGAGAAACATCCGAACCATCAGCAAACAAAGCTGCTGCTATATCTTGCTTGCGTCAGCCTCGAGCAACAACTGCACCGCAGTGGCCATTGAAAGCTGCAACCCACAGAGTCGAGTCATTTTTCCTTGTCACGTGTTTGTTTACTCCACCTTTGAGGAACAAACGCAGCACTTCTAAGTGGCCATTCAGTGCTGCAAAAAATCAAGGCGGTTGCCCCATCTTCCCTTGCTGCTTTCTCGTCAGCTCCGGCCTCGAGCAACAACCACAGCACTTCAAAGTTACTGTACCCTGGCCAGACTGAGCCGCAGCAAAGGCGGTTGCCCCATCTGCCGTTGCCGAATATCTGTCAGCTCCAGCTTCAAGCAACAACTGCACCACCTCCAAGTGGCTCTGCCCTGCCGCAAGATACGGAGGTGATACAATGTGATAATTATATTTGTAATTATCAATTCACTCTCTACACCTCCCTCATTATCCAGGCGGTTTCTGAAGCAAACTTGTCACTTCGCCTTTTCGACTGTTCTCACATGCAAGGTGTAGTTCCTCTCAAACGCACTAGGCGTCCAGGAATACCAATTGCATGGTAGCTGTCATATCGGCATTTCATCCTGTAACTCGCCCAGTCCATCACTCAAGAGTCTTTGTCGAACTCTTGAGTACCCAACGGGCCAATAGTCTTCAAAACCCAAACGGGCTTTTCAACCTCCACCATGCACCCCAACTCCTCCTCATGAAGCTGGGTGACAGTGACACCTGAGAGTGTATGAAAACTGGCTTCAAATTAAGCATCTCAGTGCACTCCACCGAAGATGCGTGAAACATGTAAGAGCCAAAACAGCTTGAGCCAGTGTCGTCCTCTCTCTCCCTCTCTCTCTCTCTCTTTCCCTCTGTGTGTGCATGCGCATGCTAAAGCACGCATTTTGCCAAGCACGGTGGCAGTCGAAGGCTGCGCCAGCCTGAAGAAGCACAGAAGCGGTTGGATATGCAGCAGAACCTGCTTCAGCCGTCATTTCCCAGCGAAGTTTGGGAGAGAAGGCATCTATAGCTTCTTCCAGAAAATCAACTCAAAAGCAAGATTATGGTTGCTGACCCCGTCCCCACCCCCATCTGGACTCCGGCCCCTGACTTGAGTGCAGTAATCAACCCCATGGCCCTCCATCACCGGCGAGCCACTCGTAGATGCAAATGGCCGCGGCATGCGCCACATTGAGCGAAGCTCCCCGCACCTGGAGGCATGGGACAAACTTGGTCCATCCCCGCTGGGCACATTGGACAATGATGGAAAATGGTTTGGAACGTGGACCAATGCAACATGAACATGGCAAAGTAGAATCGGACCAAAGGAGCCTCGTTGTAGCCTCGTATGTTACGGTGGTGTGTGTTCTGTCTTGGACCCGTCATGCTCCATGAGATCCTGGGAACTATGTCCGTGGACTGTTCCTCACTAACGGCAGCTATCGGAAGAAAGGGCACCTGCACAAGCTGTGCGCCAAGTGCAGTTCGACGGGAAAACCATCCAATCAAATGTGCGATTCAGGTAGCATATACAGTGTGTATATATATATATACTGTATATACCTAATATGTACACCTGGAACCCACTTGACCCCTGTTTTGATAGAAAACTAATATGTTCGGTGGTTGGTAGTCCAAAATGGACGTCACTCAGGTTCTAGCTATATTATATATATATATATATACAAGTGTGTGTGTGTCCGCCCCTTCTTGATTATTCCTATGGTCCAACTGAGTGCCAAGGCACCAGTGTCATCCCGACCGCCACTCTGGAGTGGACACCCCAAACGAGATCACCGGAGTGGGTCCCAGCGGTGCAGCGGTGCCTGGGGCACTCGGAGGAAGTCGTTGCAGCAGCGTAGGACTTCTTCAGAGACACCTGCGGAATGCGCGGAATGGCTCCATCGAAAGCCGCAGGATGGAGGGATCCTGCTAATCGAAGGATGGAGGGATCTGCATTGTGGAGTCAAAGGAGTGAGGTTGTGCTTTCCATTTTGTAGCTATGACATGCACAGTGGGCCCCAAGGATCCCCAAGGCGTCTACAACATCTCATTCCTGCCAAAACTCGGAACAGTGGGCCAGGGCGGCGTCCCTCACTACAAAACGGCACACTTCCACAGGGGTAGGAAGGGATCTGACTAAGAAATCTAAGAAATGACTTACAAGCGCACCGAAAAAGTACCAACATGCATGCATTGCAACTTTTTGCCCAGGACAAATCTCAAAAGGATTCAAAGGGCATAACAAACATCTCAGGCCCATTCTGCCTAAAAACACCTTATAACCGGAATACCCAGAACAGCCTCCACAGTCACATCTTTGTAGATCAGCATGCTGTTGGTACCTATCGGTTTACCCCAATTTACCCCCCTACCACATGCAAACCCCAACTCACCCAGAAAAGATTGATATAACAGCATGGTCTAGCGCAGGGATCGAGCTGTCCCATTCTGTAGAGTCAATGAAAGCGGATCGCGATGTGTAAAGCAAATGCTTCTGAGATGTTCCGAGAAGTTGTCCTTCCCATCTTTCCTTTGGGAGAGCAGGGGATCGACTTGGCCACGCCCAAACCTGACCAGTTAGGACCCGCCATGACCCGCTGACCCTCGAGTTTCTTTGTTTGCACCGTGTTGGAACTTTGAGACAGATGCATCTGTCGGGATGGCTGCACACAAACGGTCTTGAGGATAAGCCATCTACCCCCAAAAAGCCCGCCCGCACACGGAGAACGTACGCCTCGCTCCTCATTGCCTACCACCAGTGCCCAGCCTCAGAAATCCGTTGGCCCTTATCCGTTGGCTGTCAAATTTATTGAACAATGGTTTCAACGACTGCTCCTTGTAAGAATCCCAGGCATTTTGATCCGGAGCCTATAGGTGTTATGAATTCAAGTTATGGAATTCCGCCAGGGGCTCAGCCCAACTCCGCAGAATGTATTGCGCTTGTCGTCAGTTCTTGGCACCCACACCCACTGCCCGGGCCACCGGAAAGCCATCCATTCATCGCGTAGCTGCTTCTAAGGCCCATGCGTGGGTCAGGATGTGGTGATACCATTCTTGGATGTGATTCCTGCAACGGTTTCAGTGATCTTTCGGCGATAGTGAAGTGCAGGAAAAAAGAAATGGCAGCAGGAGCAGTAGCAGTAGCAGTGGTAGAAGCAAGCGGAGCAGTACACAGCAGTAAGTCGTGGTCGTGCCAGTGGCAGTCGTGGCGGCTGTTGTTCTTAGTAATTATAAGTATAATATATAGAATGCAGTCATTGTCGTGGTAAAGGTAGTGGCAGTGGTAGTAGTGGTGGTGGTAGTAGTGATAGTGGTAGTGGTAGTGGTAGTGGTAGGGGTAGGGGTAGGGGTAGTGGTAGTGGTAGTGGTAGTGGTAGTGGTGGTAGTAGTAGTAGTAGTGGTGGTAGTAGTAGTAGTAGACACCACAGTAGGAGTTTTCCTCGCAATGCAAGCGGCAAATCCATTCGGCATTTCTGGGGCCACGTGTGTTTCATCGTTCATCATTCTACTTGTCCCAACTGTAGTTGGCTGGTGGCCCTGCAGGCGCCTCCGCAGCATACACACCTCAGTGCCACTATGCGCCCCTCATTCCTAAGATTTCCTAAGTGTTAAATGATGTTAAATGGAATGGTAAATGCATCATCCATGTTCAAAATGCTTTTTACAATTATTTGCACCGTCAATTTTTGCGTCAACTTGGCATCTCAAAATCACGGAGCCGTGGGTCCATCCCCAAAAGCTCCCCTTGAATCATGCGTGCCAGGCAGGCATCTGGTGCTTATATGTGTTTATAGGGCTCAGAAACTGAGCACCAACCAAACTGACTGGCAGAACGAACACACGTGGGAACACCCATCGATTCTATTGGGGGCGTCTCTGCTCTTGTGACTTGTCGATCGCTCTTTACGCGCTCTTTTCGCGGGAGCTTGCAACCAAGTGAAGCTGCTGTCATCATCGAAGTGCTTGAAACGAGTCTCCCGCTCCAGATGGACAAAAGCAGGGTCTCGGCCCACAAACGCAGGAGCCGCGTTCCAGTAACGAGGCTCACGGCTTTTCCGTCGGCTGCGCTGATCCGCCAAGTGTTTGAGGTGCTTGTGCAAGAGAAAGTAAGGGCTGCAGCTTTGGTCAGTTGAATACCTGGGAGCCAACAACTGTATGGAAGAGAGGAGGTTCAGGAGATTGCCATCACAAGCTTACATTCTCAGTTGAACATGTTGAACACATCTAATGCCATGGGAAACTACAAAAGTCTTCTTGAGCGAATGTCATGAATGCCAGTTGAAGTAGCAGCTGTGTATTTCAAGCTCCCGCTTCATCTCCCAGAGCTGCTGCGGATGCTCTTGCGCAAAGTCGCGCAGGTAGTTGTAAAGGGTGGAGCTTGTGCAGTCTGCATCATCACAAACTTGGCTCTCCTTGCTACACTGAAACATTAGAGTTACAGGGCATCCTAACCACACTATATAATGACAAATCAAGACTTCGCACCAAATCAACTTCAGAAAATACTGCTTGCGAAAGATCAGTCACTGGCCACTTGATGGAGAACTTATGCCATGGCAAGTCATCGGCAAAGGCCACCTCGTATTCGTCACTCAGGATCACCGGAATGCAGCCAGCATAAAAGCTCTCGTAGAGGTGGTTGGTCCATGGACTTGTCCCTGACCAGCCACATCAGCAGCAATCTAATTACTCATTCCGTCAGGTGCCAAACTGGTCGGAAGGTTTGGAACATGATGCTGATATGAGGGGCCTGTTGCAAAAAGTTCCAAAAAAGCATATCTTTGGATGCAGTTGGCAACTAGTTTTCAGCAAGATCATTCCATTTCTAGTCACAAGCTTACAGCTCATACTTCCACTGCTGTCCCAGGACCTTCATAGGAGTGGGCCAAACACTAAACGTAATGATCAAGTTGATGTGTCTGCCGTATGCCGTATGCCAAACAGTTTCATCGTGATCATCCCGCAGGCTTTCTAGAACTCATGGCAGCGTTTGGCAAATCAAATATCCGTCTGCGAGGCTGACTTTGCCTGTGCAATCCAAGTGCATTTCTAGTTCGGCCCAGGTCGTTGGGTCTCTTTGGCCCAGATGTACAGTGATTTTCAGATGCCGACGGGTTGGGTGGTCTGGTCTACGACACACCGGACCAAAACAGTGGCTGAAAACCCGAAGCAACGGTTGGCGCTACCCAAGTCTTCGTGGGTTTAGGAGGTCACCTGGTTTCGCCTGGTGCAAAGAGTCGTGCGTCTGGTGCTTGTCGCATCCACTTGGACGTTGTGCCAAATGTGCCTCCGTTGCCTTCCAGAGGTTGCAGGTTCCTATCCGGGGTTACCAAACCCTTGAAGGGTCTCCTACGGTCACACTGACCCGCATTGGATGTTCATGATGTTCACATCCAAGCTCCAAGGGAGCAGAACATGAATATAGAGTAATCATATAAACTATATACTCATTTGCCAATCAAATTATGCATCCCCATCAATTCCCTCATGTTGGATCACGCAAGCCTGCTGGAACCAAGCAGAAGTGGCTGTCACCTTTGCGCTCCGGGTAGTCCCCTACAAAGCCACCAATGTCAACCTAAGGGGGCGTGCCGTGTCGCCGAATTTGCCCAGGTTCGAGGGCTATGGCGTGGGCTCTTTGAAGTAGGCTATAACTCAAAAATGCTTCACTCACAAGATGCCATATCGCCACGTCGCTTCCATGGTGCTTGTCCTCTAACCTCCACGAACTAGCATAGCATCATTGTAAGCCTAGCCTAATGATCGGTCTTACTACTCCGGCCCAGTGACTCCCTCATCCAAACCTCGCGCTCGGCCCAGTTGCATCAAAGCCCCACGCGCCGCGCAGTGGCTATAAGCACCATGCAGCTCTGGTGCTCTGCCATGGAAGGTCATGAGCAGGCGTCGTTCCGCTGAGCGCTTGTTGTGGCTCTTCATGTACTGGATGCGCGCATAGTCCTGAGTGCCGTCGGAGACACAAAAACACATGTTTGAAGACAAATTAGATGTCTTTCAAGTCACACCTTACTGCCTTGTCAGGAGTATATGGTAATTATTGTGTGAGTGGCTTTCAGTCTTTAGGGCGCCCAGCTACAAGCAAATGTTGGTTCCCAAACTTGGGTGGATGCAGAAATCTCAGTTGTAGTTGGTGTTTGGCGTCCTTGTTGCGGTTGACGCTTTACATACGTTCGAGGCACGGTGTGCCCCGGGATCACCAAGTCCTTCCAACTGGAAAGGCATCGCTTCACGTCCACGTAGCGGCGCAAAGGCTCGTTCCAAGTGGGACAGCGGCTCTCCGGTGAGAGAAACACTGATTCGCTTCGAAGCAGGTCGTAACCTGGGATTTCGAGGACGAGGCAAACCGTTTAAACCCGCACATCTCCCCTGGTTTCTCGTCCCAGTGGGCGCCAGCCCAAATCCTTGGACCAAGTGGCTGTCCCAAATCCTTGGGCCTTGCCCGTCCGCAAACAGGAAGATGTGATCTGCACCCTCATAACGATGGAAGTAGCGGGAGGCCTTCAAGAAATCCATCATGGGGTCCCAAATGAAGTGGTTTGAGACGTTGTCCATGTTAAAGACCAACTCTTCGCTCACATTCTCGTTGAGCTTCACATAGACGCAAGTCGCATGAAGTGGGACATAGAACCAATCCGCCTCCTGGGGATCTGGCGTGTTGCAATTGTGCCGGAAATATTCATGGAGGAGCACTTCCGTACCCCATTGACCTTGCAAACACTCAAAGGTTCCACCATACAGTTGCTCCGGCAGCTCATAAACAAAGAAGCGTTGACCCAAGCAAATGTCTTTGCCATCCTGGGTGGCACATGCTTCATCATGCTTCGACCAGCAAAACATCCAATGCTTTCCAAAAACTAAAGAGCAAGTCTGCTCAAAATGAATTGTGGCCCAAAAGCAAGAACTGTGCACTGCCAAAAGCTACCGTATAAAAAAGGACATGTTGATTCATCCACTCTGACAGAGACCAGAATGACCACCCAAAGCCCTCAACACCTGAAGGTTCCCAACGGACCCCTTCGACATTCCAACTAATAGTCATTAGATGTCAGTAGACTACAGTACGTAGTAATTAAGAGTCTGATGGGACGCACCAAGCCCCGTTTCAAGGGGGGACGGTTGCACCGCAGCCACCGGACGGACCTCCCCCAATGCCACCGGACCATTCCCGGCCACGTCTCTGGACCAAGGCTTTGAAGGTCCAGGAACTTGGGATAAACGTAGGCCTGGGGAGTCACCGTCAGGCTGTTCATGGACCAGGGTGGACCGGTGCGACATGGTGTTACACAGGCCTATGGGGAGTGGTTCCTGTTGGAGGTGAGAAAGGGTGAGAAAGGGCTGGTCCGAGGATCTGAACTGCTGGTGCTTTTCAGCTGAGAGGTGTCTCAACATGTCTCTGTTCTGCGCTTCCTTGGAGTAAACGGACTGAACGGGACGATTTTGAGATGGTGCATCAAAATCTTGAAAATCAGTTCAAATAGTTGCGTTTTCAGCTTCGCGCTGTGGGGACTGAGCCTGGAGCAGGTTACGAAGGTAGGTAGTAGGTGTAAACTTGTTTCCCAGGGGTCATGATGGCACTCAACGAAACATGCTAAAACAACATCCAGTGGCGATGTCAGCGTTCCACTCCAGCATCAGCTGATGGAGCTGTTTTTTCCTCTGATCATCTGGAAGCTTCTCAAGAAGCCTCAGCTTGGCGGTAAATTGGTCATCTGCAGGACACATCACAGGCACACTCCCTCGGTTTTTTTGGCGAACCCCTTCCCGGTCATCAGTTGGCAGCTGGGGAATTTTTGCCTGCCCTCACATGTTTCATGCTTGCCCCATCAGTTTCACAACATTGTCTTTTCCACAGCATGCCACAACACTGTCATCGAAACTGTGTGACTAAATTGAGGCTGGGGGTGAGGAGAGCGGGGCATCAGGGCAACCATGATCGGTGTTGGTCCAAAAATCAAAAGTGTCGTCGCTGCCCCGACGTTACATGGTCATGAACATCGGTGTCAAAAGTTACGACGTGCGACTGTTTGGGGGGAATCGCTACTTGATTTTACTGTCAATCTGACTGGAGGGAACGTCCACTTTGTTCCCCCAACGGCACTGCGATCCACAAGCACAACACATGCAACCGGGTTTTCCGAATCAGTCAAACACAAAAGCAATGTTTAACTTGTTAACTCCCAAAAAAAAAACAAACGAACCCCTTATACTATTACTAATAAAAATACCAACATCTATGGTGCGGGGACGCAGTTTCAGGGGGAGATGTCTCCGGATTTCTCTCCATCGGCTCAAACAGACTGTGTGGCTCAGTCACTCATCCCTGAGCCGGTGGATTTGCAGCAGGAAGTCTCGAGCTGCGGTTCGGCCCTGTTCGGTCTCCACAGCCAGCAAACCTCATCAATTGCAAACAGGGGCAACAGGTCAACGCGTGGCCTTTCAAAAGGAGTTGTCTTTATATGTTTTTACTTGTCTTTCTACGAAACCATGGTGGCAGCCCTTGAAGGAGCTATGATCACTATATGTTTTCTGCACGATACTATTCATGGTTTTTGTTTGTATGATAGTGAGGCAATTTGTTTGCACATATGACTCATATGACATTATATAAATATTAATTGAACTCATGATTCATAACCACAGTATAGTAATTGCAATTCGTGCAGGTGTTGTCCATAATTGAACACCTGATACAAGAAAATGATTTACTACAAAATCGTTTCCTGACAATACAGGTGTCCGATGCGTCTCTGTCTGCAATCACACTCGCTGCAGTCCCATGATGTCTGATGTCTGAGTCAGTCATGGCGCAGTTCATCATGATCTCCAACACCGCGGCCGGGCAATGGTTCAAGGCCTCCTCCAGCTGCGGTTCAATCTGTGCATGGAAAATCTCCTGCAGAAAGTGCCTGTGGCTGAGAAGCCGGAGCTCGACGACGTCTCTCGACGTCAATGTCTTCGTAACGACAGGGGCAAGAACACAGGGCCTGGGCCACATCAGCCAGCCACATGCTCTAGGGATCTCTAGGGGCCATAGGGGTTTGGTTTTGCTAGGTGTTGTTTGATTGTTTTCTGATGTTAATGTTCCTTTTGTTTGCGTGGGTTTCTGATGGCCTCTGTTCAACCACCAATCAACCAAGTCTACGAATGGCACAATGTAACCTATGAACGCAAGTCCTTAAAACAGAAACACCTCGGGATGTTCCGATCGTTGCCTTCAGGTGGATGATGATGGCGAAAGGGCGAGACATTTGCCAACGAACGAGGTTGGCCCTCGGGCCGCCTGGTTTTACTTGACCACCCAAGACACCCCTCTCGAACATTGGACCCACTGGAGTCACAGAATACGACGATGTTCCTGGCACTCTATACACCTGGTAACGACCATCTACTAAGCAGGCTAAGCTTGCACTCCCAGGGGTGGAGATTCCAGGTTGCACATCTTTGACGTGGACGGTCAGAGCAGTAGAAGGTCCCCAAACGCCCAAGAAGTCCCAAGGCCTGGAGAGCTGCAAGTTGTCTCGGCCATATCTCTTCTGCCAGGTGCCCAGCGTGCTGAAGTACTCCGGTGCCAGCTCGGCCAGCTGCACGTCGCAGAACACCGGCGAGGGCGCATCAGGATCATATTTCCTGATGCATAGGGTCGGTGAAGATAAAGTTTCAGAATGGTTTTAAGGAAAGGGTTTGATCCCTGACACCCTCAAGCCCAATTGCTGGCCAACAGCAACGGCTTTGCTATGTTCAACGGTTTCAAGTGGACATGTCAGTTGGCACAAGTTTGAGGATTGCAGATTGAAGCTATTCGCAAGATTTGCCGACATTGCACAAGGCGGTTGTCAGTGGAGTGGAAAGGCAGCTTTTGGTTTTTGGCGCAAAAAATTGATGTTTAAACTTTGGAGGTTTTAGTGATAAGTGATACCAATGGTAGACTCAACTTGCCTAGAAGGGAGCGTCCGCCGCTGCCAGAGTGGATCAATGTCTTGATCTGGTTTGTGCTGACGCTCAACTCACTGAAAACAGCTAATTGCAATTTTTTGGAATACAATATACATCAATATACGACATCACTTTGTCGGCTCTTCTGCCTTCATAGATGGTGTCAGCACAATCCTCACAAGGGTGTCGTGTCGCATTTGTGTGAATTATGTGCTTTATGTTATTGTCATGAAATTACAATGATTGACACATTACATGTATTGAATCGCTGGCAGCTGTTCCCGCAAAAGGATGCAAAAGGCACAACAAGGGCTAGATGCTGATTGTAAGTCGCACCTTCGCATAAATGACAACCTACTTCGCTGTCGGCGTGGGCACACTGGTCGCCCAAAAGGTCCAATGTCTCCAATGATGACCTGATTTCATCAGCCTGCTTCCCATGGTGTCTACACGTGCCGAGCATCGTTGATGGACACAGCTCGTGGGTGCAGTCCGGGAGAAACAAGGCCCCAGTAGGAGAGGCCAGGGGAAAAAGCCAGAGTGCCATGGCGAAGGTGTTGGGCAGTGCATGGCCATGTCCCAGTTACAAGCGCAGGTCTGGGATGTCGTGGGGAAGTGAACACTACATTCTTCAACGTTCCTGCAAACATCTTTCAACAATCCAAGCGCTGATGTAATTTCCGCAAGGTTGCTCGTTGGACAGTGAGAAGTCTAATGGATCAGCTGGTGTTGATGCTGGTATATGCTGGCATTCAATGTGTCAGCTTCAAGAGGGAAGGTATGCCGTCTAAAGTATAGACTGCATCTTTGGCGCACTGTGCAGCTCTTGATTTCCGCATCCCGCCTGTGGCTGCACCGAGGTAACAAGCGGCTCACTTGACTTGAGCTGATTAACAACATTTAACTGCCCAATTAATTAAGTAGGTGCCCAAACCATGTTTTATTAAAGCACTCATGTCCATCAAAGTGTAAGTGTAAACGCTGAGGTCGGGGCAAATCCCAAGGGTTTGCAGCTCTTTGAGTGATGTCGGCAGGTCTTCCGCCAAGAAATACTCCGCATAGTAGAGCCTTCAGGGTCCCGTCTTGATGATGTCAACTGCCGATCCTAGCAGCGACTACAGCTATCAGCGACTACAGCGATGGGTCCAATGTGGGTTGACAGGGCTTGGTTCCAGGCCAGCCCTGCGATGCATGGCACGCTCGGCCATTCAAACCTGAAGCTTGAGAGTTGGGCCAACTGCGGGGCAATATTGATGGGTCAAGATTGTTCTTTAGATTTCTTTAGTGCCATCTCGAAAAATTTTAGAGTTCAAGATTTGAACAATCAGCGTTAATGAGTGCAACTACAGTTTCATAGTTTAAAAAAAGGTAAACATCCGGATATCACGCAGCACATTTATGATCATTTATATAAATTCCGCTCATCATGCTATCAGTTGAACAAAACAAAACCGAGCCGCGGGCAGTTGAAGGTGGGGCGTGACAAAATGATGGACTTGATGCCCAAAAGTACGGCACTCCTGCAACTGACCACCGTTCGGTGCTGGTGATGTTTGCAATTTCAACGCGATGATGTTAGATCGCACACATACTACTGCAGCCTCGAAGGAAGGAACCCCCTCCATTCTGCCACAAACCACCCACTCCGCAAGGTATAGACAAGGTGCAACAATTCTCTGGCGACGGGTGATATTTCAACTGGACTGATGAATTGTTTGATACCCACTTTGACCACTCCATTACACGCTGTAAGGGTCCTGACAACCTGGCCAAGATTCTGCGCAGACCTCATCCCAACCCCCTCTTGTGAAGGAGCTGGTCGGGTATCAAATATCATGAACTGGTACTGAGAGTGCTTGTAGAAATGCAACGGATTTATGTTACAACATTATGAAGATTGACTTGGTTCCGGACCCTTCTAGGGCGCCGACACCAGCCCATCAAGCACCAAGAAGGGTGGGGGCATCATGTATAATTCCGAAGACCTGGAAGACGTAAAATGAATACAGCGTTCGCATCCCGCCATTGCAAACTGACTGTGCTGGGCGCAACTCAAAATTGGCCTGGGCCATGTAACTGCATAGCGCACTGGCTCGCCCCAAGCGAGGTCCTACATACACACCACTGCTCAGAATGTTCAATGGACATTGGTCCAAAATCGGGATAGTACCCGGTCCAGGGCCTTGTGACGCACGTGTTACGGTACGTTTTGCACTCTTAGTTTTTGCCTTTATTGTATCAATGTAGTGACATGTCCCATTGCCATGTTCGCCCGGTCCATGCAGAACTCGTCCACCAGGTTTGGCGCCAACAAGAAAAGGTCTCCACTGCACGTCTCACACACCTGAAACCGTGCACCAGATCAAAACATCCGCGCAGAAAATCCAAACAAACGCGGCCGCCTTTTGCGCCAGCATCATTAGTTCTGCTGAAGCGCCTACCAAAAAATAACAGTTCCATGCACATGCTGCAACCCACTTGTTGGGATTTAAAAGAAAAACCGGTAGCCACCTGCGGGCATTCTTGTTTTCAAGTTGCGTGACCAACGACCGCCCCATTCAGCCTTGCATGATTACTATGGACACGACCGCGGTAGATGCCGAACCTGCGGAAACCAAACGTGACAAGTTGCAAGTTGCCACAGTTCGCAACATGACGAACGCGGACCAACGCGTGACTTCACGACACCCCCACACCTTGGGCCTTCAAACGTTCCAAACAATCTTTGCCGTAATGCCTCTGGACCCAAACAAAATCTCACACGCATCACTCCATCACAAACAAAATGTGGAAAATTTTGCGACCAGGACCACCAGTGGAAAAACAGGAGCGCGGCAATAGTCGACAGAACCCGAGAGCAGGGCACGGCCACAATGGACTGCAAGCGCCGCAGCTGTTCACGTCTGTCTGCTTTGGCCTTTGCTCTATGCAAATGAAACAACGGTGGGCCATGACTGTGTGCCAAAAAAGGGCCATAGTCCAAAGCCCATGGTTCCTTCCAGGACTTCTCTAAATTCCGACATGGGCCCCGGGTATGCCATTCATTATTATGGCAAGGCGGAAGGCCCAACAAAACGCCGAATTCCGGAATTGTTTGTCTCCATGACTCTTGCCAGGGTTCCGGACGAGTTTTCGGATCTGTTCCCCGTATTGGCCTCCCATGGTGTGTCACAATATGTCACAATCATTGTCACACTCTTGCTATTCTACACGAGGTTTTTGCCCAAACATGTGTTGCTGCTAAGTACCCTTTGTGTTCCTGCTTTGCACACCAACAACCATTGCATTCCTGCTTGCAAGCCAGCTGCGTTGATTTCGGTGCTCTTTGACTCGGTACAAGACCTCGGCTGTAGTTGGTTTTCGCTGATATTTCCTTCAGCAACTGAAATTGAAGACTGGCACCTTCGCCTGCTGTGGTGGCACGTGCGCAAGTTAAAACTGAAGTTGTGATAGCGACGATGGGTTGATCATCTGCTGTCAGCCCTGCCGTCGGGTTGATGCGCGTGTACGCTGCACGGTTAAATGCCGTCGCAAACAACGCGCGCGACGACGCCAATCAGAATAACGACCCCCGGGAACATTGCCAAGCCAAACGTGTTTTCTCGTGTGGCGGGCCGGTGCGAAGCTTTAATTACTTCGAGCGACCCCCACCATGACATTCCCCCATGTTGCTCCAGGCTGTTGCACCGATTCGGTGGCTGAAAACGGCCAAGCGTAGCATAAAGATCCGCTGTCATGACCACAACCAAGCGCATCCAAGGCTAGCACTAACAGCAAAAAACAGGGAGGGTTGGGAAGGATTCAACCTGAAACATAACAAGTTCACCAAAGAGCCTTAGCAAAACACAGGGCACTGGATGTTTGTCAGCAACTATTCATGCCTCATCCACGTGCCACGTGTTCCGCACTTCCCACGCTCTCACAACGGCATCTTGCAACCGTCTCAGCGCAGCTGTGCCAAAAAGGTAGGATCACCAATGCATTGCACTGGTTCTGTCCGAGCTTTGAACCGCCAGCCGGCACTCCGGTAAAGAATGCTCGAACACATCCACCACTTTTTGGTTATGCCTCACGCAGAGCTCACAACAATTACCCGCCGTTGGTGGAAGGATGCGGAAGGCAAGCCAGTCTGTCACCAATACGAAGACCCTGGCATAGCTGCAAGCAACCCACTGAAGATCAAAGCTGCCTTGCCTCTGCTTGAAAGTCGGTTCGGAGGCGTGTTGACTTCACCAAGCGACCACCTAAAGCCCGGCAACGGCAACGGGTAGTGCAACAAAGTCCCATCCCTAGCCACCAGGACAAACAAGTCTTGTTTGGCCACGTTCGTCTGCTCTTGCGCATGTTTACATGGCAGATTTTTTTTCAGCACGGAGGGACGCAACAGGGCGCTAACTCTAACACTGAGATGTTCTGAGCGTCTTCCCCTGCCAAACTGCACCAGTTTCCAGCGACATCGGAAGTTTCAATACGAGAGTCTTCATCAACGAATGACCAAGGCGCCCATCCTAACTCCAGCAGTATAGATGGAATCGGCGAAATGGCCTGGTATCCCAGAGAATGTTTCCCGTTTTTCGTTGGATTCGGTCACGTTCAAGCAGCTGTGCCTTTCCCAAACGCCCCAATTGCGCAATGCGAGGCAGCGGCAATTTCTGGGACTCCGCGGGTGAACACTGCAGTCCTTTCAACTACTCGTTGGCGAACATCCTGCCCAAGTACCTGTACAACCATCAATGTAAAACTTCGCTGGTGTTTCATTTGAGGAGGCACAAGGGGCTAGCAGTGCAGATTTTTCGATACCCACATTGAGTTTCATGCGAACGCTAGTTCCCCAACACATCGGTGGTTGCAGCGCGCTCCTCACTGTGCTTAATGCACATTGCCAGGTCATCCACATAACCGTTTTACCATGTGAAGTTTGTTTCAATTTATGCCCTTTAGATATATCTACGTCTCTCCCTGCACCACTTTGTTTGGCAGGGTGTTGTTATTGGCCTTGTACATTCCAGGCAAGTTGCCCCTCAGATTTTCTAGGTTATACTGAACAAGATCTTTAATGACCTACAAGAAAGAAACCACCATACTATAAAATGGCAAGGTTTGACCCTTGACCTTCCCAGGGTCCATAAAACTGTTGCCAGAAGCTGCCCCAAACACTTGCCACGTCTCTTGGACCCTTGTGGATCATTTGGGTGTATCCCCGGCAAGCATACAAGCACGAGGAATGATCTAAACCTATGAAAACAGTATACGCAAGCCGCAGCATCAGTGTCAACAACCACCATACGATAAAATTGCAAAGCATAACCATCCAAACCCCTTGGGTAATTTGGTTTTATTTTAGGAAAACCTCCATCCACGACTTCTGTTTGCAGGCGTTTGTTATTGATCTTCCTAGGTTATACCCTGGTACGCCTAAAACTGGCCCAAAATGCAAAAACCACCACCATACTGTAAAACGGTTGTGCCCCAAAGACTTGCCAAGCCTTTAGGACCCTTCTGGATCATTTGGGTAGCTTCCAGGCAGGCCTAGCAGGCAACAAACACAAAGGCAAAAGGGCAACAACAAGCTTGCGTGCGTTTCCAGCTGTTTGTTGCCCTTGTGCTTTTGTGTTTGTTGCCTGCTAGGCCTGCCAGGAATACACCCAAACGACCCTTATCCAAGAGACTGGGCAAACCTTTTGGGCACAACTTCTGGCAACAGTATTTTTCCTTGCCATTTTATAGTATGGTGGTTTCTGGCCAAACCCGGGAAGGCTTGAAGTTTGACCCTGATGCTGAAGTGTGCTTATACAATACTATTCTCTACATGGTTGGATCTCTCACCGCTTGTGTTTCCAGCTGCTTGTTGTTGCCCTGCCTAATGGTTCCTTTTTTTTGTTCATGAAAATTTATCCAAAAAATTGTTTGTCCCAAATTTGAATTCAATCACAAAGCCATACAGTTTTTGAACAACAAAGCCCACAATACATCTGGATTCCACAGCCCCAAATCAACCACCATCCTGGAAACAATATGTTTTCTATGAAAACAGGGGGTGCATCCACCAAAAGGGTTGGTTTTATAGAGGGGGCAGTCGGAGGCGGAGCCGACGAAGCAAGAGGAACCGGAATAGGCGGCTGGGGTGGGACAAGTCTGGCGAATGCGGGACTGTTGTGAACACTCGGCTGGAAAATGGCCCTGACTGTGATGCCATCATGGCTGCACCTGTGTCCAAGGTGCTCAACAGTTCTGTGTGCCATGCTGTGTGTACAGCAGCTGTGGCTTGGCGTTGCCAGCCTCGTTGCATAGTGTGTGGAGTTCGCATGCCCTGCTGGAGTGCCGGAAGCGGGGGTGGTTCCCAGCCTTGCTAGTGTAGTTGGTCAGCTGCGCGGCTGCAGACGGTGAGTCAAATCTGGCGCTTGTTGCTCGAGGGTGGGCTAAGCATCGGCCCAAGATGCCGGCCCAAGATGCCCAGTATGCGGCATGTGCTAGGCAAGTGGCGGATGTCAGACCCAAACCGCCTTGGTGAAGAGGCAGGTGCGCGCGGGCAAGTGCTGCTGCGGGGAGCGTGCTGGTTTGGAGCAGCTCGGTGAGGGTACAAAAGTGGCTGTTGTGGGCGGTGGTAAATTTCGCAGTAAGTAGTTGGCACGGGGGCTAGCACAAAACAAGAGGAGCAGCCAGGAGGCTTGCACGTCTTCAAGTGCGGGGATCTTGTCGAGAAATTCCGAGTGTTGAGCCGAAATTTGTTGCAACTGTGTTTGGATGTAAGCTGGGTGCCCGATGGGGACGCCGAGAACGCGGAGCCCTTGGACGTTTGGCGGGGATGAATGGTTGCCGACCCAAACTTCTGGACCAAGGTCACTGATATTGGGTGGGGCCTGGCCGGCCGCATTCCAAACGCGGGTTTTGCCGTGGTTGAGGTGCACATGGGCATGGCGAGACAAATGGTGCTGCAATAAGTCCAGGACAGGGCGCACTCGGTGGGGTGAGACAACTGCATAGACAAATTCCGCCAGGGGTATCCTTGCTTCAGCCAGCAAAGCGTTTGCATCCATACATTTTGGAAAGTGCACCATTTGGGCGGCGCAGGCGCTGGGCGGCTAAGAAGCCCACAGCCCCTAACAACGAACTTCGCTCGCATAACTAACTTCAGCCTAGCTTATTGTGGTTTTCATGAATTTCATGACAAAACATTCTTACCCACTGGTTGGAACAGTTTGGTTAAATTTGGCCCTAAATCGGCACTAGTTGTAAATTCGATGGGTTCCAAGTCACTCCAGGTAGAGTGCCTGATCCGTCACATAAATGAACTGACCTGAGATTTGATGACCTCTTCACATGCTGTTTAAAAAGTTTGTTCATACATTTTCCAATTTTGCTCATTTTCCCGTTGATATTTGCATGCTTGGACATTGTGTTGTCATGTTTGTGCAATTCAAATCTTTCTCAGCAAAAGCAACTCCGATCTAAGACCCATCTGATCCGTGGTGTCTTGCTGATAGGTAGTGATGCTGATTTGGCAGTTTGTGACATACTCCTGCTTAGATTGAACAAATAAGTGTGGGCCGATGGGTTGCTGAAGTTGGGCCCTGCTCACGCTCAAGGGCCCGACTTCAACTGAAAAAGGATACAGGGCCAAGGTCCAGTCAGGTCAATCGACATTGGACAGGGGATTGATGATCGGGTTCTCTTTCTTGGACCATGCTGTCATCGCAAACTGCCGTGCCCACTGGGAGTGTGGCTCAACGATATGCACAGCAGAAAATGGATGACGAAAGGCCTGAACTTTTCTGAAGCTTTGAAGTCTTCAGAGGTGGATGAAGACGAGGACCTCTGCCTCTCTTGGCCGCCGCTGCCTGAGGGAACGTGTCATGCACTGATCCATCTGCAATTGGACCCCCTCAGGGAAGGAGGGACAGTTTGGCGCAGTTTGGCACGTGCACGTCTCATACAGGCAGGAACACAACCCAAAGAACTTACCATTCTCCTGTTGCACGTCTCCTCCGGAACGAAACACCCTGGCGATCACCTCTGGGCATCACATCCAGAGGCAGCCTCTCTGGCCAGCCCTTCAGCCGACTCAGGCAGCCTCTCTGGCAGCCAGCCCTCTAGTGCACTTACATCATTCTATCTCTACTTGTTTGGATTAAACATCCTAATGGCTTACCTCATCCACACACAACTATCACTCGAAGTCCAAGACTAAGCTGGAGACGTGGAAGGTTCGCAATTCAACCACAAAACCAAAGGAAGGTGAAATGGTTCTGCGGGGCACTTTCGGCAGATCCGGCAGGGGAACGTCACGCGCGCCAATCCTACTATACAGGATCACATTTTGATGGCACACAGGAATCGAGACAATACATGGCATATAGATACTTTTTGATTAAAATAATCGAGGATCTGAAAGGGCCATGTGTGCCATCATAGTGGTCAGTTGATGCTTGGGGGGATCGGCCTTGTAATCTACTAGAGCCGTTTGGCTGGTGTGCCATCTTATTATTTGTTCCAGGCCTTAAGGGTGTTGTACTCTGTTTGCTGGTCTCTCTCTCTCTCTGTCTCTCTCTCTTCCTGCGTTAGTGCATATCATTTCCTCACGTGTGGTGTGCCATCTTAGCGTTCCTATGTTCAATGCATACCGCTCTTTCCTCGCGCCCTTTCAACTGCCTTTGTCCTTGCCTTTCTATTTAGTATGCTTTTCATGCCCTTTAGCCTGTGTGGACATACTTCAAGTATTTGCCAGGGGTTCCAGGACGTCCTTAGTTAGTCCTTTCCTGTCTGTATAGTGTCTTTCCTTTGCTCCTTCTCTTGGACTTCATTCAATTTGTTGGATTCTAGTATGAGACTAGCTCACTCTCAATCTCACTCTCTCACTCTATCTCTAACTCCATCTCTCTCTCTCTCTCTGTGGTGTGCCATCTTAGCGTTCCTATGCTCAATGCATTTCATGATTCTCCCTTCCTCACTCCCTGCCTCTTCTTTCCCTTTTGCTTTGTGCCCTTCTCTGGCAGCAGGCCCACCATTGTTGTATATATATATATATATATATAATGGTCCTCTCCTTTCAATATGCTGTTCCTGCGTTAGTGCATATCATCTCCTCACTCCCTTCTTCCCCCTCCCTCCCTCTCTCCCTGCTTGCCTTCCTCCCTCTCCTTTCCTTTTTTTCTTTTGTGAATGCAACCCCAGCACTCTCAAAGAACCCGGCTCTCACAGCGGCCCTGTCATTGCTTCAGTGTATTGGTATGCCATTTTAGTGTTCCTATTGTCAAGGCTCAATTTTGCACTGTGCCTTATATTGCACAACCGATGTCCACAACCGATGTCCATTCAAAACAAACCTAATTACATCTAATCTAATCAAATCATCAAGCGCCTATATATATATATATATACGCTTTTGGGCAATGTTTCCGCAAGAAGTCTCTTGGTCAAAGTCCAGATTTCGTTTAATCAGCTTCCATCAGGACTGCCTCGGTGGCAGTAGGTGCTCTTGGTCGGGGATTGCTCCGCGTGTTAACGCGTGGTTTGCTTGATTCTGGCTGTGGGTACCCTGGGTACCCTTGTTTATATTTTCAGAGCTCGGGTGTACTGTTCTCTTGATTGAGTTTATCTTTTTCCCACCCACGTATATACTGTACAAACGCGTAGCGTGTGTCCAAGAGCATGCAAGTCATCGGTGGAAGATCCTAAAGCGCGACGCATCTCAACGTTTCTCTTGCTGGAACTTTCGCCTATTGCGGATAGACGGATAGACAGCGTGCTGTGAGAGCTGAAGGTGTGCCGAGTCTTTTAGTATATAGAGAGGACGAAAAGGAAGAACATCAAGATAAGAGTTAAGAGGAAATCCAACTTGGTCTGAGCTCATGACCCTGCCACAGGCCATTGTGCAGGGGAGGAATGGTCGGAGCCGTCGCATGGTGGTGGGGTCCAGCGGTCAGTACCACCATTGCCAGAAATCGAACATGTTTTCCCTTGGGAATCGTTTCACTGGGAATCAGTTAACAAGAAGCTTTTTAGTATGTCTTGCAAGCTTCTTAGTACTTAGTAACAAGAAGCTACTAGGTTGAAGGCCATCGATACTAGTAACAAGAAGCTGTTTAGGTCTTTGAAGCTTCTTAGCAACAAGAAGCTACTAGATTGAAGGCCATCGCTACTAGTAACAAGAAGCGTTTTAGGTCTTTGAAGCTTCTTAGTAACAAGAAGCTACTAGGTTGAAGGCCATCGCTACTCTTTGAAGCTTCTTAGTAACAAAGCTTTCTAGTAACCAATCCCAGAAATCGAGCATGTTATGTCCAGGAACAACAACATCCACATCGGACGAGGACGCAGGTCGCACGCAGGTCGTCACATGAAACAACTCTGGAGGTCGGGAAAACGGTTGGGTCAAGCCATCGGCTGGCGGAAGACTGGCCCGTCCGTGTGGCTGGAAGACTGGCCCGTCCCAAGTCGAGGAGCCAAGGTAGAAAAGAGCATTCGTCGGTGTGGCCAAAGGGGGCGCATTGGGGCTTTGCACTGCCCAAGAGATGTGGAATTGACGCTCAAGCGAATGCAACTCTTGAGCGAAGGTTCACACCAGCGGTAGCCAAAAGCCACAGTGAGACGCCAGGTTTGATTCTGCATGTTGAAAAGCACGACGCTCGCTGCCACGTTCGCGGCCACATTCGCGGCCAGGTTCGCTTCCGTGCGCGCTTGGTTGGCCCGCTTGGGCCTCTGGCCACTCGTGGGTCCGCCGGATCAGTGATCGTTGCGACCGCCTCATCGGTGGGGTCGCTCATCGGAGAAAGAGATGGTGGATAGTGGTCCAATAGCGATAGACACGATTTCCAACACTCTTTTTTGGACAGGGCGTTCACCTTTTAGAATCTTGTATATCTATTTGGGGCCCTTTAGAGGGAGTGTAGGCCAAGTGTTAAGCAGCGATTTGTTGTTCATCCGCAAAACAAAGTATCTCTGTAGTAGGAGAAAGCAGCTGTCCAGGGTATTGATTATGTTGACAATAGCAAAGAGTAAAACAGCATCTTGGCCAGTTGGACACAAATCGGTCACTTCTTCTTGTGCCCCAACTGGTCCAGCAAGTCTATAGTCAAGCAACTGCCTTCCTGCCTTCATTCTAAGGCTCCTCCGCTTCCAAACGCAACCTCCACACTTCGCGGCGACCTCAGCCCATCCGCTCTCAACCGGACTTCAGCGGCGACTTCCCGCTGAGGCGTGGCGCCAGCAGCGCCGCGTGGTCGACCCGTCGGCGACACCTGGGTCGTTGAAGACCGTCAACGCCCCGACGTGGCGCAGAGGAGCATGGCCCGCCGTGGCGACCCGCTGTACGCGACGGCACGGCGATGGACATTGGCAGGCAGGGCCGCGCGGCACAGCGATTGATCTTTTTCGCACCGCACGAATCCAAGTCGCTCAATCCAAATCCTTATCCAAGCGTTCCAGAAGGCAAAATGCCAAAAATGGGTGGCCCTGCAAAAGAAGGAGGGCTTTAATGCCAGAGTGATCTACACGGTAATTTTTTTCCTCACCAAGGTAATTAGACTCAGCCAGCCCAGAATCTTACTTCATGCAAAGGCCACCATCAGCCATCCATGCGTCTCATGCTTCTCACAAGCACGCGATGGCATGCTCTTGCTCTTCTGCCCGCAAAAAACGATGGCTCAGTATTGCGAAAGCTGAGAAAGAGGCATCATTGATGGTGTGTCTCGTAAACCAGTACCAACGAAACTACCCATCAGTTTCCAGGAGGTAGGAACGATGCTCAATACATTCGATACACATGTTCCGTATATAAAAATCCATCTTCCGTCCAAGGAACATGAAGGAAATGTTTCGGCCGTTCGGCCATGCCACGGCCCATCATCATGCCTGAAATCCATCTTCGCTCTACAAATTCGAAACTCAAGCTGGGTGGCCCCCAGCTGGGTCACTGTGCTACCGGTCTCGGTGATCTGATTTTTAAGACTCAAATGGATGATTGTTGGGGGGAGTCAACGGAGTGACTACGAGTGACTCCAGTTTTGTTTGGCTGCTTTCGTGTTGGTTGCCGCGGCGTAGCACTGTGTGAGCCCACTACAAATTGAAACTGCCAGCAGCTGGCGATGCCTTTGGAGTTGCACGGAATTTGCGTCCAAGTGCTTCTGCAGATTTGGCTGACCTATGAAACATGATACATGGAGTTTCTCTTGCAAATTCCACTCTGGCCAGATCCAGCTAAACTCAATACTCCAGAAAAATTATTGAGCAGCATTTTCCCATCACATGTATGCTGTCATCAACATTCTTGGCGACCATAGCTCGCTCCATGTTGCGAAACACGAACCACATGGTCCTCGTGGTGCAATCGCTCGAACGAACGGCCTGGAGCACATGAAATTGTTTGGAACGGCTCCAGGTGATTTTGTAAGAATTGAGAAGTGCATGAACCCTTACAACCCATTTATAAGGGCCTCAAGGCCACCCATTTCATAGTGGAAATGGGAATGGTGATAGAAGTGCCTCTTTCTCTTGGAAGATTCAACCATATTCAACCGATTTGACCACAGACTCACTCAACTGGTCTTGTCTATGACTCACTCAACTGGTCTTGTGCGCTGGTCTTCTCGTTCGGAGCCCACCAAGTGACCACACAGTCGAATTGGCGACTGCTCTCGGAGCCCGACACCCAGCCACCTACTTTTGCATGATAGCTGGGGGAAGTGCTCCAAGTGTGTGCTAAAAGAAGTGACATGAAAATTGGTACTGATAGACTCATATACATTGAATACAGGTCTATATATACCAAAGTAGAACACCTTCCACCAGGTCACCAGGCGATGTGATCAAAAATTGCTTTAAAGATCTTTAAAGTCTCCTCATTCTGAGACAACCCCACAAACATGATCCCCGCCCACAGAGCTTCTCTGTGGGCTCGTGGGGGGTTTGTGGGACTACCTGTCTGGCAACCAGATCTGGGAAAACCCAAACTCTGAACTCGCAGTCTCCCTCTTCCATCCTCTTCCTCCCGAAAACCACACCCGTCCGACCGGCCCAGCCTCAAACCTTTTCAAGGCGTTCTTTCACCATCGATGCCAGGGAGTCAGACGTCTTCTTGGCGTCGCCCAGCAACATCTCAGTGTTCTCCTCCACCAGCGGCTAGGTGACGTGTGGGCGTTTGAGACCACCAGTCAACTGAGTGCCCTCTTCCTCTTCCGACTTGACCGGAAAATGGTACCCCATGTTTGAGCCATAGCCATGTCTGTAAGAATAGATCCAGGATCTGGTACTTTTGAACCAGAGTAACCGGAACTCCAAAGGGATGGCTTTGGCACCCGAAGTGAAATGATCTGGCTTGGGGTTCTCACAAATTGTGTCGTGGGAGCGGCATGAAGTCAAGGCGACGGATCCTGCCCCTTCATGTTCAGAGGCCGGCTTCCGGCCCTCGTCAAACGGGCCCCACATGGCCAAATGTAAAACGGTTTGGTCAGCTTTCGTGGAATCGCAGGCATGACCAGAATAACCACTACCAGGTGATGCTCTTCCATCTCTTTCACTCTAATTACATGACAGCTGCCACATAAACGACTGGCAAACGATAGGAAATGCCTGAAACCTGCTGCCGAAACGACCAATCGCAGGAGCTTGCCAAAACTGCTGACGTCGAATCCGAAGGTCCTTGTAGAAGACCGGATTGTCAAGATCTGCGTAACCTGCCAGAAACGTTGGATCTCCCTACGTGTTGAAGGCTGAGGCGTATCCGCTGTATCCAAAATATGGTGAATCGGTGGAACAGCATTTCAACGAACTACATAGAGTGGGGGGGAAGTGAACCATGAAATTCCATTAAATTCCCAACCCTTGGTGGCAGATGCTCACCAGAATGAGGAGCAACAAAGGCTAATGCTGATGCTAAAAATAGCTTCCAGGCTTCCAGGTCAACTTTGCTCATGTTAATCCTGGTAAAGCATGGTAAAGCCAATTGTACTCTGTTCCCAAACTCAGGCCCCCAACTCAACCCCACAAAGCCAGGGCCCTGAAGAAACCATGTCCTCACTTTCACCCAGTGATTGCACAACCCACTTCAACCCACATACCGGGTGGCGCCTCCGCCCATGGAGCGCTTGCAGAAGATCACCTTCTTGGAACGCCAGACCTCGATCACCGGCATTCCCCAAATGGCGCAGCCTTCGATCTCCTGCCACGCCACAGCCGCCACGCCGATGGCGAGGAAAGAGCGCCAAAAAACCCGGCGCCCCCCCTCTTCGGAGGCGGATCGCTTCGAAGCACCGGTGTTGACCGGTGCAGGCAAACTGGCGAACATGAATGAAAGCATAAAACCTTGGGTCGGTTGGGTGAGGGGAACGATGACGGACTCAGGCTGCTTGCAAACACTCGGAATGGGATGTCAAAAATGCAAAACGAAGTGGGAAGCAAAACAAAAAACCTGGAAATTAAGTTAATTCAGCATCATGGAAAACCCTACGATTGCTAGTCTGCAGTCCTTCCTCAGTCCGTTCTCATTGTCCTTTGAAATGTGTGACACTGTTACCATCTGTTACCCCTGTAGCCCCGCCTTCGCCTCACATGTTCAATCAAGGCCAGGAGCCCCTAGTAGCGTCCTTGCTCCTAGTCATGTATTGCAAAACACCAGGACCTCTTTTCGTGACCGTTTCAGGCCCCATCCGGGCGAGCCCGTCACCCCATGAGGCTTCCCGGCTCTCCTGCGCTGCGGAGTTCACCACGTCGTTGGCGCCCACCACCAAGACCACGTCGTTGCTTTCCATGTCGGGGTTCCTCGAATGGAACGAAGAACCAACCGCCCCCGTTTGAGCGGACAGGTCAGTTGTTGTTGCGTGTTTTTTCCCGTTTGGGCGAGCTCTGTGCTGCATCATCCAAGACAAACTGGGTTGATGTATGTTGATGTATGTTGCTGTATCCGTTCAATTGGGTTTGATGCTGGCGATGACCTCCTTGCCGACACTACTTAACCTGGATCTAACATACTCCGACTGAAGCGCTGTAACTGCAACCCTTCAGGCAGCCATGCACGGTCGTCACCAGACCTCTCACTGCTCCGCCCACGACCAAGAACTCTTCCACAACACCAAAGCCCTAAGAAGTTTCCACATGCATGTACATCTTCGGGGTTCCACACCAAGAGCCCTCCCTATGAAATAGAAAAGGCCGGCTGGCCCCAGGTTGGGATCCTGAGGAGGGAATTCCTCCGAATGTCGACAATCGATTTATAAATATACCCTGAATGAAGCTAACCAAACCAAATCTCCAATTATCACTAAACCCTGATTGACCCAGATCAAGCTGCTTCTGTGTCCCTCTATATGCTGTTTCTATGCTAAAACAAGTGATACAAAAACACGTGATTGATTACTGGATTCCTTGGAAAAGGCAGCAAAAATGATATTTGATCTTAAATGATTCTAAATTGTAGAAGATTAAAATCAACTACTGTATATAAACAACATGTTTGATGGTGGATCAAAATCTATTTGAGCTTCGAGAGAGGGGGCGAGGTCCCCCTATCTATAAATCAGAGGTGAACATTACAGCTCCCCCCCAAGCTGTTTTTTCAATACGACGTCCTCCTCCACTGGTGTTCGTCTCCCCCAAAACCACCGATACGTCGGCCGAAGTACACTTCGTCCATCTCCAGGACCCACTCATGGGGCACTCCAGCCTGGCGACCGACCGGCAGACGGGCGGATCCAACGGACCGGCACAAGGTCCGGAGCCCAGATATATAAGAGGACGACAAGTCTGGAAGAACCACGGCCCAAAAACCTGTCTGGATAGCATGGTGACCGTGGTGAAATTGCCAATACAAGATGACCGTGGTGAATTTGCTGATAGAGTCTTTGAACCCCAAGCATGTACTTGTTCTTCATGACAAGCTCACACCTGCTCTGAGAAGATGTTCCATCATATGCCATCCACAGAATACTTCCACATGAAGCAGGCGCCTCCGCCAGAAGCACGTTCATCTGCCCGGGCATGCGGCCAGCCACAGGGTGGACTCCTCAGGTTAGGTCAGGTGATCCTCCAATAGGTGGTACCAAACATCCATTTTAAAATCATTTAACAAAAAATAACAAAATATAAAAAAATAACCAATATTCCAATCTATTATTGCTTCCAAGTCGCCAAACTTCAACTTGATGTTGTTGGCCCTCAACGTGGATGCCAACTCGCCCATCGCGGTCCTGTCGCCCGGTCGTGGGTCCTCCACTTTCCCCAGTCTGGCGGAGGTGGAGATCCGAAGAAACACCCCCCGTCTTGCGCTTTTTCGTCGATCGTGTCACACCCGTCTAGTACATTCACACCCTCCTGCGCCCGGCCCTGGGCCGGATAGGTGAAGGTTTCAGTTGGAGCAGGCCCCTGCCTTTTTCGCCGGAGACATCAAGCTTGTTGGGCAAAGGAGGGGCCATCGGTGCGGGACATGGAGAAGGGTCTGGAATCGACGGGCATCGTTTTGGGGTAACGACGCGAGATGAGCAGTTCGACCTTTCTCCCACCCATCTCTCTGCGGGCTCCGATCACATCCGAAGACCCTTCAAAAGGGGACAGGAAAGGTCTGCCAAACAGCCGAGATGCTGGGCCCTTGCCATGGCCATACCATATCCAGGCACCACCAGCACTTCCTGCCAAGGAAGTCAAGCAAGGCTTCAAGGTGGCACGGATCCGGTCAATGTTTGAAGGCAGCAACTGAAAGGGTGGGGAGAGTGTCACGAGTCCAAAGTACTTCAAGGGAAAAGGGACATCGTAGGACATCGTCCTGTCCATTTGACGGCAAGTTTGAGAAAAGCACCAGTTGTGCAACTCTCCCAAGAAACCCTCACCATTCAGGCACCCCCTAGGCACCTCCTACTGGAAAAGAATGTACTCAAGTGTTCGTTACTAGATTTACTAGTAGGACTTTATAAAGGGGGTAGAAATTCTGGATGGTTGATGGGATTCCGAGTACGAACAATAAGTTTGATGACTCACACCTCATCTTGGACATGGGCCCACTTGTTTCATTCCAAAGCAAAACCTCATTTCGAGATATTTCGAGGAGGAAAACTGAAGAAACCTAAAATACCGAGATACACCAGCTAAGCCACTTCAGGCGCAACTTGTATAACTGAGAGGAGTTCTCAAACATGTCCGTTGTCAGATTCTCAAGAGTGGACCAACGCATCGAAGCGGAGATCCAATCAATTTTGAGAGACAACTCACTGGAATCTCATCACCAAAACCCCACCATGTGGACTCTTGATGATGTTTCAAAGCATTTGGATTGAAGAATCTCTTCCAAACTCTTCCGATGGGTACAGCGGGTAGCTTCTATAATTCTATATTTGTCAAACCCCGGTCGCCTCTGCGGGTCGCCTCCGCGGCGCGACGCGCGTTCTTCCGCGCCTTGGCGGCACAGAGCATCTCGGCCACCGCCGCCACGGAGGTCTCCACGTGCTCCTTGGGTCCCGTGTCACCTGAAAGGCCAAACGCGGACGTTGCACGGTGGTGCCCAACGCGGGTCAGCGGGATCTGCCGTCAAAGCTCCCCAACGGGCGGAAACGAAGTGGTTTCAACACGTTCCAGGACGTCCTTCCTGACCCAACTTCAAACAGAACTTCGCAGCTGGAAGTTGGAAGACCGAGCAATTGGAAGACCCTCCTGTCGGTGTGTAGATGTGTAGGCCGGGTGACCTACCCTACCGGTTGGACGAGGACAGCGCTAAACCCCCATGGGATCCCCTGCGGAAACTCCACTTCAAACCGGAGCGATTCCGGCTCCATGCAATCACGCGGCCGGCCGCAGCTGCCGGTGAGCTGTTGAGGCCTCCGAAGAGCACGTTCCTGAGGTCGCCGAGAAAAGCTCAGTAGGCAAAAACAACAAAAAGTGGATCATAGTGGATCCAAGTATGGTGGACGGCGGACAGGGAAAGAAGCGAAGATACTGCACCGTTCATGTTCAATGTACTGAAATGCATTGCAATAGATCAAGACCCTGCAACCCAATGGGTTTGAGGTTTGAGTTACTTGTCCTTTGAAAGAGCTTTGAAAGAGCTTTGGATGTCCTTTTTCCGGTCTTTCAGGCCACCCAGTGGTGAACATCGGGAACAGGGTGGGGAGATTCACCCGGTCACCAACGAGCTTGCTCGTTTGCTCGTACGTCCAGAGATGCCATGAATTGCCACGGTGCGAAGCTTCGTCCCAATGACCCGCTTCGTGGGGTCACCCATCCACACACACACAAGAAGCAAAGCAAATCAAACCCATAGGACGTCAGGAGCATTCAAAAACAACTGTCACTCTTATGTTCAGGGGATTCTTGAGACTATAGGATGGTGTTCTGAAAGCGGAGTTTATTACTCTGAAAGTAGACGGTACAACCGAAATGCGGTTTAGGTCCGACATCTACAGCAGTCCTGCAAGTTCTATCAACCAAACCCACTTAGTGGGTTTACCTTGGACACCGTGGATGGTCCTCGGATGAGTGTGTGAAAATCGCTTGGCAGATCTATGCAGATCTCATCATGTGGATGCGAGCTTCCTAAGAGACTGCTGCCTCGAACCCAAACTCCATCTGGACCACATATATACCACCGACGACTGCTGCCCATGGCCCCCTTCAACAGCTTGCTTTTGAAGCGGTGCCAAGGCTCATGATATCTCGATTCATGGCATCGCACCTGGGTCAGTCAGGATGATAGTTTTTTCCATTGGGGATCTGGAACCAACAACCAGCTGGAACACGGCTCTTTCAGGGACCCAGCACATCCGACAGATCCTCCGACCCTTCCCAACACAGGAAAAACCAGTGGGGTGCTTGGCAGTAAACCTCGAACAATGAATCCAACCAGCACATAGTAGAATATGTCCAGCATATAATGTATTGTATGTCCTCGTCATTCCTCATCAGCTTCAGGGTTCGGATGGTCCGGCCAGGCTTGGTCGGGTCGGCTGCTTGGGAGCTCCGAAGTCCGTCTTCGGAGTCGGAACTCTCCACGGTCTGCGGATGTGGGTCTCATCCAAGAAAGCCACGAAGCGTGGATATGGCAGGCAAAAGTGTTAGAAGTACCTCCAAACAGAGGTGAAAAACATGCAGTAACAATACATGAAAGGGTCTCCCAAAGAATCACAATCTCAAAGCCGTACATTGCCATAGTTTAAGCAGCTATTGCTCCGCTAATTCTGGGCAATCCACTGTGGATCCACCCAACTTCACCGGTCTTGTTGTTCCATTGATGCGACTCTTCTTCAAACATCAAATGGGTACAAGTATTTATGTGAAATTTCAAAGGAGACACCCCCAATCACTGGGTTTGGGGTCTGTTTTAGTCTATCTTCCTTTCTATATATGTTTTGGCCGGTCTCGGCCTTCTGATCCAATCCCAGATCCGGGTCCAGGCACATGATCTTGGTGAGGATGGCTCCGCTGAAGCCGATCAAGGAACCCACGATCGTCAGCACCGGGCTCTTCAGCAAGAAGCCCTGCCGGTGGAGGTGAGAATCTGCTTCGTCGACGTGGGGAGAAATCAGCCAAGGACATCTTTCTGGCAAAACTGCGTGGAAAATGGTCCGGAGTCCACACATGATTTGGTTGCACCTGTTGTTATTTGCATGTTTCTGCTTGGTCTGAGACCCAAACTCCCATGGCCTGATCCTGTTTGACATCCACCCAAAGATCAGCAAGACTGGCAGTTCAACAATGCTTTTGCTTTACCAAATCAACCCTCATCCAACCCTCATATGGGTCCGACTTCCCGGTTCGACCCCGGTCTGACGGTCTGCAAAACCCGTCGCCTCTGCCACCAAGGCCCAGCCGGAATAGGAGTTCAGCACGGTGATGCAAACCGGCATGTCTCCACCACCCACGGAGCCCACCAAATGAACGCCCATGACCTACGAAAAAGGTCGCAGAAAACATGGATCCTTCCAAAAACGCAGAACAAAAAACTCAAAAAATGAAAAGCAAACAAACTTCGAGAGTTTCAACCTGGGGAAAGACACACTCTTCTGGATGTTTCTCAACTTGGTCATGGAAAACCAAGGCCATTTTCCAACAAGGCTTCTCTTATACCGGAACGGAACAGAAAACACGGATATCACCCTTACTGTCAAGCCTTGCCCCGCTTATCCCAGGTGGTCGAGATTGGCTGACCGCTACCGCCGGGAGCTCCAGTGGAGCTCTTAGAGCAGCTCCAAGTCGGGGGGGTTTGGTGGTTTGTCCATGAGGCCATTGAACCAAGCTGTGGTGGAGAGCAATACGAGAATGTTCTTCTGCTGGGTTCTCTGTAGTGCATGAATAGTTTCTGTGGCGTCAGTTTCTACATACAATGCGATGATGCGATGTCAAAACTGCATGACATCCATTATTGTGGTATTGTTTGTCCCCCACAGTGGCCTAGTGGTTGATCCTGCCCAACGCATCTCTGCATATCTCTGCACTTCCCATGCTTCCATCCTGCCAAGTGGCACATGCCAAAATGGCCACAAGCCAAAGGATCAACACGCCACCGGCTCCTGGTCGCCAACTCACCAAGCAGACTTCGAGGCGAGTGGTTTTCGGGTGAGGCGAGGGCCCTCTTTTTCGTGGTTTTCGGGCCGACGAAAGAATCGCCACAAGCTGATGGACCGATGGATGTCTCATGTGATCCAAGCAGGGAAATCATGTTGCAACGCTGCTCCAACCCAGGGCATGTTGTAGACCTGTGTTGTCTTTGCCCAGCACACGTCGACGCAAAAAGAACATTATAGAACATGAAAACAGAATCCAAACGCCGTCTGGAGTAGAAACAGAAAAGCTTCGATGATGTTTACTTCAGGTTCCAAATCTTCTTCACCAAGGATATGTTTTTTGAAAGAAGTCACCGTGTTTTCAGGTCAAAAGAAGTCGCCGGGGCCACTTCTGGAAGGCTCAGCGACTTCTTAAGAGATGACCTGTCATGCAAAGCCCTGTCTGGGAATATGATCCCAAGAGGAGGAAGGTGTGGATACCCTCCACTTTGGTATGTATCATTATGTTTCTGATAGAAAATCCCTCCAACCATCAGAGTGGGAAAGGCCCATTGAAAGCTAACATATATAGTTTATCCGTCTTAATCATGTTTCAGCCTGTTCCTAGACATACTAAGTCGTGTTCAGCTGCCATCAGGGCATCTGAAGGAAAGATGTTCCCATGTCTTCGTCTCATCTACTGTGGCTTCAGCATGGATATTCTTTTGAACACATGCCGCCCAAGGGAACTGGACATGTATTTTGGATCGATCCATTCTTTCTCTGGGTGCAAACAGCAGGCTGTTCCGCAGCTTCAGACCGAATGAAAGGATCCACAAGAATGTCTGACGCGCAGGTGGTAGGTTGAAGCAATTCAGATTGAGACGCAAGGGGCTGTGTTTTTTCGTTTCGCCATGCATCCGTTGCTGACATCCACAGCAAACAAAGAAGGGGGGGGCTCAAATCCTGTTGCTGACACAAGGGGCTGTGCTGTTGCGAACCCCCCGCGAAGCACCTCCGACAAAGGTGGGCCACAAGTACCGGAGCCTGGAGAGTTCAGGAACGCGTAAATGAAGTAGATGAAAAGGAACAGGCCACCCAAGTTCAGGAAGTTCTTGCCTGCTCCGTTGCGGAGTCTCGTGCTGGAAAAGAGACTGTCTGGAGTTCCCAGGTGAATCGTTGTGTGACAGTCCCTGGTTGGTATATAGTTCTGAAAAAAACTCTAGAAACACAAAAGACGAAACACTGCATGGTGAGGCGAACGGTCAATTAAATAAGCTACTTGAAGCCAATAATTAGCCAGCCAATAGTCCATCACCACATGGATTGCGGATGTATCCAATGCCTTTTCAAGGATCCTCAAGAGGCCTCATCAAGGACCCACTGACGAATGGATTGTTGAAAAATTCTGCCAGTTTTTAGACTGGGCGAACAACAGAAGGCTGAGGAACGGGTTCAAATGGAGGTTTTGAAGAAGCCAAGTACCAGCCAAGTCACAAGACCTGTGCAATAACCAACTGAAATGAATTTGCAGTGCTTTTTAGTACCCTCGGTCAAACTCAGCTAAACCAAAGTACACGGTGTGCAACTGCGCGGTGTACTTTGGTTTCAGCAACCGGCTGAACATCATGGCCCTCAAACAGATCGACATTCAAACGAAAAAAACAGCAGGACCTGCACTGCAGCAACGTATTGATATACATGTATATGTTTTTAAATAGTCAGGAGTCAGGAGTATATATATAATATATGAAAAACATATATACTATACTACTTTGATCTTGGTGCAAATAGAATTCCCCCTGGTGTTGGCCTTATCTTTGTAGAATGGCTCATCTGCACCTATATAACTTGGACTGACTATCAACCTCACTGACTTCTCTTTCTGAAAACATCCACTCCGACCAACTCCACTTACCAACCCGGACCCCACTTCGCCACTCCCCTGCGAAGAAAACCGGTAAAGAAAACCCACCGTGTCGCCAACCGCGATCTCCGGTAACGGTGCAGGCCTGGGAGGTCCAGCGGCTTGGACGCCAAGTTGCCATTCAACTTGCCGAAGGCAATGAGACCTGGACGGGCGACGGGCAGATGGTTCAGGGCCGAAGAAACGGGACGTTGAGGGAGTCCGGCCGCAGAGAGAGGCGGGCCCCCCAACAAAACAACAAAAACACACGGCATGAGAGGCGGAGAGGCACCGGAAAAGGATTCTCTTTGCTCCATGTCAATGGGATTGCTAAAGGCTGTAGATTAGATGCTGGAGTTCGGTGGGTCTGTATGATCTGTTTTGGAGCGTCCAGGCTAATGAGGGTCAATATTGATGGCTGCAACGGGGGTATTGGTTCTCATCATACATGCGAAAGCATGTGGTGTTGCCATTCACCTTTGTTAAGGGGTTGGAGGTTCCAAATAAAATCAAACAAATACAGTGTTCAGTAGCCGGATTCCAACTGCTATTCAGTAGTTGGACCAAAGTTCATCTCTGAGTCAGGTTGTGAAAGTGGCGAAAATGCCAAGAGAGTTCATCATGAGCCGGTCTGACAACAGCCAGCAAAGCGCCATGTTGCATGCGAATGAGTGATCCGCTCCCCATCCAACGAGTGTTCCCACCCGCATGGAGTTGGCTGTGGTTCTGGCCATCAATCAAAAAATAAAAGACCCGAAACCCAAGGTTGCTAGGTCTTTGGTCTACGTTCAATTTGCCTGCTACCACATACCACCGAGGCACCCTGCCTAAAGCATCCCAAAGCCTCAAACCGACCACCTCACATGTGCCCAAACATCCACGAAAAAGAAAGCATCCACCTCACCCAAACCCCTCAACCCACCCTCCCTCACCCCCCTCCCCATTTGGAAAAGAACCGTTGTTTTCTTCTTCCAGGCGGCTGCCGGTGAGTGTGACGCCACCAATAAAGTCGCCCAGCACGGCGGCCACGTTCTCCATGGAGGCACCGGCCTCGGGAGTGTTCACAAAGGAGCCGATGGACGTGCCTCGGTCGGCCGCAGCGGACCGCGTCTCGGCACCCGGTGCCTGGGATGGGAGGGAGTGGGAGGGCATCGAACAAGACCGGTGTGTGTTTTTCAGGGGCAAAACGATCGGCCTAAAAAAGGGGTGTCTGTATACATGTTCCCTGAAAAGCAATTCTGAGATATTCTGAGAACTGAGAAGCCCTTCCACCATCAATATGAGTTTGCTCCCACCAAGACTCACCAAGATCAAGATCCCGCACAAAATAGACGGATACATCGAACTCGATGGAATGTTCCAGTCTTGGTAGTTTCCCCCCAACAATGCCCCAACTCCAAAAAGGAACACGTCTCAGAAAGTCTCCCCATCCTCATCCAGGTGGCACATGGCCGCCAGACCGACCAAGGAGTGGAAGGCGGCCACGGTCTGCGGCAACGCAATGGGGCTCACCTCACGGCACCCGTCTGGCGTCAGTGGCTTTCGGCCCGGTCTGGTGTCCTTCTTGAAAAAACATGGGCAAAGGCTGAGAGAAGATGGAGAAGTTGGCCTGGCTGAAACAGGCCTGTGAGTGTAAAGAGAGATACACTAAGGCCTTGTACAGGTTGGGGGTGTCCGTTCTTACCTGCAACAGTCAGTACGCAAGTATCACTATTTTAGAACAAGGCCTTTACTAACGATCATCATTCACTGTTACTGGTAATAGGATAGACCCAAATTTTAGGCATAGCCTGTATGTTCTTTCAGGTTCCATACCATCTACACACTGTGTCCTTGGTGTCAAGTTTGTCGGTCGCCCATCTCATGGTGCCATGGCTTGTGCCATCTCACCCCAATCAACGGCACCGGTCCGGCCTTCATGCCCAGCACCAGTCCGGCACCGCCGCCCACGATCAGGAGGATGGTACTAATGACGAAGCTGCCCTCATTGAGGCCTCACTCGTCGGTCCGAAGGCCGAAGCGGAGACGACGCCGGCCGAGGGGGCCGAACGCGCTGGGTGTTTTTTGGAGCAAAACGAAGATGGGGAGTTTCCTTCCCAGCGACATGCTGGCCATGTGGCCGGTGAGGGAGAGTGAGGGGGTGTCTCTCAAGACTGGTTCGATCCATAAAATAAGTGATAATATTCCGACCTGCTTGGGTCTATATCTGCCGACGTGGGATGGCTTTTCGGATCTTGGTTTTATCATATTTTATCTTTTGTGGTTTTCCAGCGATAGGGATTGCCTTCCCAAGCCACACCATCCACGGGGTCGACCCTTCTAAATGCGCATTGAAAACGCCTCAACATGCACGCCGAGTGACTCACCATGGCCGCGGCCATGGCGCCAAAGACGCCCACCATACCTCACCGCGTGTGATTCACGGCATGATGTGAACGGGTCTTGCACCGGGCGCAACGAAAACGACAAAGACGAAGACGCACCAACAAGAAAAAGAATGAGTCTTACTGTTTGTGACTCTGAAGATGGGACTGGGGGCCAGATTTGATGCGGAACTTCATTTGAGTGAAGCTGGTAGAGATAACACACTCTTGGCAAAACACCAAAAAGGTTGATCTGTCATGTTCCACGGAAGCATTTGAAGGTTCTGGAACCGGGCACCAGAATGACCCAAACCATTTAAACACGACAACACCTGCCACTGAGACCGGATTTCCCAAACGTGCCAAGGAGCCAAACTTGCATCCCGAATTCGCGGTGGACCTGAGCGTGGGTCGAAAAGGATAGAAGCAAGCCAACAGGTGGAGTGCTCACGGTGGCATGGATTAAAATGATTCAAAACAACGATACACAATTATTGTGTTCTGTAGTATGAAGGGATTCAAGGAACTATATCTTAAGTTCATGGTGTGAAAAAAAAGGAGGGATGTATGGTATTAATAGTGCTCACTGATCTGCTATCGTTCAGAATCAGTGGTGCCACGTCGGCAGCCTGGTGTTAAAATAGTTTAAAAACCTCACGCCGCAAGTAACAATGATGGGCGTTCTGACCGCCAGCACTGCAAAAGCTGTTTTTTTTTCACGCATTCTATTAATTAATAGCTTCTTGTTACTACTAGTAAGGCACCTGTACTACTAGCGTGGCACTTGTTTCTAATAGCTTCTTGTTACTAACATCCCAAAGGTTCGCCCGGATCTTAGGATCTTCCTCCACATACCCGTGAAACGGCTTGCTCGGCAAGCCTCCATTCCTTTCGAGTGAAGCCACAAGCTGAGTGTTGGTTCACTCTGGTTGCAACACATCTTCCTGTTTTTCAATGGGATTTTCGGATTTTCCTCCAAAACACCTGTGGGTGTTGGGCGGACTTTGTTTTCACCCGTCTACGACCGACCGGCACGGCGAAAACGGCCGCGGCAAACACCGGGGCGCATGGTTGCCAGGCCCCCGATGGCTGCAATGCACAGCAGGGCAGACACGATGCTCACCGCCTCAGTCAGAGCGAGGCCGAAGGGGGGTCGAGGCTTTCGGGCATCGATCCATCGGAGATGACGGTCATCGCAGAGTGCCCGGTCAATGGATATGACTGGTAACCAGTTCTTCCAGTTCTTCTGGTTTCATCGGATATGATGAAGTCACACTGATGGTCACCAGTTGCTGGATGAAAAGCAGGCTCTGCCCGGCCAGCTCTTTGGAGCGAACCAGGTTGCAACGACATGTGACCACCAGACATATCCGGACATATCCAGACCAGACCGGCAGTATGGCACCATCACGTGTGGCGACCGGGTGGGTGTATCATGGTACATGTATAATCCCCCCATTTTGAGGAGGAGGAGGAGGCCAGGATTATGGTCAGAATCTGATTCCTGCAATATTCGACACCTTTACCACAGCAGCTACCTGATTGATGCTACAGGTCAAACTATGACCTGTTTGAGCCTTTTGGGTGATGTATTTTCAATATTTTTCTGCACTGCTTTGGGGAAGAAAACCGTGAGCCACACCGCCTCCGCCTCGCACGAGCTTTCAGCCGTGGTGCTTTCAGCAGCTCGGGCTTGGTGAGGCACACGATGAGGAACACCAAGCCAGGCAGGAGCATGAAGGGGGAGTAGTCCTTCTCTCCCTCCTTCCTGAGCAGAATGCAGGTCACTTCCCCTACTAGTACTGTCCCCAAGTAAGCCAGGGCGAAAAAAGATCGATACGCGTCCGACCATGGAGCACGGACCGATCCGTTCAACACCCGAGGCTCTTGAAGAGGTTCAACATCCGTTGCGACACCACGAAGCCGCCGATGATGTTCACGGCGGAGACCAAGATTGCCACCAGGGCCAACAGCTGGGCGAAGTAGGAGTCCCTCAGAGGAGGAAGGCGGCAGGCCCCAGTGGCGGGCCGATCCGGATGGGCTCAGTTTGGTTTGGAGTTTGGACTCGGTGTGGTTTCGGAAAGGATGGGGGTTTTCACGGTGGCTTTGGGAGTTGAACTTACTTAGATGAGCAAATTCACTTGGACAGCAATTCTGGGAGATGGTTTGTAGCGGCATGTTTATGTTCTTTTTGTGTGTGACTCTCTCCAACACTCATGGAAGTGGACGTTCTTGGGTTCTGGAAAGATCCTTCTTCTCTACCAACCGGGGAAGCACGGTTGTTTCGGGTTTCACCTGAAAGATCGCCATGGTCATTTGCACAGTCCCTCCAGAAGGACTCGCCTTGGCAATCAACGGGCCCATGTTCTCATGTCTATCTGGTCAGCATGGTATATAATAGTTCAATTTAAATTTATATACCGGACCGTATTATAATATATATTATAGTTATTCATTTGGCCGTGGGCCAAAACCCCGGACCCTGGTTTTTCCCCGTGCAAGATGGACAGATTCCTCGTCTGTGAGAGATGGCAACCTCCAAAAAAGTGTCGTTAAAAGGCGAGGCTTTGACCCAACAGCCACCTAACATCCTCAAGCCGACCCCGACGTCCCTGCCGGTTCCGCGGTCTCGTCGTCTCGTCGGCTTCGTCGTGACTCGTCGTGACTTGTCGGTTTCGAACGGCGGCCCAGCTGCGAACGGTCCAGCAGGAGAAGCCCGCCAATGGCTGTCATGCCACTGATGGCGTTCGTCACCTCGAGTCGAGCGAACTGTCTACTTCAGAGCATAGAACTGCTGAGGACTGCTGAGGACTGCATCCAGATGCATCAAATTTCTAAAATTATTTTGTTGTTGCTATGAGCAGTATTAATCAATCCGTAGATTACCCAGGTGGGGTTGGGACCCTGTCTTCTAGCACAGAAACGGTGAGACATGGAATTGACCACTGGAAAATGGGTAGACATCCAGCTAGATGGGCTACAAATTCAACAAAAGTATGATTATGAGTCTTTGGACATCAAACATTAGATAATCAAGGAATGTACCTTGAGAGTCATGTTTTCCATTTACTACTGGGCTGATTGGAGTTAACAAAATCAGTTAAATGGAGGTCGGGGCCGGGGGAAAAGAATGTCCAATCCACAAGCACGAGAGGATCCCCCGCACAAGCTCCTGGCCAAACGCAAGTAAGTTGTCAAGAAATTATGCCAGCATAGACCCCAAACAGCTTCACTTTTGTTGCGTCACCTCCTGGAATTCCAATGTTGGTGGTAACGTAAACTGAATCCCAACAGTAAACTGTTCGGGGAAAAGTACCACCTCCTGAAAGCAGAGCAAGCGCACCCGACGGCTCGAACGCCCGCGCTGCCCAGTGGCCGACATCAGCGGGGTGTGCAGCGCATGTGCGACGCCCCAAACGGCTTGGTATCCCGCAGCACCCGCCTTTCAGCACAGATGGGTCTCATTGGAAGACCGGTCCCATGTGTAACTTGCTTGAGCGAACCTATATGAAATGAATGGGAGCACAAAACATCTGCCTTTGGTGATCGGAATTCCAAGTAGTGTACATCATTCTCTCACTTGGGATTTGGGAAGGTTGTGACGACAGCTGAGTTATCAGCAGACTCGAACCCCAGAGAGCTCAAGCGGCAAAGGGACTCAAAAGGTCTTATCTCTGATATTCTCTGACTTGGATGAAGTGGTTCTTTTCCTTCCCTCAGCAACCCTTGCAAGCTCCATCCATCATTCGTAGCCTTCGTCTGAGGGAGAGAACATGCAAACGACTGTAGCAAAAATATCTGAAGCTGCATACCGCATACAAAACACAAAATGCACCTCTCTGTCGAGCGAGGCAGGACGGCTAGACGGTCTATCCATCCGTGACCGGATTGGTGAAGACAAGAGGCGTCGACCATGTGACCATCGATGGACGACTGGAAAAGCTCTGAACACCGAAGACGAGAAGAAGATGACACGTTGAGTGCTCTTCAAACAAACCAAGAGGCCAGCAAGAAGGTACTCAGCAAGGCTGTGGAAACTCCTTCACCTGAGGAAGGATCAGAGAACGTAAGGGAGGAAAAAACTTTTGTTCTGCAACAGTGGGGAGTGTTTTGTAATATGGAGGGCCCCCAACCAATAAGTCTTGCCTACTAGCTTAGTTTTAATTACGATATGTGTTGTTTGTTCTTGTATTTTCTGCCCTCATGAACATCAACAATTCCTACATGTTGCTGTTGCTCCACATATCTATATAGTCTTAAGATTGTCTTAAGACGTTTTGTCAAGGACCTCTATGGTTCGACGTTCTGCATCCAATATCACCTCTAACTACATCCAAATACCTAAAATCAGTTAAAATATATTGAAATATATCAAAATCAATTAAAACATAAGTTTATTACCTAACTACATCCAAAATATGCTTAAATCGCCCGTGCCTCCCCCAACACTGGAGTTCCAGGCTCCCAGACCCAGTCCCACCATGCAGCACACCGTGAAGGTCAAGACCGTGGCGGAGATCAGAGCTGGCCGACCGACCGTGAGAGAACGCGCAAATGAGAGGTTAGGCGCTGCTTTGGATTCGAAGAGATCTGTTTGGAACATGGGTTTGAAGACCATGCCAACAATGACATATAATGACAACGACTCAGGTGAAACTGGGTTTAGGCTTTACGAATTCCTCTCACATTCACGTCTCGACCATTCAGCACCCTCGCGCGGGCACCCCGCCTGATTGGAAGGGGCTTGCACTCTTCTTGGCCTGCTCCTGCAGTACAGTTTTCGAAGGCTCACATGCCCAAACCTTCACCCTGTTCCTGGTCTGCTGACACATGCAGCTTGAGTGCTTGAGACACAATTTGTTGATGCGGTGAAGAACATCCACAAACCCAACCAGTCAGGCATCACCCAGCTGGGTCTGGCAACCTAATAACAGGAGATCAGCTGGGTGCCAATAGTGAAAGGTCTCTTGTGATTCTCTTTGAAGACAAGGGAGGTCTCATTTTTTGACTCCGTGGAAGAGATCTTCGACCCGAAACACATCAAGGGGATTTTCTCCAAGACTCAAAGCTTTATCCCCTTATACGGTGCCACAAGGTGTAGTCAGTATAGTTTGAATATATTGTGTGTAGATATTTAAAGAATCATAGTAGTTGTATAATAAATATATATATATATACCAGGACCCTCCTGTCGGGGTGTCCAATGAAGTACCCCACAATACCTATAGGCTTCCATTGACCACCCCTTGGAGGGTCCTGGTAGTGATTCCCTGTTACTCCAAATGCATCTCCATGGTTCCTCATTCATTGGAACCTGGACCTGCGCTCTGGGCCCGCCCCACACCCGCCTGCGCGCTCACCGGCTTGGGCTTGATGGGTGTGGGCTGTGGCGGTGGCGGCATGGCCACCTCGCTCCAGGTCGGACCAGTGGGATTTGGGGGAAGGAGGTTGGATAGGAGAAATATAGAAGGTTGGATAGGAGGTTGGAAGGAGATTGGGCAAAGTTTACAGGCGTATTCTGTTTTCCATGGGCGGGATTGGATATATGTGTGGCGGCGGGATTAGATCTTTGTGCCCATCTGTTGTGCATAAGCCCTGCGTTCCTCTACGAAGCCAGGATCCTATAGTACTTGTAGGATGCGCTTCAACTGCAAAAAGGCAAACGTGGTGGTTCTGAGGCCAAAAAGCTAGGACCTGAGGACGCCCGGCCCAAACGTGTTCCTTCGCCCATTGGTTGAAAGCGACTCCAAAATCGAGAAGCGAAGTGAATGCCTCTTTCAAAAAGTACTCGAAATAATTGTCATATATATATAATAATATAATATATTAATGTATTGAAATATATATGTTGGCATTGTGTGTGCCATGCCCATCTACGATCCTTCCAGCCCACCGCCCGTCCAGCGAACCTCGGGGCCAAGGTGCCGGGTTTCCGCTCTTGCAGCACACGATGGAGCGTGACACGATGTCGCCGTCCTCGCCCTGGTCCAAGGCGCCATAGAGATTGCTGATGAAGGCGCCAGCTTTTCCTCGCAATAAATCAGAAAAAACTATCAAACAAGCACACACGTGTGTGTGATTGGTGATCTGATGGGACTGCGGTGATCTGAAAGGACTGAGGTTGGTCGAAAGGAGTGAGGTTTTCGTGTGGCTTTGCTGGTCAGCCAGACGAGGATGTGAATGGATGAAGGATGTGGGCGATCTTGTGACGGCCTTACTCCCCTGGTTGAAGGGAAATGGGCCACCGACTCGAGATCAATGAACAAAACGAGTCCAAATTGTTCGGCTCAGGTCTTCAGATGTGACATGTTCTGGAATGACCAAGAGCATCTAAGAGCAACAAATTGATGGGCAATGTGAAGCTACTAGGAGCAAAGGGCATCGCTACTAGTAGCTCCTGGCCTTACTACTAGTAACAAGAAGCTACTAAGCTACTATAGTAACAAAGGGCATCGCTACTGGTTACTAGTCATATATAACTCCTGCACCACCCGAGTATTTTCGAATTGTCAATCCCTGATGCACCTCAGGCGGTCTCCACCCATGCAGGTCCTTTGGCGTGGATGTGGCGCAAAAGGTTGGCCATGTTCTGCGCATACATGGCACTCGCTTGCTCCGCCATTCGTGCTGGCAGGTTGGCAAAGCCTGGCCGCACGAATGGAATACACAAGGACGCGCACGCGAAAAAGGACCCGGTCAGGAGCTGAAAGGATCCATCAGTTCAGCTTGCGAGACTCAGCAATCTCCATGCCAGAGTCTCAGATTGAAGACCAATTTCTACCATTCATATCTTCACATGTTTTCAAGAAACCTCCCCAAACATCTTTCGCCCTGAACCTTCTCCCCAAGTCCCAACCCACACCCATCCCACACCACCGAAACTTCACCCACACACCACCGCTTCGCACGGACGCCCCGCACCGATGATGGTCACCCCGTTCTCGGTGACGTAGGTCTCGTTGAGCCGCGTGAGCTCGCAGTTGCCACCGCCGATGGCGGCCTCGGGGGGGCGAGGCAGGCGGGCGCGGCGGGTCCGGTCGAGGCGAAGGTCCGGTCGGTTCGTTTGGACTGTCATCAGTTCGGTTTTGGTATATACAAGTTGGACGGAAGGGGGGTGAGGGGGGAAGGAATTTGAGGATCATTCTGGAGTGTCGGATGTTTCAAATTTCACTGGAAAAAGAAACCTGAGAGCCGAGCAATGTCAGAAACCTGTTTGCCTCGTTCTGCCTCTGACCCATACACCATAGTCAACCCGGTGATAAACGATTCAAAGAATTGCAATCCTCTGCCATAGCTCCCTGTGCCTTTCTCATCTTGATCCTGAAAGGTCCAAGATCCATCAACAGCACCACGCCAGGATTTCACATGTGACCTTTCACTGCCAAGGGGCCAAGTCCACGACGACACTCCCAGCCTTCATAGCAGCGACCGCGTCCTTGGTGATCAGCAAGGGTGAGGGCCTGGCGTTGACGCGTCTTCGAGGATGGCAGGACTGGCATCGCTCACCACACATGGAAGTCTGTGGGCATCTGCGCCAGAACACTTCGGGTGTTGCTCTCCCCCTTTAGGTGGACATGGAGTGCCAAAGTCTTCTATTCCAGGCAAACTTGGACCCACACACCCAGGCGTCTCAATTCGTCTCATCCGCCGGAGTTCGCTTGTCTGACAGCCAGCAAACCATCGGTTGTACGAATCCAAGTCGAACAGAAAACGCCCCGTCTTTTCCCAGATGTTGGACAAGCGACCCCAACACACGTAAGTCCCAAAAACATCCAAATCAAAACGAATCAACACACCTACAAACCTCTGCGCCCTTGGCTTTCAGCTCCAGTCATTTGGAAAGAAAAAACCACTCGGCCTCCCAGGAATTGCCGCCGTGCTAATGGCGATGTCCACTTCACTGAGGACCTTCTTGAAGGTCTCCTTCATTATGAGTGAGGAGGTGTCCAAAATGGGTTCACAAACTCCACATGTCTGTCTGTAGCTTCCGCCAGGTACATCCGTCTCTCTCTCTCTCTCTCTAGCTAAATTACTTTCTCACCTGGTCTATGTGGTGATTTGCCCAGCAGGTGTGTGACTTCACAGCCATGCTAGAGTCACGGCGGATGGGTTGCCTAATATGGCGGGAAATTGTAGTTGTAATATGTTGTAATTCTATGAGATTGCTGTGGCTTTCCACGCCCATGGCTTCCGCTTTGAAGACAGCTCTGCACTAACGTTTCAGGATGGGCACAGAATCCGAGAAGCCATGCTGGCCCTTCACAAGGACGCGGCGGCGCAACGATTCCCGGGGGAGTTGAACTCCACCAAACCACGTGCGTGTGGTCGCATCCTCCCCCAAGGATGCATTGTAGGTGCTGCACCTGACACCTGCAACCTCGTGGTTGTTTTTTTTGGGGTCGGTGGTTCAACAATATACCTTTATATAGGTCTGTGAACCACATAAACATCCGCAACCGAAATAAACATCCGCTTTATAAACATAGAAAGAAAAACATGTCCGGAAAAAAACAAAAATCACATTGCTTACCAATAAACGCCCTTAGCTTGTGTATAAACGCCCGTGGAATATCATACAAAATCAGAAAACTAGAGAAACATCCGCAGGCGCAAATATAAGGCTGTGACTCCAAAAAATGTTTTTCACGCCGCAGATCGACAAAAAAAGCACTCTCAGAAAGTTCCAGGCATTAGTACAGCTAGTTTACTCCTCCTCGGGTCTCTTTTTGGGATCGGCGACAGGCGGTTGGACACCTGGTCCATCCCTGTCTCTGATTGGTCGTTTTTATTGGTGTGAGTGTGCATGTGTACGTTCTCTGTGTATGTACGGACCAGTGTGTCCGGCATACCATCGACGCAGACCGTCCGATGCGAGTGATAGTAGTATGTGGTAATTCTTGAAAAAAAACATGGAATCCATCGATATCATCGGTGCTGATGTCAAGTGTCTCTTGTGTTGGCACTCAACGGACACCCAACAAATGAAATGACAAGTCGTCTCTAATCGTCCTTCGATGATCACCCCACTAGGCAAGCCCAAACGATTGGGGTGGTCAGCAAACAGGTCTCTGTACTCAACATTACTTAACCCTTTGGTTTCGTCACCCCTTCTCCCCGGTTTCTCGGTTTCTCGGAATCTCCTGCTGGACTTTCTTGAAGGCGTCTGAGCTCTCCTTGGCATAGCCTCCTTGCCCCTCGCCACTCTCTTTGAAGTCCACAGCCACCCACTTGGCGCCCATCGAATGGACCTGACGCGTCTGCCACGTCGTGTCGGGGCCGGGTGGGCTCCGGGATGTGACAGAGACTTTGGGGCAACTGCGACAGGACAACACCATTGTGGCACAATCTTCAGAGACAAATGCCTGAGGATGACTCTAGACTCTGAATGCTGATTCGCACCACTCATCCTGGGCAAACTCACTTGATTTGGGCACGCGAGTGCCGAGCTCCGGAGCCCCGGAGACGTCGTGCCTGGTCCGAGACGTCGCGCACGTCCCAAGCGCGCACCACCGAGCCCATGGCCTGACGGAGTGGCTACCGCCGGCCGGCGAGGGCGGCATGCGAACGCGACGTTCGAGTCGCGATGCCCTTTGCTCCGTTCGTAGCGTTCTTGTTACGTTCGTAGTATAAGAATGCTCCTAGTAGCGATGCCAGGAGCCCCTAGTAGCGTCCTTGCTCCTAGTAGTAAGGCCAGGACAGCTTCTTGCTACTATAGTAGTAAGGCCAGGAACTACGTTCGTAGCGTCCTTGCTATACTAGTAATGCCATTGCTACGTTGGTAGCGATGCACTTGTTATCACTATGGATGACGATGGATATGCCTCTTTTTTCCTCTAAGGGGGTTTGGCCGGGGGAGGGACTTTAAAACAAGGCATGAAATGGAAGTGAGGAAACACGGCATGAACATGGCATGAGGATTTGAGGAATTGAACCATGAGCCAGGTGGTATGCGTGCTATGTCAACTTGAACGTGGGATGAGGATTTAAACTTGATCTACTCTTCAACGAACCTGGGAGATGAACTTGGCCAGTGTCCTTCTTCCTCCGTGAGGCACACGCCTTGGAGGTGCCAATGGCTGCGAGCCCGGCCACACCACAGCCCAGCACGAAGGTTTGCGCCGGGGGGGTACTTGCCTCAGTACGATCAGGTCCCAACTTTCGGGAGGTGCAAAAGGCAAAGGTTGGTGGATGGCGCAAAAAGGTTACTGTACATAAATCAGCTGAGCGTACCAAAGTAGCACACAAAGTACACTTCAGTAGCAGGAGGATGCAGGAGCAGCAAAAATCTGGGTGCATTTTCATGGTATCGATGTCCATCAGTCGTAGGAGAGTTGCAGTCAATGTGGGCTTCCAGCCAGGGATCTGCAAATCGATACTGTGTGAGGATGGATCAAGACCCCTTCGTTCGTAACTGCCCTATTGCCCCAGTAGACATGGAAGTTGAGACAATGGCAGGCCCTATTGCCCAATCAACGCCCGTGTTTTAATACCATCCCTCAGTCCATGTGCCTGCTGCGGTCATCTCGGCAGTGTGAAAGCGCTGATAAGAATGTGCTGCCTGCGAAGTCTAGTCCAATGTCCAACTGCTGCTGATCCTTTTACTGCTGCTGATCAATCCAGCGCTCGCTCGCTCCCGGCCTCCAGGACCGCGCGGTGCCCAGCCACCTTGGCCTGGGAGGACAGCACATCCAACTTCTGGGCGATGGTAATCCGCGGCACCGCCGTGACGTCCACCACCGTGATGCGGTACTGGTTTGCCTCACCGGACGAGGGACGAGGGACGAGGGCCACCACGAGGGACGAGGGAAACCTTTTGCTGTTTTTGATCGGTGCCGTGCATATGGGTCGTATACATCACATACTCTAAGGCTTAATCATTGCATAAAAGATCATACTGTCGCATACCTCCTGAAAGCACCTGTTGCACCGGAAATTTCCAGAAATCATTATCCAGAGTCAGCGGGTCTGTTGTAATCCCAAAGCGATTTTCACGGCGTCTGGTGCCTTCATGATCACATCCTTGCCCTTGTCCTGCAATCGGCCCACCCAGGAGATCAAGACCTGCAATGAAGACACTTCGCATCCATAGCGTCTACGGGACGACCACCACGCAGTGGTAGAGTCCGCGTGAAAGAGTGACCACTACGGGTGAAAATGGGTAAAATGTATGGCCCAAGTGTTTAGAAGTACTAAACTAACTGGATGTTGAGAAGTGCCTCTGCGAGTCAGAGTCTGATGAAAAGTGTCTGAGTGATCACCAATTGTCTGAGTCTGGTGGTCAGATAATCGGGAGAACTATGAAGAACTTGAGTTGGCAAGGGGGAGCACTATTACTACATAGTACTCATATCAAAGTATATACACTCCGACTCATTAACATGGAACCTCTGTAGCCTCTGTGTAAAGGAAGGTAGTCTTCCAAGCGGCCATGTTCCACTTCCGTGTTAGTGAGTCAGAGTGTTTTATAGCGCAAACGGTTGATGAATTTAACATCGCTACTAGGAGCAATCGGACCTGCTAGGGGCTCCTGGCCTTACCACTAGGAGCGATCGGACGCTACTAGGAGCTTTCAACGAGTGAGGTGGCTCCGTGCCTTGCAGTTCATCATCTGGAAGTCGGCCACAGGAGGCTCCAAGGAGAACAGCACCTCATCTTCGGTGTCATCGGAGAGAGCCGGGTTGAATCAGGCTGACTTTCACACGGTATCCTGCGGTATCCTGCGGTTCTTGAAAGGTGCCACTTGCTTTTGACAGAGTACTTCCCTACAAGAATCACTGTGAACATGGGATCCTGGGACTCTCTGTTGGTCGTAGCAAAAACGGAAGGTCTTCGTACACGTACACTTGGATGTTCGGCCGACTCTTTCAGAGGCTCCGATTATGAATGGGAAAGAAAAACATCTATCGCTGTGAGGTATTGACCATAACCTTGCTGATATATTCTGTGTAATTATGTGTATATTAAGTATATCATCTGCATGCATCAGGCAATTCGAAGCAAGGCCGCTAAGGTTTGGCCGCTGATACTCCATCACTCCGGTAAGGTCCGGGGACCCCCCCGATCCCATCGATCCTGCCGACGGCAGCATGTCTTGGGAGGTAACGTACTCCACTAGGTTTCCACCAAATACAGGATTGGGACTACCATGGAGTCAGAACTTAAAGTCATGTGTTTGCTCTGGAGCCGAACTCGAAGCCCTTGAACTAAGTTAGCACTGTATCGATTCTGCCTCTCATGGCCAGTCACCAATCCACTCCCGATGTTTCCGTCCTGCCCACGCCTGCCTCACTCTTGTCAATGACCTCGCCACGGCTCAAGACGCTGCAGCCTTTGGCCGTGAAGGCCTCGCAAGATGGATGACAAATGACTGTCAAGAGGGGTTGGCAAGCGAGTACCGTGAACAGAAGTGGCCCGTGCTAATGGTTTGTGAAAACATGGGTTAAGGGTGGTTAAGGTATGTTAAGGTGTCAGTATCGAGCTAATGATTACATCGAGTTCACCTCGGATCCCATATACCAGGTCACCGGCTCGTAATTTGATCAAATGCTTGTCGCGTGATAAAATTCGCGGTCGGCTCACCCTGAGTAATCCTGAGTAATCGATGAAATAGCAGTTTGCAACAGTCAGTCAGTGCCGGCCCTGAAGAGTTAGTGTCTGCTCTCACAGAGTCGACCGCTTTTGTTTAGAAAAAAGATTGGTTGGTCTACAGTGAGGTCATGGTAGTCATCACTGGTCATCACTGGTTGGTAGGTCCTCTGAAATCTCGTGAATGATTCGCAAGATCGAAGCCCTCAGTGCCACTTCGCAGCTCCACCATGGAACTCTCCCTGCAAAGAAACACTGCCAACAATGCCGTTGCACTGGAAACGGTGTACTGGTAACAAGGACGCTACGAACGGAGCTCCTGGCCTTACTACTAGGAGCAATGTTCGCCACTAGGAACAAGGGGCATCGCTACGAACGGAGCAAATAAGCTAACTCCCTGTACTTCTCAATGATGTTCGCTCGTGACCCTCACACCGACGTCGAACGCAGATGTCGAACGCCTCGTCTGAGTAGCCTGCAAAGATCCCTGCGCCTCAGGAGATCACAGGAGTGTTTGCAGTCAGGGTTAGAAGCTAACTCACCCCATACGCTGCAAGTTTCATCCAAGGGAAGAGGCTGAGAGTTGGCAGCATTCTTACGCTGAACCTTGCAAAACCACTCAACTGAACCTCAGCTACACTGACACAAACGTCTACAGTCATGACCGAAGCCACCTAGCATTTTGCAGGAACATCATGTTCCCACTCGCGCAGTGAGTTCTTTCTTGGTTTGAGACTCGACACTCACTGATTCCTTTCTTCCCCACTCAGATGCGCCTGTTAAAGGCAGTCCCTCCCAGTTTCCTCCAGATTCCTCCAGAGTCCGGATCGCTCCAAAACTGACAAAAAGATTCCAGAGAGAAAGGGCCTGCTGTCCGACAAAGCTAGGCTTCATCCAACAAAGCATCCGCCCCGACACGTCCGATGTCCGACAACGGTCGCTTCCGATGGTGGCCTCGCTCCACATAGACGGCATAGCCGTCCTCAAACGATGGAGCATCTTCGCAAAAGGGAGAGAACTTGCCTCAGGGATCTGATTGTCTCTACCTTTCTTCATGATCTTTGAAGGGGCTGTAGTGGAAGTCCTGAGGTGGCATCGTCTCCGGGCACTTTGGTAACTTGTAGTTCAAGAGAAGAGTCCGTTGACTCCAGTAATTGTCGAGGTGGCGACCATGACTTTGTTTTGCCAAGGTCTAGCATCTAGTTTGCGGTTAAACTACAGTGACCCTATCTAATTCCTGAGGTTTGAAGTCAAGCAAACCGCTGACCCTAATCACACCTGGCCCCCATGCAGTCCTTTTCTCTCTCCGTGACCTTAATTGATGGAGTAAGGATTCCGGTCCGTCCTTGATCAAGGATTCCGCGACGTCTGGCACCATGCTGACTCGCTGGTCTCCTGGAGCCCAGTGAGTCGTGACGAGGCGGGGCGAACCCCTGGACATCCGGCACCAGGGTTGGCACATCCATGTTTGGAGGGTCCATGTTCTCAGCTGTACCCATTTTCCTCCACAAACAGGTGGATTTCCCATGTTTTCCACGTCCATTCTTCTTTCAGTGTACATGAATAGGTTCACTCACTTTCATGAGCGAGCGACTACCCGCCGCCCCGCTGCAGCTTGACGACGACTGCCGGCCTTTGCTAATCTTGGCATCTGGACTGTAGCCCTCGCTGAGCACGCCCAGCTTGCAACCAGGAGTGCTGGGCGCTTCCACCTGCCAGAGTCTCCCTCTCGCTGCTGAGGAGAGGGAGTGAGGTCCCAAACTCTACAACAAAAGGCAAACATATTGGATCCAAAGCGTCCACAGTCCACATTTGCAGGACCAACTTCAGATGAACATCTCCTACAACTCACTCCCTCAAAGCCCAAAGCTTTGAAAGGGCCTCTGGGCCCACAAAGGGCTCTCGGTGGAGGAGCACCGCCACGTCAGTCCGTCTCCCCTTCCCACCTTGTCAGCCTTCAGAAGTGGTGTAGCTGACGCCATCCCTGCGCCTGCAGATTCGGCACCAGGGACGCGAATCAAACGATCACATCTGGGTGATTACACACTCTGACCTGTAAACTTCAGCCAGGGAAAGAATCCAGGCAAAACTTGAGAACCCCATACTGGGAAATAATTCCCTCATTACTGACATCCATACCAACCAATTAATCAAGGGTCAACAGTACCTAACAGTACCCACACACATGTTTTAGCTGAAGAATCCCGGATAGCTCCTGCATAGGTCCCTGGAACTTGGGGCCGATCCCAACACGACGCCCAGAAACACGACTGCATTGAAAGGGTCGGGAATGTCTAAACAATCAGGGCCCTAACTTAGGCCCCCTATAGGGATAGAATCCCAACTACCAGTGGATCTACAAAGTGACTCTTTCCTGCCACAGGTTCTGATCGTTTGCCAGGGCATCATGTCTGACATTGAGAAAACTACCTTCCCACCACCTCCCATGGACTTGCCTGCTTGCAGTGGTTCTGGGCAAAACGAACCGGCGGGATGCTGAACCAATCGAGCCGAAAATAGGCTTTGAAAGAAAGGTTCTTTCCGTGTGACAATTTTGTGCGTGCACCTCAAGCTTGAAGTTTGCAAGAGAAAACAAGCAAACGACCGTTGGAACACCCATTGTCAGCTTCAGCATTGCACAAACCATTGGCAGTGCATCCCTTTTTGAACCCTCCCCATGGAACAAAATATAGACATGAAATCCCATGAGTTGCACATCTGCGCGCCACCTCCACTTCCGAACGTCCAGCCACGCCGGTCGCACCGGGGCCGCGTCGGACCCCGGCGCCGACGGCGCCGACGGGACCGGCGCGTGCATGGCGCGAAGCCGAGCTGGGCAGAGTGCAAGCAATTGGCAAGTGACCTTGACAGATGACCGTTACTGAATGAAAAATCAAGCACTCAGGATAGTTTTGAGATGCTTTAAGATCTTTAAGAGTCAACAGTACGGGTGGGTAAAAAGATATTATATAGGGGAGAGAGAGAGAGAGACATGCAAGATAATTATCCCTTTGTGATCCTTTGTGGGGGAGGAAGTTGGACTGATGACCAACATCTTAGAATGGTTCTTGAATGGTTCTTGAGTACACAACTGGTGACCGGTGGACTCCAATAAAATTGCTACTTGGGACTTTGTGTTTGCTTATGAGCCGAGTTTGCTTGATGTTGCTTGAACTAGTTATCCGAAACGACAAATTATTCTGAGCCAAAGCACATCACTGCCACGAGTCGGCGACGAGAAAGACCATCACGCTTCCTACAAGTACTGCACCGCTGCCGCTCGTAGACACGCACGACGAAGACGCGACCGAAGCGACCGACGGACATGTCCGATGCGTCCGCAGCCATTTTCTCCGCGTCCATCGCAGACTACGACGACTGCAGACCCTCGACGACCGGGAGATCCGAGCCTCCCGGGTCTGCCAAGGAAAGGACGGAGCCCCTCCTGGACGGAGCGAGGGCTTGGTGGACCAAAAACCCTAGGGTCGGTCTTTCTTCGCAGCAGCTGTTGGCACCTTTTTGGGGCAATAGATTGTAAAATGGATGCAGTACTTCTTGCTCTGAACACTTAAAAAAGCCTACTTACAAAAAAAAAAATATATATATATTATCAAAATATTACATATATATAGTCGAAATGTTCAGTCCAAGTTCCCCACAACCAGTATTTGCCGTTGCTCTGCAATTACCATAATACAGCGAACAAGCTGGAGTCTGCTCCATGTCATAGAGAACAAATGTTCAATATGGGTGAATAGGCCAGGGAAGGCAGGGCAATGACAAATCTTTACTACTAGTAGCAAGGAGGCTACTAGGAACAAGGTGCATCGCTTACTACTAGTAGCAAATAGAGTAGCAAATAGCTACTAGTAGCTTCTTGTTACAAGTAGCGATGCACTTGCTGCTAGCTGCTAGTAGCACTGGGATGGTTTTGCTGCAGCTCATGGCACCAGGAGACCAACCAGCCAGGACCTATTTGGTTACCAGCTCGTGCGCTACAAATGGACTGCTCAGGCTCATTCGGTTTTGACTGGTTGCCCCGTGTGTGTGTGTGTGTGTGTGTGTGTGCGTGTGTCACTTTAATACAAGCTTTACGATGTCTTTAGACTTGTGTCTCTTTATACTATCCCCTTTTGTCTCTCCGCTTGAGCTGCTGGGTCCTTTTGGAGTCCTTTTTTGAGTCTCTGATCCCATTTTAAAGATGATGTTCCCAAAGAAAACCGGTCACTGGCACATGATAACAGTCATGAGAAAGGGGGAACCCTTCGCATCGTCCGTATTTCAATCTCCTTCAAAAGTCCTGCAGAAATTGCTCTGTCTTGTCTTTGCTTGTCTTCAACTCCATGAACGACTCGCAATGGCATCATGTAACCGTTGCAAAGCCTTTGCGACCGGGAAAACTTCAAAGCATGCGATCGCATGCAATTTCACGAACAATCTCTTGCTTCGTACCATGCACCGTGCCTTGGCGTTGGTCTCTTCGTTGAAGTCGTCGTTCATGTCATCGGAGTCCCGTCGATCTTCAGTCTTTGACTTTCTCAAGGTTGCTAGCCTCCCCCGGTGGAATCGGAACAAAGTGTCTAAGACATTGGAGAAGGTTCTAACATCTGGCGTGGGATCAAACTCTCTGAAAACCAGGTACTCAGCTATCTATCTCAGAGCACCTTGAAGCGATACTTCTTGCACCACTTCCATGACGCTTGTAAATATATTTATAACATCACAAATACAAAATATATATATATATGTGTGTGTTATATGATTGATAGACATACACTTCTCTTCAAATCTCTTCACGCACAGTGCTCCGGGCCATCACTGGCTAGGTCCATATCACCAAAGACTTCTCTCATCTTCTCTCCATATCACCTATCCATATCACGAAACGCAGACCTCTCAGAAAACCTTGCCTTGAAAAGCATGTCTTTCTCCTCCACCCGCAACACCCAGCGCTGCTTGGCATTCACGAAGCGCTGGAGCTGTCCCACCTGGAAAAAACCACCACAGCTTTCGCCGCGTGAGAACTTCTCCGCCCCGATGCGAAAGGTGGGGGTGTTTTTGGTGATGTTTCAGGGTGTTGGAACCTTGGCAGTAGACTTGCAATTGGAGCACGTGACAGTCAGGTGGCATGATTCGTCCAAATCTTCTGTAACCATTTGGCACAACGAGAACAGGGGCTGTTTGCTGCTTCTTCCGTCTCTTCGGTGGTAGGGGCGGTGGTAGGGGCGCACCGACTCTTAGGCCCTTTGTCGCCAGAAAGGATCCACCGAAGAAGATAGTGGAGGAAGTCCCAATCGGCTTTCCCATCCGTTGTACCACGCCCACACCATCCATGTTCATTCTCAGACTATTAATATCTTGGTGTCATTTGGTATCATTGTTCATAGATCAATTGCATTTTTCATATTTGCTCATCAAATGTTCAAGATGCAAAAGTCAAGACACCAAAGACTTTTCCCCGGGAAGTTGCGATTTTGATGTCACTCAGCAGTGCCTGCAGAGACCCACAAAAAGTCGTTGGATTCGAGCCGAAACCTTTAAACACCAAAACCATGTAACCATCTGGAACCTAAAAATACCTAAATATAGATTGTAGAAAATATCCTAAAATGTTCTGAAACCGAAACTCTATCTAAGAAGTGGATTGCCAACCTCCAAAAAAAAAAGGACCTGAATTACCCATAAAGTGCCACATCTTTCACCCATCTGAACTGCGGCGGGCGCCTTTCCATTGAGCTGCGGCAGCTTCTCAAGGCCAAACACACGGACCTGGCGTCCACAGGAAAGATTCATCAATCAGCCTCTTCATCCTGAGCCTTCAATCCCCTAGTCGTCCCTCTGCCCCTTTTCCTGTGTGTGTTGGTGATTTTTCAATCGTCACGCACCGATTTGGTTTTAAACTGCGCCATGGGCCATGGGGTCGCCCTTTGGTTTCTACTGTTTCAAGTAAGGTCGTCACGTTTTGCCCTGAAAAAACACGGTTTCCCTGATTTGAGGGAACGACTGCAACCGCGTCTGACAATTCCAACATCATGGAACATCCATATTGGCGTGCATCAAAATAAGGACACCTCCCAGTTCGACCGCTGGAAGAAGGAAAAGAGACCAGTCTACCAGTTTGTGGTGGTCCTCTTTTAAATACCCATCCTTATGGGGGTGTAACCTTTGGCAAAATAGAAACAGACTGGTGGGTCCCCTTGTTATCCTTTTTCAAAAAACACATCCACAACCGTCACCTCCGGTCCTTTCGTTAGGCTTTAGGCACCGAAGACCTCCTCCGGTCCCACCTCATCACCCGGTCGGAGCATCTGTCGGCCAGCAGCAGGGCAGACCTGGATTCTGGATTCGGTCGCGACGGAGTAAAGGACGGAGGAAGCCTTTTCGGAAATAGAACATCGCACGGACAATTACAATGAACGAGTCCGTTGATCACCTGTCAACAAACTTTACCTTGTCCCTCGTCTTGCAATTCGCAAAATATTGCCTCGCCCCGTTACATTCCCAGCGACAAAACTCTGGAGGTGTGCAGGAGAGGTCGGGTGATTGACAATCTGGACTTAACTCAAAAATGAAATGACGGCACGGGTTAAACAGAGAAGTGAGTGACGATCCAGACATATAATTGACGGGCCGGGCTAAAATAAAAAGTGAAGTGACGGCCTGGGCTTAACTCAGAAATAACGGGCCGGGCTGAACAGAGACAGGCAAAGCACAGCAACACATCTGCCTCGAGGACCGTGCACATCACGCGCTGTAAATGTCCTTTGCGATATACCAAGAATGGTGTCAACTCAAAGATCAACACCATCCAGCGCCGCCCAGCACCCCATTGATTCTGGGTGATATGCATCGGCATAAGCTCAATACCATAAGCCCACACATGCACATCATCCACAATCCACTCCACCTTCTCAAGGGTTTGCTTTCGCTCTCGCTCAGCTAGCTGCCTCAACCAACATTCAGATACCGGCGCTGCATATTACAAGCGTCATACCAATCGGACTCCAAGGAGATCGATGTCGTCACGCCGCAGCGCCACCAAGACAAGAACGAACAAATCAAAACATAGTACGCAAATACAATCCAAAGGATGGAGATTTTTCCGGCTGTTTTTTCGTTTTTTCTGGGAATTGTTTTCGCGTTTTTTCTGGGAGTGCTTTACAAGCATCAGGAGCAGCAGAAAGGTCAGAGGACGAAGCAGCAGAGCCAGCGGGGGGGAGAGAGAGAGAGAGAGAGAGACAATGACAAAGGGAGGGAGCAGAAAAGGCACCCACTTAACGAAGGGGAAGTAGGAGTGAGGAAAGAGGAGAGAGGAACTATAATAGAGACTTCTTTGCGGTCGTCTTTGGGTTTCAGAGGTTTCGGGTTTCTTTGGGTTCGGTTTCTTGTCTTTAGGGTTTCTTTGGGCACTTCTGTTAAGCTAAGCAATCTTCGGCTTTTCATATATTATACATAATATATATATATATATATACGATAACTATTATATGTACCGCGAAGAGAAAGCAAGAGAGAGAGAGAAAGAGAAAGAGAAAGAGGGTGGTCGGAGTGTTGGAGGCACTGGTAATAGCAAGGGTAGTGGCAACCATTTAAAGCGGGAGGGGCGCGGGGAGGGCGCGGCGCCTCCCCCGCAATGCAAAACAAGTATAGACAGCGCTACCAGCGGACCAAAGGACCATAGGTCAGGATTAATTCTTTTGCTTTTGTTCTTTTTTATTGATCATCGTCTCTTTTCTTGTTGCTACTGGCTACTGTTTTCTGATCCTAATGATCTCCTGATGCCCTAAATATTACCCTCGGGTGGCTCACAAAAGGCAAGCACCGTTGGCATAGCACCTTCCGCCCCTAAATTATATTCCCGGGTGGTTCAGAAAAGGTATGAGCCGTTGGACTGGCACCTTCCTGCTCTAAATTCCCGGGTGGCTCGCAAAAGGTATGCACCGTTAGAATGGCACCTTCCTCCTCGTCTAAGCTTTACCTTCGGGCGTCTGCCGTTTGACTGGCACGTTCCTCCTCTAAATTTGACCCTCGAGTAGCCCACAACAGGTCACAAAGGGAATGCACTGGCACAGGCTCTTTACTGCAAGCAGAGCAGTAAACAAAGCTGGCCAATTGCAGCGCTTCAAGCTGGCTTTTTGATGCTTTTTGCAATTGCAAAAGCAGAAACAAGAGCAAGTGCAAAAGCACTTGCTAAAACCGACGCCGAAGCAGGAGCAAGGGCAAGAGCGGAAGCAAAAGCAGAACGCAAAAGCAGAAGCAGACACAGAAGCGAAAGCAAAAAGCAAAACCAAAAAGCAAAAGCAGAAGCAAACAGCAAAAGCAAAAGCAGAAGCAAAAGCTAAAAGCAAAAAGCAGAAGCAAAAGCAAGAAGCAAAGCAGACGCAAAAAGCAAAAGCAGAAGCAAAAAGCAAAAGCAGAACCAAAAAGCAAAAGCAAAAGCAGAAGCAGAAAAAAACAGCAAAAAAAATAAACGTAAAAAACTAAAAATCCCAGAGAAATACCGGCTCCAATCCAAACCATGCAGAAGGCAAGCTTGTCCATAGAGCGCGTATTCCAAGCATCACCGCCTCACAACTGACAGATTACACCATTATAACGCCAGCAAATACAACAGTAGCTAAGACGTCCCTTTTTTTGACAACCCTTTGTCACACCAGCGATGGCTGGTCAGTTGCGTGGTGGAAGCAGCACAAACGTTAGCTCCGGACCAGGTATCTACACTGCCAAATCGAAGCCCAGTAAAGAGCCAAATCGAAGCCCGGTAAAGAGCATCATTGAAATACACAGAGAGCACCTGTAGATAGAATCCTGCTCATACAAAAGGAATTATGCAAAACGGCTGCAATGGTATCCAGACAACCTTCCGCTTAAGCACCTGCGCAACAAAGTCAACATCCCTCACAAAATATGTGAACCACAGACAAAGTCAGTTAAGAGGGTTTCCGGACCACATCCGGACGAGGTACCTCACAGTTCATGACAAGCGCACGGGATTCTTACTCTCGGCCGTAGTAGTAGCGGCATTAGAAGTACTAGTGCTAGTGCTAGTGCTACTGTTGGTAGTAGTAGTAGTAGTAGTAGTAGTAGTAGTAGTAGTAGTAGTAGT
>CAXAMN010021339.1:870800-918468 GCA_963970005.1 Durusdinium trenchii
CTACTACTACTACTACTACTACTACTACTACTACTACTGCTACTGATATCCCATCCAATCCAAGCCAATCCAATCCTACACCCTTAGATTGCCCTAACTCAACTCGTGCCTGACCTGGTAATTCTTGCTCGATGACCTCGTTACCCCGGCTGGGGTCGCGCAGTTACCATGTTACCAATCATGCCTTGCTTTAGTCCATGTTGTTGTAAAGTGTTAGACGAGGCAAAAAAAATTAGTTTAATCAACTGTGGGTTCAACCAGCTTCGCAGCTTCACTTCAAGAATAGCATGTCCAATCAGAGTCAAGTAGCATGTGAATCAATTTCTGGACGTCGAACATCCCCCAAATCATCCAAAATCATCCAGGTCCGAATCGCTTTTGCCCCACCAGTTCCATCCAGTTCCCCTCACTCTTCCCTGAGCACCCCGGCCGCCAAATGCCAAGCCTCGGAATCGTAGCCTGCGACGGTGGGGCTCTGGCGGGGCTATCAAAACCGCCCCAGGGAGGTGAAACTGCAACTATGGATATGCTGGCTATGAGTTAGCATGGTTTAGGGATGTTTAGGGAAAGGGATCAAAGGTCAAGCACCATCTCTCTTCGCTTCAAGTCTAGGTTGTACATATCGATGCGCCATGTTGCCGTTCAATCTGTGATTGAAGTGTGACACGGCGTGGCCACAAAACCAGATCCACGCTTCAGCCTATCTCGTGGGCGGAGCAGTCGAGTTGAACTGAGTCGAAGACGCTTCGATCATAGATCCCAAATCTAGTGAACCGCTAGAGCAAGGTCCTCACGATGGTGTTCCTCACTCCTCGTGTCGACGCGAGCTTTTGCAGAACAACTCCATGAGAACCCGAAAAGACCCTGAAAAGAATGTGTTCTCGGGGGCTTCAGGTGTTTTTGCTGGGCAGTTGATCGGTGTTGAGCCGTGCCGCTGCTCGATTCTCAAAACATCGATTATTCTTAGTCTAGTAGGTCTTACACTCATGAACCCTGCAGATTGACCGCCAAACCGCCCAAAACCACGTCGGGTTGGTCTTCGGTTGACCTGGTCGAAACCACGGGGTGAATTCTCAAGGTCCATTGTTACGGAGCCGGCCATGACCCGGCTAACATACGGATAGAATAGGTATTATACACGACCTCTGGAGGGGGGCAACCCCTGGGCCCGGCCTCCACTTCCATTTGAATGGCGTAACAGAAGTGGATAGCATGGCCCGAAAGGATGACAGTCCGAAGACCAACCAGGTGGAGAGCTCCACTTCCATGTGAGTGACGAGTGTAGTAAGCAAAGTCAGAAGAGTCAAGTATCTTGTGGATTGGGAGAACTGTTGCAAATCTCCATGCGAAATTTGTGGAAAGCTTTGGATGGTCTCAAGTGCCAAGCAAACCTTGGACGCCACGCCAGTTGCGGCGTGTTTTTGGTATTTCACCTGCCAACCTGTTGCTTTGGGCCAGCTCGGCCCGAGGCGGCGCGCCTTCGCCACAACTGGGACAGCTGGCGCGGGTAAAGCCTGGGACAGCTCCACCGAAACCCGCTACGGCCGGACGGTGAGCGGAGCCGAGCGGAAACCGGCTCCGGGGTGTTCGACACCCAGATGGTTTTTGATGGAACGCGAAGATGCAGACTGTATGGAGATGTAAAAACCCATTCTGGTGAGGTGATTGAGCAGCAGTCCACCAGCACCTTGGAAATGGTCTCCAATGGAATACGCTACATCACCCTACACTATATATGTGGATCTCCATTGGACGGGTGGACGTTGGAGTCCTAACTGAAGTCCAAATCTGAAGCCCATTCGGCACAGCTTGGGGGGATCGTCACACTTGGAATTCCACAGCCAACTCCACTGGAACTTGCTCGCCTGAGGATGCCCACGCGGAGCCTGCACCCAAGACCTGGCTAAGCTTTTATTCGGCAGTCCATCCGCTCGGGCCCAATGAGTGTGGCAATCTAATTGTCCACTCACTTTCCAGGGCTGAAACTGGAGGGCTCAAACCAGCTTTCCCATGTCCACATCCAAAGTCTTGCTCTACTTCTCTCACTCATGTTTTTTCACCTCTCCGCTGCCTGGTCCAGTACTTTCACTGCGAAGGCCTTGGCTGTCTCCTGCGCAAACGCTAGGATCAGGCAAAGGTGTTTCCTACCGGAAGAATTCTGACCGAACTGCACAGGTGCGAGTATGAGCACCAGTCAGCCCAAATCTTTGCTCAAAGGGTCCTGCCCAGCTCCTTGCCAGGTCCTTCACATGCATCATATCACTTAATTTCAGACTGCAGGTCTAATATATTATATACCTAGAACCCATTTGACCTCTGTCTTGATAGGAAAATACAATCTTTTGGGTAGTTTGTGATGTTTGTGGTCTGGGACCGGACCCACTGACCTCTTCGTGATTTGACTCACCCAGCTCGCCCGTCTCCTCATCCGTCCCGTCGGCTCCCGCCATGGCCCCTCGCATCGCGCCCTGCGTGGGGCGCTGAGAAGCGAACCCACCGCGGTGCTTCTGGGTGACCCGGGTCAAGTCCCCTCTTTGGTCACGCCTAAGTCTTCGACCTCTCTTGAAAGACTCACATGGTTGAAAGGCCCACATGTGTTGTGTTGCCAATTAAGTCAGCGCAGTGCAGCATTTCACAAGCACATTGGTGGCCAATGATTACGTTGCCATCGGTTGCCCTGTAACTTGTGCATCTTGTAATCTTCCACCCACATCAAAAGGGTCCACGCGCACCATCCCCCCGACACGTGCCCCAGGCGGCTCTTTTGTTCGTCCGCGCGTTAACCGATGAGGATGTTCCGTTCGGGGAAGGGAACACTCCGAATACATGTACATGTACGACATGTCTCTGTTTCCGGGGATGAAGTATACTATAGGTCAAGAAATGATGAAGTCTCTTTCCCTCACACAGCCTGTCTTCAGTGAGTTTGTGGGAGGTTGTTGTAGAATGGGTTGTAGTGTGAAATGATCTTAGTCCCAAAAAGCAAAGCTTTCCGGAGGCATCATAATGCAAGTTCTTCGAAATGATATCAAAGAACATGCTCCTGTCAAATCAAACCCACTCAAAAAGGATAGGTCTGACCACTATGGACTCGAGAGCCCCAAAAGAGAGTCAGTTAAGACTATCCCATGGGGTGTTCATCTCTTTCTGTAGCTGCAGCTGTAGCTTCGAAATCCATTGCAACTCCCCTTTCACTCTGTGAATCCTTCTCCAACCAACCGAGGGCCACCACAAAGTGGATAGGTCCAGATCAACTGGCTGCCATCGAGCATTCACAGGCAAGACCGGTGCAGCTTGGGCTTCACTATTATGGCTCAAAAGGAAGGGTACAACGATCCCTTTTTGGCTGGTTTTGCTGTTTCAGCAGCCTTCCAGTCTCGCTTCGTCTCGCCCAGCTCCCCAGACTCGCACTAAGAACAGGCAACGGCTCAAAACACATCTCCTCCCACAGGGCACAAGTTCTATTCTAAATTCAAAAAAGACATAAACTCCATCTTCCTCGGTGCACAACAAATCTCCAGGACTTGAGCACCCTCCAACGAGACAACTCTAACCTTACATGTCAACATGTCACCAATCTGGAGTTCAATCGAGTCTGAAGATCGGGTCGAGATGATCACGCAGTGCTGCAAACTGTCTCAACTGGTCCCCCGCAGTTTCCAGGGGTTCCAGGATTGTACGTGGCACATGGCGAGCTGGCTGGCCCCCCCCCCCCCCACAACTCTCCACTCCCCGCGCGCGGTATTCTTTCCATTATGTCTACCCGGCCCATCACGCTTTGCTTCGGGAGTTCTTTTGCAAACCCCCAACCCCGGGGTCAGGATCTGGATGGGGGAAACTGCTCACTAAATCTCCAGCAGCATTCTGCGTGGGTCCTGCTTGTTGCAGCACCGAAAGGTCAACGGAGTTCTCACCCCAACAGGTGACAAACATTATCAAACATTAAAGGAAGAAAGCGCGAGCAGACCGGTGTATACTGTATCTGCTGCGTTTGCTGTAAGTGTCAGGCCCCGCGGAATTGCAGCATGAAAATCAGGTGGTGGTATATAACCTATATAGTTCCACAAAGTCATCAAGTACAAACCAGACCACCAATATAGGACCTGCGGACAAGCGCCATGAAGGGAAGGGAATGGCAAGCTTCCAGTTCACAAGTAACTTCACATGTGCGGGGCTTGCGTATTCACGCGTACACCGACAGATTTAGTTGCTGCCTATCCATCAGGAGGACAACACTGGGATGAGCCTGGCGATACACCAGTGATACAACCGCCTTAATTCGCTGAATTTCATAGCCCAAGGAGTTCGCATGTGTTTCGCTGGTGTCTCCCAAAGGTTCCTCCGAAGTTCATTGCTCCACTGGGAAGATCTTCCACATCAGGCCCCCATGAAAACCCGGAGAAGCCCCGCCAGAAGGTGGTCTCCACATCGAACTGCGGGTCGTCCTCGACTTGATCTCGAACCATACAGAGGAAGGTGACGGCCTGGCGGGTGCAGTCGCCAGACCATGTCATTCAGTCGGACATCCCAGAGACCTCTCCCGAAACACATCCCTGGACCCTGTGAACAAGTCGAATCATCCAGTTGGAGAGAATAGACTCAAGAGCAAAAATGCTCAGTTTAAGGCTGGATCAGCGGCCGAATGTATGTCTGTCTTGTTGCTCGCAACATGTCTGAGTCTGGATGCCTCCATGCTTCGTTGAAACACACTTTTGATCACTTTTGTACTATCAACATGCTTCCTTACGCCAGAAACACTGAACCCGGCAAGCACTGCAAACAGTCATAGTCACCTTGATCCTTCACATGGGATGGAAAAAGGATGGAAAAGGGAAAGGTTGTGAGGATTTGAAGCCTATCAGCCTATCAGCATGTTCGAAACCCTGGCAGCTCTGGCGTGCCCACCTCGCGCCCATCCACCAGCCGGTGGTCATAGGTCAAGGCTAAGTACATCATCGGGCCTTTCGCTTCGCAGCGATGGCATGGATCTTACTGGCCGTGTGGCTCCGCGAGGAGTCCAGCGGGGTGTGGCTCCGATGGTGTCAGACACTTCGGCCCGGGTGGGACGTAAGGGCGAAGATTCTGTTCAGCTTTAACATGATTGGGAGTGGCACCCGATATTTCAGTGGCCAAACATGGTCCCAAGCGATTTGGAGGTGTTGGTACAGTCCAAAGATTGCAAACTCATGGAATGCAAAAATCGTGCAATGCACATCCAAGATAAGTACCGTTGAGATTTAGTAGCTATATTGAATACACTCCTGTGTCAATATTGAATCAGTCACAATCAGTGTATGTTTAGAATTGTATTATTGTTTAGTTGGCTGGTTGACGCAGTTGCACACCGGCTCGCAATTGCGGGCTCTCAAAAGAGGAAATACAGAATCATCCACATGATACATCCATCTAATCATTTTAAGGTCGAGGCAGCAGTTGGGTCCTTCGTCTACCCCAAAAAAATGGCTCCCCATAAAAAGACAACGAGGACACCTGGTGACCACTTGACTGAGTCTGGGTTAAGAACACTGATCAACTCCGAAAGGGCAACACCGGGCATGGAAAAAAATGCGTTGAATGTAGACTCTTGATTAACAAACCCTCCTATATATGAAATGTTTTTTCAATCCAAAATGGAGCAACTACCTGTTTGATGCCGTGCAACTACCTGTTCGTCGAAATTCGTGTACATTAGCTCACTGTTTCTTGAGTCAGTGTCACTGGGGTACACCCACCCATAACCGCCGGAATACCCGGCAAGGGGGGGGCGCGCACGTTGACGGTCCTCAAGTTCGCGCATCTAAAATGGCGAGGGTTATGAATCAAGAATCATCCAGAATCTACATCAATCCATGTCCAGTTTGAAACCGCCTAGGTGCTTGCACACGCGATGCCTATAGGCAATGGAATTTCTTCCCGCGCACCCTTCGATGAGGTCCCGCCGCCCGAACGGGCAGACGGGGGGGGCAGACGGGGAGACGTCGGGAACGTGGTGTGGCCCAAATCTGGTTCGGACAAACGTGGAAGAATGATGAAGAATGCCAAGACTGGAGTTCATCTTCGATAAATATATAGAATTACCCTCTCAGAATTACCCTGGGGGAACTCCAAGAGTTGTCACTGAGTTGTCCCAAAACTCGAGTTGTCACTGGTGAAAGGTGCCACCGTCGCCGAGTTGTCCCGGTCCGAGCGACGGATGCCAATCTCCCCATTGGGCAGCACCACTGGCCGATCCTGAGAGGAACAGATGTGTGGTTTTCATCCCCTAGCGCTCCAACCACCTCCTGAGAAGGTGCTTGGGGTGGGTGCCAGGGGGTCCAACCACCTTCTGAGGATATGGTTGGAGCCCTAGGGATCATGTCATCATACCCCAGACACGACCTGTCATAGGACTGCCGAGAAACGGCCGGGGGTGCCAGGGGGGTCGCCAGTCCCATGGAGTGCCTGGGTATGTGTTTCCTTCTGAGTTTCTGCTTTCATGGGATTCCTCACCATCTCAGTGTGAAGCCATCTACATGACACACGACACACACACCGGACCATTCGCGAAGCGGGGCCATGGCGTCAGCGTGGCGTCATCGTGGCGGTGTCGGATCCCCAAGTCATCGTTCGAAATGCAAAACACATCGATGAAAACCGTTCAACGTCAGATGTCACAACGTTCGACGGGGTGCCTGCCTATTGGAGGTGATCGGGGTGCCCCGTACGTCACGTCCACTCAATGTGACTCCTGGAACTCAGATGTCTCCGGTGTTTTCAACGCACCGTCGCACCATGCTGCGTTGATCCCGCAAGTCTGGGTGGCCCGCCCTGCTTAGTACCCGACTCCCCCAGAATTAGGATCATTGAGTGTAGAAAACCATCCTCATCCCCCATTGCTTGGGAGTACGAGAGGATCAGTACCATATATACGAAGATCAATTGAGCACGGTGTACGAGCCGAACGAGCCCGTGGTTTACACGGCTCGTTTGAAGGGCCTCGGCCTCGGGCAGATGGAGGCCACGCATTGCTGATCCCAACAGGTGATGCTCCAAGGGAAACCGTTTCCTATCGTAGGTCACCCCCGAAGGTCGAATCCTTGAAGTGAAAAAACATATCCTATATATTATGCGGTGATTGGGGCAGCGAGTCGACGAACGAGCTCCACACTCCATCTATAGGTGATCTACAGCATAATCAGCATAATACGGCCCAAAAGCACACCCACGAAATGGAGGGCCTGGGGCCTGTGTCTCCCTGGATCCATGCACAACCACTGTAGAGTTGTGATGTCTCGCGCGGCAAACAGATGTCTTCAGCCACCCCTCTTCGCCGAAGGAAGTTCGGGGGGTCGCCGGGGCCGTCGTGGGCGAGGCCGCACCTTGGTCGCATGAAGCCCCAAGGCAGCTGCACTGCTGGTGGAGCCAATCAGCCTTGGTGAACGAAGCGGAGTTTCTTTGGAGGACTCAAGGACTGAAGGACAATAAGGAGCAACGAAAACAGTATTTGTATTGCGTACTTGAGCTGTGTTCAAAACGTCCTATAAATATAATATGGAGATGATAAACTCTTGCGCGAAAACCTTGCACGATCTTCACGCGACCACGCGACCACGCGACCAGAGCTTGCGCGGTCGCTCATCTTCAACATTTGCTTGCTTTGCGCTAAAACAGGTTATTTTGCTATTTCTCGTGCGCTTTTGATTGCGCAGTGTGCCTGAGCTAGCTGGGAACACGGAAGTTCCTCGCAGGCTGCATGCGAATGAGACCTTTCTTTTCGGATGTTCTGAGCAGAATCACTTGGCAAATGAAAATGAGGGAGGCAAAGTAGAGCTACGAGGCAACGACCGAGCTGTGACAATAGTTTAGATGCAAGATGCATTAGTGCAAGTTGGGTGAGCTTTGCTTGAAGTCCCCTGAATCTAACAATTGGTTCTGTGATGTTCTTTGTGGGGAGTAGCTGGGCTAGGGCACTTGCGGCTTGCGCGAACCTTGCGCAAAATGATCGTATTTCCAAGTCAAAGTCTGAACCACGCAATGCACCACTAATCTGATCCCTTTTGCACAGAGCTCAAATGAAAACGTTTTAAGGGAACAAGCATGGCAGAAGATACTGGAGTCCAGAAACAAGCAAACCACACACAAGAAATATATACAGTAACAGTTCAGGTCTAATGTATATTATAAGGTCTGAATACAAACAGTGCAGTCGTTCAAACACTGTCTGAAGCTTACGCAACCTTGCGCAAACCAAAAGCCTTGCGCGAACCTTGTGAAAAGCTTGCGCGTGTGTGGCCCCATGCAATTGCTGAAATAAGAAATTCCCCGAAAGAAAAAGGTTCATTGCCGCCGGTTTTGAACACGGCTCAATTGTGCATTCATAAAATGGGAAAAAGATGACAGTGTTCCCTTCACTACATTACTAGTAGCTTCTTGTTGCTAGTAGTAATGCACTTGTTACTAGTAGCGATACACCTTGTTACTAGTAGCCTTTTAGGTGGAGTATATGCTGGGGGATCTGCCTGCCCTCGCCCTGTCGTTCCGTTCAGCCCAGGCGCGGTGTGCCCAGCATGCTGCCGAAAACGCCTGGCTGCACCGAGCCAGCGGCTCGGGATGCTCAGGTGGGTGACCAAACTAGGATCCAACTAAAATGGAAGTGTGGCGCGGGTAGCTATGAGAACATATTTGAGAGCCCTTTCTCAGGAGTACTTTCTTTCATTTTCTTCGATGATCTGTAATGAAGCTGGAAGCTGGCAGAGACTCCCCAACTGATCCCCTTCAGCTTCACTCATGGAGTGGGCTGTGGCCCTACTACCAGTCCACTACTAACAGCAGAAGAGTGTAATGGATAATGTTCACCTACCACAGTTCGCTTTTTTCTTTATAGACCGATTCAAACCCACCATCCAGAGTCTATCTGAATCACTGAATTGCCTAAATAGGCAATTCGGAGTGAAAGGGTGACCAAATCTGTCCAAAGCAAGGTGAGCAAGGAATTGGTTTTCTGGGAGAGGACATTCACATCTTGGAGAGATTCCTCATCACTTGCTCAAGCACAGAAAAGAAGACATCACCGTCCTACATCTGGCCGTAGTTACTTCCTTGGGTTCCCCCCATCGGCCCCAGCGGCCATGGGGCTCTCATTAGGCCAGGCTCTAACATCGTCCCCGGTCATCCCGGTCGTTGCCCCAGTCCCGGTCATCGTCCCAGTCCAACGAAGTCGCTTTCCGAGGTCGCACGAAAAGGTGAAGTCTGTTGGACTCGCTTCCGCGCAGAGACGAGGCAGCTGGCCGCTGGCCGTCGGGAACCGATGTTTGTGCGGTCCGCAGCAAGACTCTGGGACGTCATTTCTGTATGTTTGGTGGTCTGATGTGGTCTGTTTTTGAGGAATCCGTAGCACAACTGAAGCAATGTTGAGCGGGAGTCTGCGTCAAGCCAACTCCAAAATCTCCAAAATGGTGGGTCTCTACCCCAGATCAAACACAGTCCTGTCATGCGCCAAATGGATCTAAGATGATCTGAGCACGGCCCCATCCAGTCCTCAGATCCATGGTTCGAAGCTGCAGAAACTCCGGACTGAGGAGTCCTATGGAGTCCTGGTGCTTAAGGGACTGGTGCTTAAGACAAGTCAAAGACCGTCCCCGGGCCCCAGAAGATTCATCAGGACAACAAGAATCACCCGGACAGCGAAAGCCAAGTTTTCAACCCTTGAAAAATATGAGTCAGAGGGTCCAATCATCCCCAAGTAAGGGTTGAACATAAAAATATCCGAAACCATCACCTAGATGATGAAATCTCAATATCTTCCAAAGGATGGAGTGTTTATTTATGTTCCGGTGCTCGACCATCGGGTCGGTCATCAACTGGACGAGAGGCCCAAATCAACCAAGATGGGAGGATGAGGAAGTCTTATACCATCTAATACCATGCATCGTTCGATCATCCATCTAGCAGATTTGGGAAAAGAGGTGGATTTGGGGATGTCTTCCTTCAAGAGAGCCTACTTCCTTGTGTCCGCCTTGGGGGATCTGCAACGATCATATCAGTCTGGAAGGGTCAGGAGCAACAACATCCAAGAGTGTAGAAATGTGGAAATTCCATCCCTGGAAATGAACCAGGACATATCAGTGGGGGGCCTAGTTGGCATAGTCTAAGCATGTCTAAGCCTGCTAAGTGGCCTTGTGTGCGGTTCTTGCTCTTCGTTCGGCCGGGCCGTTTCTGCACGAGGCACGGGAAGGGGGTTGACGGGCCACATGGGCCAAAGCCCATAGTGCGGGGTCACAACAGATCTCATGGATGATCGCTTCGGATACCAAGTCTGGACGCTCCATTCAAGGGGAAACCGCAAGATGGCGATGTCAGAATTCAAACCCCGACCAAGGGCTGTTTGGAGCATCTGGGTGGGAGCATAGCGAACCGTCGAATCCACCGGAGATGGTGTTGGGATGCAAGAGTCGCTGCACCATTTTGGGGGGGGTCCTTTTCGGCAGCCTACCTGCCGAGTGGTCTTTCTTCTCGGCCAATAGAGTTGAACAAGTGGGCACTGCTTTTTCCACGACCGTGCTGTGTCTTGATCACTGCTGGCCTAGTGTGCCACCTAATGAAATTCTTCGACTTCACCTGTATTCCTTCTTCGATCGTGAAAATGGACCCCGCATCCCGAGAGCAGACATCGCTGCTGAGCTACTCTAGAGGTCAAGCGTCTCCACAGCTCTGCGGAGATGCCCGGAAAACGTGAACCTCTGCTTGCCTTACCCAGGGAGGCCTCTTTTTGGATTTGGATGGATCCTACCTCAGATCACGACTGGAATCCCTGGGAAAGACATAAATATGAAATGCTGCTAAGCTCTGTGAGGGTTCTTAAGCACCTCAAGACTAGCTGGAAACATGGGGGAAATCAGATGGATCAAAGCAGAGCAACTTGAAAGCTGAAAACTATCGTCTGCCTAGCCCTTCCTCCCTCTCCAAATAATTTATTCAATCGTCTTGATAGATCGCTTGGAACTCTAGACCATTTGGGATGTGGTCTATCCTACAAGTTACAAGGATGCCTGGATAACCTCTCATCACACTTTCCATCTACAGGTGTCCATAATTCGACATCCGGGATGTAGGTGTCTGGTTGGACCGTGAATGAACAAAAACATGTGATAGAAATTGATAGAAGGTCTTTAGTTTTTTCCATGTTTTTCCCTGAGTTTGGAGCACATCTGTTTCTCAACGCTTTGTCTTTGCACCCCTCAGAAAAAAGGTGGTCAAACGGATTACAAACGCCCAGCAGACTTCAATCAGATCAGGTCTAGGAATTGCACGTTGAAGACCACAAGGCAAACACTGATGGTCCGAAGATAAAAGGCGTTCGTCTTGATCTGGAACAGGTCCCCTCCGTCCAACAATCATGCAAGTGGAAGAAAACCACCTGTTTGTGTTTGGCAGTCGGAGTTCGTAGTAGTTTTTTACTGGCCATCTTGCTTCCTTCACCCCCAAACAATGAATGCACAAATGATATGCTTGATTATAGTATATTGCAATGATTAGGCAAGTTATTACTGTACTCTGCAACATATAGCAAACGCTTTCTGGGTCCCTCTTAGTTTGCAGTGGTAACAAAGTAGAGGCCAACAAATTGTCCGAAATCTCACAAGTCCAACGCATATTATCCATGCTGAGTGGCATTAAACTCAGTGGACGACCTCCTCTGCATGTCCATGTCCCCATTCTTTTTGCAAACCCTCCTGGCTCAGCCAAGAAAAGGATTCTCAGCCAAATTCCAGGCGAATCGCTCCTCCCAAGGATTCCCAGGGCAGCCGACGGTCTCAGTGTCACTCTCCAAGTGCTGTGACGGTCCTGGTGCAACACTCGGTCGCTTAAGCTTCCTGGCGCCCACCATTGATTTTGCACGTCCAAAACGGATGAAACGCACAAAACGAGAAGTGTACACTTGACAGCCGCTTTTAAGCTCGAAAATAGGAGCGTTGAACCTTGCAGGTTATGAGCCCAAGGTGACAGGTGTAAGACCCGGAGGCAAGGCCGGGCAGCCCCGCGGCTCCGCGCTATGTCGATGGTGGCACGCAGAAGAAGGCGGCAGCCAGGCGATGATGGAGAAGGTGAAGACAACGATCAAGAAGGCCTTCAACTACAAGAGCAGCCGCTGGAGGAGGGTCAGCTGGCGTTGGAGGATGGTGAAGAACAAGGGGAAGAGACCCTTGAAGGTCCGAAGGGACCACCTACGACCCTGACGCCGATGACCCCGCTCTTCACGCCTGAGCAGTTGAAGGGACTTCATGAAGTGCAGAGCCAAGCTCCTCACTTGTATGCTCAAGTCCCGAGGCAGAGCATCTGGCAGCCTGGCATGGGAAACAGGTCACCAGAAGAGGTGAAGAAGGAGAGACCCGCGTTCCTGCCGAAGGAGGAAGGTCCGGTGGGAGGGCCTCCACAGACGAGTACGACGACGGGACACCATCACCGGCACTGGTGGGCGATCATGTACCAGATGACCAAAGACGTGGACGACCAAGAGAACCACGGGTACCTGAAGTACAAGAGCCTGAAAATGACAGCGACGGGCAACAACCTCCCCAACCTAGAGAACAATCGGTGGCTCAGATGTAAGGGAACGGACCGGGAGGAAGAGGTCTACATGTTCCAAGAGGCTTTGGACAAACTGGCCCACCTGGGTACATCATGCCCCATGAAGAGAGGAGGGGACCTATGCCGCATCAAGGAGGATGGCAAGTTCAGCTGCATCCTTATGGCCCTGGTCCGCCGAATCCACAGGAGATGATGACCATGTTGGCGATGTTGAAGCAGGAGAATCAACAACTGCAGATTCAGCAGGCAGAGCTCATGGACGCCATGAAGTACCAGAGGGCAAGCCTGGAAGCCAAGGTCCATGATCTACAACGTGAGCTGGAGCAGCAGGCCTTCAGAACGCCAGAAAGCGATGAGCCTGTGAAGCGTCAGCTGGAATTGACGGTCGACGAACCTCTGAGGGAGACAGATTTGGAGGTGGAAAGACGCCGGCTGTATGAGTTGACTCCCATGCAACAGTTCGAGCAGCTCCAATCCTTGATGGGGACGGTCACTCCGGCGCCAGCAAAGCGAGGTGGTCGGGGGCAAGGACAACGAGAGAGGTCGAGATCTCAAGGTCCGAGAACTGCACGACGTCAGGGAGGAGGTCAACCTGAGGGCTTGGTGGCATCTCGGGCGAAGGGCTTCGAACCGGAAGGGAGACAAGGGACCGGGAAAGGTGTGGGCCAGCCAAAGAAGAAAGCCACAGCTGAGCAGCCTGGTCGATCTTCAACTGCCAATGTTCGGGAAGAACAATCGAGAGAACGCAGTGGTGGCATGGCTGATGCGATGTCTATGCTGATCACCTACCTGGTCGACAAGGACAAGAAGCAAGAAGGACCTGAGTCGGTCAAGCCGGGAACGGCCACACTTCCGGTCCTGGCAGAGCCATCCGATACGGCTCCCATCGACCTCGCTGACTGGCTCACTATGGTGGAACCGGCAATGACAGATCTTAGTGACTCGTCGGGCGAGTGGTGGGAGGTACAAGCAGTACATCAAGCTTCGCCCAATCCAGAGGGCCTCATCCAAGATCGAGCCGTCTGCTGAGTTGCAAAAGCCAAAGTGGGCTCGAGTGGAGAAGAGGGCCATCAGCATGCTGCTGTCTTCAGTTCCCACGACAGTGAAGGAGGAACTGGTAGCAACGAGGACTTTGTCGCCGCTGGGGCTGGTGAGCAAACTCATGGTCCTCTATCAACCAGGGGGTGCTCATGAACGCACCATCATCCTGCGGCAACTTGAAGATCCGCCAGAAGCAGGGTCGCCAAGCGAAGCCTGTATGGGACTCCGACGCTGGATGCGCTGGCTCAGGAGGGCCACCGACATTGACCTGAACCTTCCTGATGCGATCATCCTCATGAAGGGCATCAACAAACTTAGCAAGCGGATCCTCACTCAACAACCGGATCTGCAATTCAGATGTGCCTTGGTCAAGAACACCTTGCAGCTTGACACCATCCCCAATGAGGAGACTGTTCGGACGTACGCTGAGCATTTACTCGCAGAACTTGAACAGCTCATGCATCGAGTCCGACCGTCATCGAGTACCTTGAGGCCTGGAAATCAAGGAGGTGGACCATTGGCAGTGAAGGCTCTCCAAGGGGAGGACAAGGACAAGAAGGGAGATTCGCCAACGACGTCAGCGAAGGGTCCCTGCCGATACTTCCTCACCGAGTCTGGATGTCGAAGGGGACAGTCGTGCAAATGGGCGCATCAACTGGAGACTGGTGATAAACCGAACCAGGAGAGGAGGTGCTTCACGTGCGGAGCTACACAACATCTAGCTCGAGAGTGCCCGAGGAAAGAAACGGCGAAGAAAGGAGAGGGACCCCCATCTGGCCAGAAACCGAGGCTTCAGAAGCTGTTGGACAAGACTGGTGGTGGTGGAAATGGGACCTCGCAAAGTGAGTCTGGGGCCTCGATGTCTCCTCAAGCGGCATCCTCGCAGTCGGTGGCCTCGGAAGCGGTGTCGGACACCACGACAAGAGCAGCGGACCCAATCAAGAACGTGCTTGATGAGGCGCACAAGTTGCTCAAGGGCATGAACCTCGAAGAAGAAGGGCAAGATCGTGCAACAGACCTTGGTGCGACGTTGAAGAAGCTGAACCAAGCATGGGAAAAGGGTGGCCCAGGGCTTCGGGCAGTCAAGATCGCTCGAGTTCAACAGGGTCGAGAAGGACTGCTGGATTCTGGGGCCACGCATGCTCTGAGGCCCAAACTCTGAGGGGAAGACCTTCAGCGATACCGCCAAGTGAGGGTGACGTTGGCTGCTGGAGGAGCACAAGATATCCGAATGACAGAGAGGGAGACGTTGGTCCACAACAGTGAGAATGTGGAGCCGATTGTCCCGGCAGGAAGGCTCGTTCGCGACTTGGGATGTCGAATCGAATGGGTGGGGGAAGCTTGCACTTTGGAGCACCCAGTCAAGGGCAACATTGACCTCAGAGTTGAAGCGGGATGCCCTCAAATGGACCATGATGTAGCGTTGGACCTCATCAGGGAGCTGGAGGAATCTCGGTCGAGGACGGCGTTGAGATGCTACCGGTTTGGGGAGACCCACAATGACGTCGACTGGCTGGACCGGGTTGTGGCAGATTGTCCGATCTTTGACAAGGTCCCGATACGGATCAAGGATCGCTTGGTGGATACCCCAGCGAGGAATCTTGATGTCCTTGGAGCCAATCGACGCATCCGCAAGCGCTGGAGAAATGAGGGAGTGGTGGTTCATCTCTATGCTGGGAAGAATGAGGGCTACGACCTTACAAGGGCACTCAAGGAGGCTGGTGGAGACACTACGAGGTTGTTGGAGGTGGATATCCTTCGAACCCAAAGTCATGACATGTCGAAGGACGATGCGATGTATGCAGCACTGCTACGGATTGCTATGTTGGGCTGGATCGATGCGGTGATCGGTGGACCCAACTGCAGAACCCGCAGTGAGCTACGTCACCATCCGGTCACGGGACTGCCAGGACCATCAAGATCCTTGGGAAGACCGTGGGGCTTGGATGAGTTGGACGAAGTGGAGAGGGCAAAGTGCCACTTAGACGATGTGCTGTTGCTGCGCATGGTGACGCTCTATGTGGTGGCCAAGCTGGGTCGAGATGCACGATTGTCCCAGGAGAAGAATTCTGCGTTGCTGCCGACGGTCAGGTTCTTGATGGAGCAGCCTGCAGCACCTCAGCACATGCCGGAAGTGGCATCCTTCTGGAGAACTGAGGAATGGAGGATAATGAAGGAGCACCTCAACTTGGACATGGTGACCTTCAACCAAGGCGCCTATGGTGGTATGGCGGTGAAACCTACATCATTGGCTCTCAACATGGAGTTCATGGTTCCCGAGGATCGAGGCCCGCCCAAGGCCTTCCTGAAGACCAAGTATGAGGTGTCGAGTTCAGAACTGGCAAGATGGGCTCCTGGAATGATGCGAGAGATTGCTAGAAGCATCACAGTCAACATCCAGAAGAGGCGGGTGACGATGAAGGCCTTGTCATGGCAGGAGCGCTTGGCGCAGGGACATGTGCCGTTCCGCAAAGACTGCGCTGTCTGTCAGAGAGCGGCCGCACGGGATCGACCACATCGAGCTCAAGGAATCGCAGCCCCGTGTGTGCTATCGCTGGATCTGACGGGACCATTCGTACTTGGCCATGACATTGATGGCGACCTGAAGAAGTACCTCCTGGTTGGAGCGTACACATGGCCGGTTATGGAGGAGGCCCCATGGGATGAGGTTGAACAGCTCGAAGCGCCCCCAGACAAGGACTGGCCGAGGAAGAGGCTCTTCGGGAGGTGGAGTATGACCTGGCCCAGGATCTGGAGGCTCATGGTGAAGAGATGTCCTATAGACCTACGTCTGATGAGGGCGAGGATCTGGAGATGGGCGAGCCGGAGGAGGATGAACGGCAGGGTGAAGGAGACGGTGATCGGTTAGAGCCGCTACCTGATCCAGGACCCTGTGATCCAGAACCACTTTCGGTGCCGCTCCCGAAGACTCCAGAGGAAGTCGAAGAGCACCAGAAGGCCTACAAGATGATCACAATGTCTATCTGCCTACCACCAGCCTCGAAGAGCGCAGCGGAAGTCCTTGCTGGAACGCAGGAACTGTTTGGAATGCTGAGACGCCACGGCTACCCTGTGGCTAGGATTCACACCGATGCCGGCCGGGAGTTTGACAACAACCCGTTCAAGAGGTGGTGCTTGGAGAGGGGGCTGGCGAGAACCTTCAGTCCTCCGGATGAACACCAATCCAACGGTCGTGCTGAGGCCATGATCGCGTCGATCAAGCAAAGGGTCCGTCGACTTCTACATGCTTCGGGCATGCCCGCGAAGTGGTGGCCGGCAGCGGCTAGACACGTGACGGAGCTGGAAAGAAGGAGAAGGGAGAACATCAAGGAGACGCTACCACGCTTTGGGCAGCTCATCACGGTGAGAAAGCGAGCTTGGGAGCGAGGAGGACCTTTCGAAGTGACATCCGAGAGGGTGACTTACCTGACCCCTACCCCACAGGTGTCCAAAGGGCATGCGGTTCTCACGGACAAGGAGAAGGTCAAGGTGGTGAGCTACTTGATAAAGGATGTCAAAGAGCCTAAGCCTGACGAACGGGACTTGGTCATGGAGGAGGTCCATATCCAAGATGATCCTGTACGGCTTCGCTGGAGGTTGAGAGAAAAGACACCACTGACATGCATACAGGGAGAAGAAGACCTACAGAGGGAGGAGGATCGTCGAATGCTCTTTCAGGCCATCTATGAGGAGGAGGGTCACTTGTTAGGATCTGCTCCAAGAGAAGTTCCTCCGTTGAGCCGAGGCCTGGTTGCTCTACGACAAGAACAGGTGGCATCGACCCAACGACTCTTGGAAGACGAGATTCTCCAAACCCGGATCGTACCCAACGATGAGGTTTACAAGGACCGGGACCTTTGGCTGGAAGCCATTATGAAGGAGATCCAGTCCTTGGAGGGCAAGAAGGCGATTCGGCGACTGAACCCCGCAGAAGTGGCCTATTACCAGAGGGAACATGGGGACAAGGTGGAGGTGGTCCCGGGGAAGGCTATACATGCCGTTAAGGCTCCCGATGGACGTCGGAAGTGTCGCCTGGTGGTGTGCGGAAACTACCTGAAGGGAGCTGGAAGAGGGCCGGGAGATCGTTCGGAGGCAGCTCAACTCTATGCAGGTGGAGCGGACACTACATGCTTGAGGACCTCCTTGGCACTGGCTGCTACGCGGGGCTGGCAGGCAGCTAGCCTGGACATAAAGACTGCCTTCTTGAATGCTCCTCTGCGGACGCTACAGGAGAGCAGCCGGAAGAAAGCCATCGCCTTGGAAGACGCCCATGGTCGACCTCAAGAGGACCATGAAGAATCTGGAGGAGGTCACGGTGGTCAAGAAGAGATGACCGTGGAGGAGCAGCAGGAGGAGGACCTCACAAAGAGGAAACGACTGGTGCTCATGCTTCCTCCAAAGATCCTCGTCCGGCTGGGATTGGTCAAGGAAGGGGAAATGTGGTTGGTGGAGAAGGCCTTGTATGGCTTGCGTGAGTCTCCGAAGCTTTGGGGGGACTACAGGGACATCGAGATAAGCCAGATGTCCTTTCAAGCGAACTTCATCACCTATGAGTACCAGCAGAGCTTCGCGGAGGAGAACTTGTGGTTGGTGCGCAGGAAGGATGCTGGAGGTGGAGATCAGGTCGAGGGACTCGCCCTGGTGTACGTGGACGATGTGATGCTCTTCGGCACTAGAGAGATTGTGGAGGGAGGGCTCCAGAGCTTTCGAAGGACCTGGGAGACGTCCGAACCTACGTGGGTTGGAGATCGTGAACCAGTTCGGTACTGTGGAATGGAGTTGAGTCGAACTGAACAAGGAGACTTCTTTGCCAATCAATGTTCCTACTTGAGGGAAGTGGTTCGGCGACATGGCATGGAGGACCTTTGCAGCGCTCAGATGATGAAGGAATCCCAGGAACCCGAGGATGAGCTGGATCGAACGCCCTTGCAGGCCCGGGAGGCACAACAACTCGGAGGAGAACTTTTGTGGCTGGCAACGAAGACGAGGCCAGACATTGCCTACACGGTCAGCCGGATCTGCTCAGCGACGAGCCGAGCTCCGAAATGGGCGGTTCAAACCGCATACCAGCTGATCAGGCACTTGAACGCCACGCAGGGCCTGGGCTTGTGGTACCGCAGAGACGCCAACTTCATCCTGGAGTCAGTGAGTGATGCATCCTTTGCTCCGGGAGGTGCTCATAGCCATGGATGTGTGATCACGACAGTGGCCGGGGGACCGGTGGCATGGAAGAGCTGCAAGCAGCCGTTTCCGGCACTTTCAACGGCAGAAGCAGAGCTCATCGAGGTCATCGAAGCTGTGGTTGTGGGAGACAGCATCGCATGTATGGTCGATGAGATGGCGAAGGACGTCCCGAAGTTCCTCAAGTGCGACAACACTGCTGCAGTCTCAATAGCAAGTTGTGCAACTCGAGCGTGGCGTACAAGACACTTGAAGGTCCGGGCCGCCCACCTCAAATGGAGGATCCAGTCTGGTCAATGGGAACTGAAGTATCAGCCTGGAAGAGAGCTCATTGCGGACATCGGCACCAAGGCTTTGCCCGTGGCCCGAGTCAACGAACTAAGACAACGGATGGGAATGTCCTGGCAGCCTGACTCAGTTGATGAAGTACATGAGGAGGATAAGGGCATTGTCGCGCCTCGTGCTATGAAGTTGGTCGCCAAGTACCACTTGGAGAAGGCCATGAGGCTCGTTGTGGTGCTGTCGGCGTTGAAAGAAGTGCATGGAGTTATGGCGGAGAACGTCACCAAGGGTGTTGATGAGAATGTTGAGGGTGACCAGATCTTGTACCTCCTCAGCGTCATGATGATGTTGCTGGGAATGGTGCTCATGAAGGTTGTCCAAAGATGCCGCATGCATTGGAACCGGGTGGAGGATGAACCGGCGACGCGTAGAGTGAGGGTCTCTCGCTTGGCTGGACAGTCTTCTTCCGGGACAAGGACTTCTACCAGACCTCAAGGAGGAGGAGAACGAGAGCCACGTCAAAGTGGTGGAGAAAGGCAGCCTTTCAATCCTGGGGGGCAGAGTGCTTCATCCTCATCACCGAGGAGTACCAGACTGGGTGGAGGCGATGAACAGGGACATCAAGGGAGAGCGGATCCTGCACTGGAGGAGCCACAAGAGGAACCGCCAAATCAAGCTGACCTACCCGGAGGGCATCATCTACAGATCACCCTGACCGGGAGGAGGAGACGGTTCCCCAATGAGCCAACGTGGAAGATCTGGTTTGCCGAGTCCAGCAAGTGCTTCCATAGGCAGAGAAGCTGCAGGGGATTGAGGAAAGCTAGCCAAGTTCATGAGCAGCCGGTGTGTGGGGCTTGCCAGAGGGCCACGAGAGGTCAAAGAAGCCTTCGAGAAGCGAACTTTGTCTATGAGGACCAGCTCGGCAACTTCCACACCGATGCCCGGTGCCATGCAGTGACGGGACCAATGGCAGAAATCCGCCAGTGTAAGATCTGCGGAGTGTGAAGCGGTTTGGGCCGGAGGCTCGCTTTTGTGGAATACTGGTTGGCCGATGAATCCGCCGACCAGGGAGGAGTGCACGTCCAAAACGGATGAAACGCACAAAACGAGAAGTGTACACTTGACAGCCGCTTTTAAGCTCGAAAATAGGAGCGTTGAACCTTGCAGATTTAATAGCCTGAATCCCGAACAGCCGCTATTTTGCAAAGAAATCGACACAAAAACAGCAGGTCAACCTGATGAAGCTTTCTTTCAATGTTCGGTCCGAGCTCAGTCGGCCAGCAATCCGCCTGGAGGACTGTAACAGGTCTGAGGAGAGCGCCGAGCCATGCACGGTGAGCCTTCTGGAAGGCTGATCGACACACAGCTATCAGTGCAAGAAAAATGTTACATTAAAATACAGTTACAGTACAGTATAATACAGTTTTATTTGGTCGGCGGCTACACAAACATCTGGTCATCCGACAAAAGACATGCGTCAAAGTCACCAAGAAGTCCTCTTCGCACAAGACCGGTCTCAATCGGCTTCCCCGAAAGCCTGTTGATCTTTTGGGGCCACGAAACCCGACTCCCCGACCGGGCCATAGAAACATCCCTCGGGCCACGCTTAGGCAACCCAGATGAGCCCAGATCGGGAAGGAGCGAGGCGAGCTCTGGCGTCCATATTTGCTCAGCGCTCATCGACCTCTTCTTACGCTCATAAGGCACATGGTTTAAACACGGTCACATGAACAATAAAATACATTAAACTACAATAAATAACAATACATAGCCACACATAGCAGAATAGACTATATCAGGGATCCTTGTGTGTAAGACGCAAGAGTTTGGGATGTTCTCTTTTGCCATCTTTTAACTCTTGACTCATGCTGCGTGTGTCTCTTCCTTGAAAAAAAAGAGGCACATAAAGGCACCCATGTCACTCCAAAGAAGTAGCTCCAATATGCTCCAATGACATCATGACATCCAAGAACCCATTCCAATGCGAATTGTTGTGGTCGTGGTGGTGTTGGTGAAAATGACATGTGTATCTCGGCTGGGTCACCTGTTTTCGATTCTCATCGCCTTTGGACATTGGAAAAAAAATCACACACACCCACTAAGACGTCTAGCGATCGAGCCACCACGTCGAAAGCCATTTTCGAGCCATCGAGCGTTTCTCCGCTCGTACCGGGTACATCGTGGAAGATGTACCCTGTGGATCTTACCCTGTGTCGGGGATGTACCAGATGTACATCGTTTTTTTGTGGATTTCCCTGTGAATCCCATGTTGTTTCCCTTTCAGTTCTGTGAATCCAACCAGTCCAACCGCGTCGCCTCCTTCCTGTGATCTTTCTAGTCGGAAGCCGCCACTGCTTGGAACGGGCTTCTACAGGCTTCTGACGTGTACGGTCCCCCCCTGTCTCCTGAAATGGACACTAAACATAATCCGTGGAAAAAGGGACTGTCCAGTTGCACAAGTCCTAGTCATTTAAAGTATGTCAGGGAGACCGCTGTCAGCACGAGCGTCCACCATCACCATGACCAAGTACAGGTACATGGCTTCAACGATGTTTGTCGACTTGGGATCATATTTCAAAGGACCAAAGCCTCGACAAACGCACCCAGCGGAAAAGGAAGTGTCTCCTGGCAGGAAAGATCCAACATCTTGCCATGGGTCTATCAGCTCAATAAAACCAAATGCTTTCGGATTCTCCCGCGGTCCCAAAGCTACTTTTAAGCTGTGAAACTTCCACTCCAATTCCTCTGGACTCTTTATCGCGAGTGGCCAAAATGCCACAAAAGATCGTGCATTTTGTGTGGCGTTCCTGCGGCGGGCATCGAAGGTGGACGGGCATCGTGGCGTTGTGAAACTTCCACTGGGCAAACCGTCCAAAACCAAAACGTCAACTGCCAACGGGCGTTCATGGTCTGCAGCAGTAATGGTTAATTTCATGTGTTCACTCTTGTGGCTCCGAGTTGGTCTTCTGTCCTGCTTGGGTTCACTCATCTCTGGGGCCAACACACTCAACACACTGAGTAGGAAACTCTTACCAACACCCAGAAACAAAACTGAGAGGCGTCCATCCCAAAACACTTCTATCTGCGAAAATACACAGACTTTCGTACCTCGACTCCAAGCAGCAAAAGACGTAAACCCTTCATCTCTGCTTGTTGAACCCTTCAATCTGAACCGACTCAGTCGGGAAAACGAAAACTACCCAATCGATCCTGGCAGGTTGGCCTATCATCCCCACATCGATGTCTTGATCGAGGCACAAACCCTGGCACTGGGTGGACAGGACCATGTCCTCAGCCCGGTCCCCTCTCTCCAACCGCTTTGAAAACAAAGCTACCGGTGCTCTCCTCCGCCTAAAAGTAGATCAGACCTGGCGTGTCCCCGTACGGTGGCAGCTTCCACAGTCGACCGATCGTGGGACGTCTAGCGATGCGCGAGGTGGACGGACTGGAGGGATGAAACTGGGGATGCTCCGGCGGTGAACCCGGCACTCGAGATCTCCAGTATGTCAGGGCTCTCCATGCAGTGACCCAAGCTGAGAACCCAAATCCATTGGATTCTGTGCACGGCGCATGGGATTCCATCAGATCCACCGAACCCCCAGGGCGGGCGCCTGCAGGCATGGGCGCTGTGCTCGGAATGGCTTTCTCCTTCGTCTCACTCTTCGAGGACGATTTGCCTCGCTTTCGCTCGGTCCACTGGAGCGAAAAGAGCCCGGGAGGATCCAATGGCTTAGCCACCCAGCGGCCGGTGGTGAGGTCGGGGCATTCATCACATATGGCTGTGGGTCATGGCACCAGGCAAGCTACATGCTGGACCAGGGATCCAGGTTTTGACCATATTGGGACTGGTCTAGAGTCTAAGAAGCAAGCCACCAAGTGCCAAGCGCCTCTATGCCATTCTGTGCCCCTCTGCACCAAGTCCAACAATTTCTGGCCAGGACATGCCAGGACCATTTTAACCACCAGCTGTCCAGTCTATGCGTTGGCCCTTTCAGTCTGGGTAAAAACGCACCGCCACTGGGCTCGCAGCCAGCTTTCTCTTGCCGTCGCGCCATGACTTTCTGCAACTTCCGGTCCTCACCAGCGTTTCGGGCTCGTTTCGGGCACCATGACCTGACCAAGGCCCGAAGCGGAGCGGAAATCGTCCAACACCCGGCCAAAAACATGCCGAACGGCCGATCGAAATGAGGCGAAGTTGATTGGGACTCTTGCTGAAGAAATATGTTGTAAGGTTTAGACTCCTGGCCCTTCACGGAAACTGGGAGTTTTGTCAGTTTGTCGATCCATTCAATGAAATTCATGTGCATCAAACAGCCATCTCCTCCAGTCTCGGGTGAAAACTACTTAACCTGCCTTTTTCCTGACCCCAAGTAGTGCTTGTTGGGAGCTCCCTCTATATACTCTGAGACATTCCAAGATACACTGTACGTGCCTACTCGAGTATCCAAGGTCCACCTCTTTCTCTCTCTCTCTCTCTCTCTCTCTTTCTTTCGAAAACGACGCTCCTTCAGTGCGCTGGGTGGGCACAGGTGACAATGATGACACCCCTGGCAAGCTGGGCACATCGGATCAAGTGGGGGAACCTGGTCAAGCTGGCTCTGGAAGCCACTCGTCACTACACCCAGAGAAGGCCATGAAAAACGATTGGCTATGGGAAAGACAGAACATGAGGCACCAGAAACAAGAAATACACAGTAGCCGTATTACCACATGATTGGAAATTGGAAGTTAAGTTCATTGGGTTCGCAGAGGCATACACTATAGATCACTATAGCATCTTGAGAATGGCACATATGTCGATGCGCACCGGCGTGGTGTGGGTGGTGTGGTGTGTTCGAGATCCATGCCGCCATGAATTTATCAGGAGTCTTGAACAATGATCTCGATCCAAGACACGGCTCATGGCATCCATGGCGTTCCGAGCGAGTGCCAAGTTCTCGAACATGCCAAACCCTAGGGGCCTAGGGATCCTAGTATCTTCTCCGAAGGTACTTGGACCCTCCAAACCTACACAACAGTGTCTCCAATCACCTTCTGAGAAGGTACAGTACTTGGATCCCTAGGGAAACATGTCCAAACGACGCTGGTGTTGCATAAATGGCCCATGACCTCACACAGGCCTCCATGTGAAACGCTTCGCAACTTGAGACCAACCCGTCCGCTGATCCTGCTCACCCCAAGTGGTCCCCCAACCGCCTCCGATTTTCGACCTGAAAGAAACACAGCGATGACGCCGTCACAGTTCGGGATCACCACCGATGTGCGGCATGGACCATGCATGGACATGGAGGTGAAACCATGACCGGGCGGTGGAGGGAGTAGGGAGTATATAGATGATATAGTATGATCAATCCGGCTTGAGTTGGACCTAGACATCTTGGACTCAAGGTCTCCCCAAAATATATCTCAATAAGCCAAACGTCCCAGAATAAAACCTGGGAAACGATGGGTATGAAATGATATCTCAAATTGTGTTCATGGCATCCAGACCCATTTGACCTCTCTCGAACTGGATTGCAAGCCAAGCTGCAGCCCTCTGGCTTCCAAAAGAAAGTGCAAGGCTTACCTAGGCGCTGCAAATGGTCGCCCTAACCGACCGAAACCTGGATCATCTCGGTCTCTAGCTTGAGGCCTCGCTTGGTTTCCAAAGAAGGTGAAAACATGACTGAACTCATCCCCTCTCCGCACCCCCAAGAAGCTCCTTTGAACAAGAAAAACAACGGCAGAATCCAAGGAATTCCGAGATCCTGGCAGCCGAGTCCTCGCTCTGACTCTGAATCAAAAAACGATCAAATACGTATAAATTGGTAACATTAAAAGCATTGAACACCTACCAAAACTGATTCCCCTCGAAACGACCAAAACCACCATGTCCACGATGGCCTCCTATCTCCGAACACTTCGCCAAACAAGCCGAACAATTTCCGAATATCCTCCCCTCCCTGGAAATCCAGTCAGCAAAGCTATGCAAAGAAAACTGCAAGGAAACATGACCTGAACTGATTTCTGGGCTCCAAGCTATGCTGGGCATCTATTCGCTGTGAATAGTTTGTGATCATACGTCCCTTGACCATCAAAACCCTTCCAAAGGTCCGCAAATCTCTAAAACATACCATCCGCTGCATGGCTACCATAAGATCAACCATTGCCAATGCAACAAAGTTCTTCTTTCACCCAACCAACATCAAAGAAAAAGTGGTTACCCAAAATGTCCTTCGCTATACTCAAAAACATGAAAACAACTAAAATAACGAAAAACTATGAAAAAAGGAAGGTCTAACCGTCTAACCTGTATCCATAGGGTTATCCCCCTTCATTTCATAGAGGACATAGACGGACATAGGCACCCCGATATCAAAACTGTAGTGGACGCTACTGGGTCCGAAAAGGTGTTGCTCTCCCTCTCCCCCTCGCAGACTTCGGGTCCCCAGCAGTTGCCCGTGGCGTGGTCCTCAAAGATGGCAGGACAAAGCTTTTGCTGCATCTCCAGGACCTGTCGCGGAGAACTCGCTCTCGCGAAAGGAAACCATCGCAAAACGCAACGAGTGCCCATTGTTTGCCCGTTTTGTGAGCCAGGAGAACTGTCATTCAAGTGGTGCTTGAATCGGGCCACTGGTGGTTTTTTCACAATCCAAGCCCTTCCTTGTCGGGCCCGACACCCAGCGACACCGAGTCAAATCGGGCGCAACCATCTGTCCTCCGACACCGAATCACCTTCGAGGGTTCTTCATTCGAAGAGAATCATTATCAATTTGGGGGACCATGATTCGATCTTGATCGAAACCCAGCAACAATATACAACTGTGACCTTATTTGGGTGCAAGCAACGGAAAAAGTGTGCACCACTAGACTTGAAAAGTTGCTCTGCAAAGCACCGCCGGCGAAAAAAGAACCCACTCGGAACGCTGCAGATGGACACCTTCTGATGATCTTCAGGAGCGGTACTCGCGCCTGCCGAACGCGTTCAGACGTGGTGGAAGGAAACCCGTGACTGCCGGCATCGGCTCTCAACATCTCCCCGTTGACGAACGAGAATGGCGCAAGGGCCGTGTCGAACGAGACACATCGTAAAAGCGCAAAAAATAAAGAGAGAATGAGAATGAGAGAGTGAGTGTGACACCTGGAAAATGGTCAAAATGTGCAATGTCTTGAAATCCTTGGGTGACTTCTACCGTTCAGTGATAAAAATCCATGGTTTGACTCATTTTGATATGTTAATATGTTTTTTTTAATATATGGGATTCAATAGCCTTTACCAGGACAGTCACCTCCACCAGCGGTTGGTGAATTCGCCTTTCCATCCCTCGCATCCCAAAATCCGCGCCTGCGTCTGATGTGCCTCCGACGTATTTGGCGTAGCCACCACTCAAAGACATGCTCAGAGGGTTTGGCGCCTCACGAGGGGGAAGCCGAATGGCGACGTTCGCTGTCGGCCTCCCCCTCACTTTCGGACATCCACAATGCAACAAAGAATTACCCAGACGCTCCATGTATGCCATATATATATGCCTACATTAGGGTGGCTTGAGGGGTCAATGTGGGCATATATGTCATACATGGAGTGTCTGGGTAATGCAACAAAGAATTAGTAAAGGTGGCACCCTCCATCTTGGTGTGTGTTTCCCAGCAAATCCCATGTCGTTGGCCTCGACCGACACCGGCACCGCGCTGCCATTGGTAGGTCCTTGGAGTGAATCAATGCATTGATGCATCCGAGTCCATCATCTTTGAGCCGTGCTTTATTTAAAGGTAAAAAGTTCCTATCATACACTGCTGAGCTGCCTACGTTGGGGGGGTTCACAGGGTCAGAATTTGTGGGAAGGGTGGCTTCGCAAGGCTTCGCGGAACACCAGAGGCTTCGCGAATTGGTTTCGCAACCTTTCATACTAAGTTAGTTAGCCTGCGCGAATCGGCTTCGCGTGTGTGAAATCCAAGAGCCTATGCCAGAGGCTTCACAAGCCTTCGCCACACGTATCACACACTTGCCTTCGCAAACATTTAATGAATTACAGTCTAATCTATAAATTGTGATCACTCTATCTTCGAAAAAAGGCACTAATACTCCTTTGATACTATATAAACCTGTATACATTCTGGAGATTGGGAGCTCTTCAGACACTCACATGGACTCACGTGAGTATTGGACCATTACCCTGACAGTCTGACTCACTAAGTTTTTCTGCAGCGCTCGGTGTGGGGGTTCGGCCTGTTTCGGCCACCGGAGGGAGACGAGATGACCTGCCGCAGTCGTCCACTAAACAAGGACTGCCCTGTCGCATGGTCTCGGGAACCCCCTCTTTCAGTCACTCCCGCAGTCGAGTGGTGGGTCTCCCAGGACCCCCAAATCGACAAGTCCAACAGCACACTGTTACTGATGACGTCTCATGGCACCTCGTCTTCCCATGAAAGCAATCTTGAAACCAAGTGAGAGGCATGAACCTGCGTTTCTGAACTTCAATGAACTGCCGACAGCCAGGGCAACGGCCAGGGCAACGCCGCAACTGCCGGTCTGAACTTGCCAAGGATCTGCACACGTCCATGACAGTCTGCTTCATGACAGTCTGCTGAGGCTCAGGACACAAATGACCTCGACCGGGCGTGTTCGCTGAAAAACGAAGACCTCCTTCCACCACACCGGACCATGAAACGCTTCCGGGGGAGGTGGAGTTGGCTTCATGAGGACATCCAAATCTGATCGTTGAAAGACAAAGGATCACCGGTGACCATTCAGACATTGGCATAGCCGTTGGAAGCCGTTGGTAGCCGTTGCCTGCTTCATCAAGACTGACTGGACGCACTGGACAGAGATGGTTCACAAAAAGTCACAAGAGTCATGAGTCCACCTTTTGCCGAAAAAAGAAAACAACTACAGTATATCAATGTAGAATGCTGCTCGTTTGCTTGAGCCTTTGTCTCGTGAATCTGTATGTTCTTCATTCTTCTCACGCATCCACAGCAGATCCAGGATCTAAACGAATCTAAACCATAAATTGAAACCACTTCTGTTGGGGAGGGCTTCTGCTCGAAAAAGCAACGCTTTTTTTTCGCTCCACCCAACCCACCACCCACGAGTCTCGGGGGCCGTTTTCATGGCGTGTCTGGGCTCCAAGCAGAAGTTGCAAGCACGGCCCTCGACGCATCCGGAAGGCTTCCAGAAAAAGGGGCAAGGAGTACCTCCGGAACAGCTAATAGCTCCGCGGCGGATCGAGATCCAGTGATCTCGAGTCAGGGACAGTGTTTGCTTGTAGGAGGGACACACTGTTGTAGGAGGAGGTGGGCTGTCGATTAAGTAACCTCCTGAAGTGCGGGATCTCTGCATGTTCAGTCACTGAAGAAAGCTAATACAGAAACATCAAGGCTAAGCCGGTCAAGCGCCTCAAATCATGCACAAACCACAGTACATCGTTGCCGGTGCCAGGTTTGGTTGTTTTTGTTTATCTGCATAGGTCTTTGATGGTCTTTTGTTTCTTCCTGTGAGGAAGAATCAGAAAGTGGATCTTAACTTGAAGTGGAGTGATGGATTGTGGCGTTGACCACGTACAGGGTCTCGGTCATTTCGATCGGGGTCCGGTCTGAAACGACGCCGGGTTTCAACGTGAAAGCACAGCAGCGCCCGGTTCAACCAACCCTTGAGGTGCCCAAGGCCAGGAAAGCCCATCCAACAAGCTTGTTCGAGAAATGGAGATTCCAACCAGAAACCGAACCGTGTGGTCCTCCACCCAGCTGATGGAATCAGCCAAGCTGCAAGCTCCTCCTAAGCCCGCCGAGCAACGGGAGCAACCGCGCGAAACGTGCGCTGCATGCCAACAGGACGTCGAAGCGAAACAGAGATTTGGAGAGCATGCTGAACAATGTTGAAAGCAGCTGGCTGCGGATCTATTGTAAAGAAAGTCCTCGCCCATCTGTCATTTCTACATCTGTCATTCCGACAAGCCTAAGTAGACATCTTCTCAGGGCTCGAGTGACACATGAAGCTCGCTCATGTGTCACCCTTGTCAAGCACTAGGAAAGCATGGATCAAGGACAAGGACGATAATAACACAAAATGTATCATAAAATATAAGATACTATTGTAGAATATAGTCATAATGTTGGCAAAATTGGCCAAACACCAACAAATCTACAAAGGGAAAGTGAATAAATATCTTCTGTGGCCACCTCGTTCATGGCGAAAAGACCTCTGGTGGGACAAACCAGACCCAGAACCGCGCGAGGGTGCCACTTAGGAGCCTCAACAAACCCGAGCTTAACAATCACCCACCGTGTCTCTGTGTGTGTGTGTGTGTCAACCCCCGTTCCAAGGGACACTAACTTATTCTACACTACTATGCTTGCAATTTTGTACAGAAGCCGGGGGCCACCGGGGTCCCAGAAGAGCGGTGGCCAACGAAGACCTCCTCTGGGACCCGTGCAAACGTACATGAATTTTCTGAATATATAACTGTTTAATCACTCATTGGTGTTTCTATGTAAGCTCAATGCTGTCTCATGCGTTGTTTTGCAGTAAAGTGCTAATGCTCACTGCGAACCTCTGAAGCGCAGCTCAGCCGAGCACTCATCTCAAGTGTGTGCGAGACCCCTAAATCACCACTGTGTCAAAGGACAAAACACAAACAAATACTTGAGGTACTGCAGGTTGCTAAAATTAAAAAATAGGCATTGAAAACCTTTTCCAAAACCTCTTTCCTGTTAAAATAGTGTCCTTTCCATGTCCAATTTTTAAAAAATGCTACCCCAAAACAAAGTAGACTCAACTCACGACCCTCCTGGGAGGAATCACCTCCTCACCACCCTGGCCCCCTGTTCCAAGGCACGGCCATGTCGCTGAGACCCTATCGAGGGCGGTGGTAGCACACCCTTCATGGGCTGCTTCGGCCTCAGTCGGTGAAACCCATCGGGTTTCGTTCGTGGCGTTTGCACACCTGGCATTGAGTGGTCGCAAAACACTGGTACACCTGACCTCGCACACTCTGCCGGGTGATTGAACTTTGCCATCAAACTCCTGTGAGGAATGGATCCCCAAAAATGGTACTTGATATCATCATGTCGACACAATCCTGTATCACCTGTGCACTTTTCCGACCCAATACTCGTTTGTCTCAACAATCGCACCAGTTTGTTCGCCAGTTCTCCAACTGGCGACTGCTTCTCCCACGTGGATGGGATGTCCCAAACGCGTTCCGATGGGATGTCTATTCAAGCGCTATAGCATGACCTTGGCGATACCGCCAAAGCTGCTCGACTTTCGCTGGTGCCGCAAAAAAAGAAAAGTGTTTTGGAATCTTTGGACCACGAAAACCAATTGGCTACTACTTACAGTTAGTGTCACTCCACTGCTAGTTACTGGTACAACATGTTGTTGGTGCGTTTGAACCTTTACAGTTTACAGTAGCTGGTAGAGTACTTGCGCCGCTTTTGAACATCATATTGTGAACTTCCGCAGCTATTTACAACATGTTGCGTGCCCGGTGGTTCCTTTCGCTGGTGCAGCACTTTGGGCATTGCATGGTCCACTTCCGCTGCTATTTACACCCCCCGTTCGCACGTGGCACGTCCGTGCCAATCCTGTCAACTTCTGCGAAACTCGCACGATTTCGCGCGCCAAAGGGGCGAATGGCCGGGGTCAAAGTAACAAGGCGTGATGGAAAGAACTTTGGTATACTTTGGTAAGGTTGGGATATGGTAAAATAATGTAAGATAGGTAGTTCTTAAGTTTCTTCAGGCATCGATTTTTTGCGATACGCATGAAAAGGAAACAAAACATGTAGGGTAGGGTCCGGTTTACGAGCTTCTCCCTGTGTCTTGCTTTCTTGCTTGCTTGCCGGCTTGCTTCCTTCCTTCCTTCCTTCCTTGCTTGCTTCCTTGCTCCACTTACAGAAAGGCCAAAAATTCAATATGCAAGCACAAAAGCAAAGCAAGCAACAAAAATGCAGACACTGGAATCAAAAATTGACCAGAAAAAAGATAAGAACTAACAACTAAATTACCCTTCGCTGTCAAGACTCCACATCGGCCGGTGTTCGGGTCGCAAGAGGCAACTGACACCAAGAACCCCTTCAAGACTATATAGCCTATGGTGAAGTCATATCTTGTCCAAATATGGTACAATCAATGAAATTCATGCTCCAAGTGTGTGTTCTTACACGCTGATCTACTGTAGATCGTCGCGGGGGCGTCGCCTCCAAGATGGTTGATCCATGGAGAAATCGGTGCATAAAGAAGACACACTCGACACTCGGAAAGCACTGACTCTCAGACAGCTTTCTGAAGTTTTAAGGTTGAGGGCTGAACTCTCCCATGTCCCGAATTCTTACACATCTGTCAGCCTGAACAATCTTTAGGCACACCAGGCAAACCAATCTGATCCAAAAGGCTGTTGTACGGCCGGTACATCTCGGGAGATCACTTTGATTGGCATGTCCTTGGAAGCATCAGAAACAGCACGCTGACATACCATGACATACGATGCAAAGACCATGACTGATCCTGCACAAACAAGCACGAAAACGTCAATTTGCCTATACCTGCACTTGACTTGCTCTGTCATACATTCGCACTGTGTGCTTCTGGTTGATGCAAACACCTGACGCCTTCCGGCACTTCTGCCATCACTAAGGAGCCCTTGCCAAAAAAAGGCATTGCGAACGATGGCAGAAGCTGATTCTCCCGGTTATTCAAGACTTGTGATTCCACACCAAGATCTTTAACTTTCCCTAAACACCTAGGAACCCAAATGAATTGAATAGTGCGTGAGCTATCCTGCGTCCAGTCGCTGTAGCTACTCAAGCTGCCAGCTACCAATCTACTTCTACCAGCTACCTCTTCTTTCTTTACCTCTTCCTCCGCGCCAAACCCCCCCAATTCTCTCAGTCTTCTCTCCCTCATTCGGCTGGAGGCTGGTTCATAGCCACTGGCAATGCTCGACCAAGACATTCGATCCGCACAGGGATTGGGTCCATTGAAGCTGTCCTGATCGATCCACCGACGGTGTCTGGAGGTCTGGAGCTTCCTCCGACCTCCACCCACAACCACGGCGCGGGGCCCCCCCGGGGGGGGGGGGTTGCAGGTGCCCAACAAATCTGTAGTAGTAGCTGTCTTGTTTCTCCTGGCCATGAACTTCTGGCTGGTTTCCGGCTGGGAAGAGTTGGACGACCATTTGGGTAGGTGAAACCGCCCCAAGCAGGTGCTCAGCCGAGCTGAGACGTCCCAGCGCCCGAGCTTCGGAATCTCAACACCTTTCAGCCTGTTGAAGAGTTTCAAGAGCCTTTCAGCAGGTCTTTCATGCGACAGGGCCGAGTCCAACCATCCAACAGGAGTGCATCAGGTCGCTGCTATTGCCAGGGTTGTCTTGACAGGTCTTGGCAGGTACTTCGTCCACCTCCCACGAGTCGTTGCAGGTATGGGAAGAAGAATTGAAACAAGTTGCAAAGAGGTTGATTAAGCGTAGGTTCTTTGAACCTCCAAAAGTAGGTCCAGAGTAGGTTGCAGGTATGCAAAAGATCGTCACTGAACCTACTCTGGACATCTCTGACCAAGATCCTCCCACCTGTTACAGTAACCACCTGCCTCCCCCCTCCGTCGACGGCCCCCCGCCGTCGTGCCAAGTCTCCATGGTGGTCATTTCAGAAGGCCAAGGCGCCTCGGTCGGTGAACATGTCCGGTTGGGGTGGAAGGATCGATGCGAGGAAGAGTCCCAAGGTGGGTGGAGTAGAGTAGATCCAGTGCATGAACTCCATGTCCATGTCCATCCCCACATGGGAGTCCACTAAAAACATTGCATTTCTTTGTTTGGTTGAAACCGATGTGGATGTCTCTCTACTCAAAGACTTGTGAGTGAACGAACTGGGGATGGAAGATATGGAGGCGCTGTCTGGTGCGATGAAATGGTGTGCACAAATTGGATAGCGATGCCAGGAGCCACTAATAGCGTCCTTATTATCTACTAGAGGCGATGCCCTTTGTTACGTTCGTAGCTTCTTGTTACCAGTACAGTAGTAAGGCCAGGAGCTACAGTACGTTCGTAGCGTCCTTGCTCCTACGGCATGTTCTTCTTTGTGTACACTCTGAATGCGGATTGGACCTGCCTACCATCTTCACATCTTCACGGAAGCAAAAAACATCTCTCGATATTGGCAACAAGGGTCTTTCATGGGCTTGGACATGCTTGGGCCGATCCAAATAGTTCAATTGCCAAGGAGTTTCCCCCCCCGTCCCACATCCGACCACCCACCACTTGAATTCACTCGGACTCCACCCGCCGAATTTTTGGGGTGCGCCCTCCAGTGGAGCACAACCCCTAACTTAACAGCTCAGACCTTCATTGGTCGATTGGATCCTCATTTCGAGGGCTGGAAAGCCCAGAATCTTGTCCAGTGAACGAATGTTGAAGAGAGTACACTATACAAGATCTACAAATAATATACATATTATACTGCATATATAGTATATATAACAATAACTATATTACTATATATATATATACACATGCAAACTGATCTATTTCTGCTCAAGATGAGGAGTGGTCAGCAAATTGGTTTTGTCCACTTCACCTTCTTTCAGTGCATGTTTTTTTTCGAAAGCTAACAACCAAGCAACAGGACACCGCCTGCCAACGAGGCCTTCATAGATCCCCAATTCTCCACCCCAATCCACTCGAAGAACTTGTTCCACATTCAACTTGCCAAGTGAGGCGCTCGAATGGGTTCCAAAAGCTCTTGTGGAGCTTCGAAGGAGTTCGCCTGCGTCCGAAAGCACTTGTTGGGGTCGACTGGGTAAGCACTCCCTGCCCCCAGTCAGTTCTGTGAATTATATAAGCCCCCCCCAAATAAGAACTTTGCTGGTATCCGTGCTAAGAACAACTCCAGATTTTCACTGACTGCAAAGCACTTACCCGGCCAATCCCGGCCAGTTCCCCCCTTCTCATCCAGTTCCATTCAACAGGATTGGATGTGCTTGGAGTAGTGGAAACGCCTTCAACAGTTGGTCGGCTGCCCTCTATGGAAGGGTACCTACCACACACTCTTCAGCCTTGAATGGCAGTGTATTTCAGTTGCCTATGGGCACAAGTGTTGAGCACAGCTTGTTAATGCTGCGCACGGGCCGATCGTCCGAAGGTACAGGCTTGGAGCTGATGGAGCTGATGGAGCCATGCTGATTCAGCTCCACGGACTTCTGCCTACTTAGGATGCCCCCCCCTTGAGAATTGCTCTCAAAGATTTGTGCGGATGCACTATGATGCACTAAGTTGGAGTCAATGGGGTGGTGTTTGTGGGATGCAGCCATGTAGCAGCTCACTTCACTTGGAAGATGACGATTCCAAAGAATGCAAGCCTACCATCCAGATGGTCAAGCTCCACGGAAAGCTTGACCATTGTATGCGGCTTCTGTCAGAAACGATGCTTGAAGCGCCTTCTGAGAACCACGGCATCCTCTTTTTGAGAATGGGCGGCCGTGTTTCACTTTCAAGTGACTGTCAACTGCACCATGATCCACAGCTGGTGACCTTCGACATCCAACTCATCCGTTTTGGCAGATTTGAATGATCCAAGCTCCGATCCTTTTCCGGAAGCTTGCCCAGGGTTCTGTGGCGGAGACCGCCCCATGCCCCAAGGGTGCATGACAGAAGCCACATGAAGCCACTGCTTTATGTGACACTGACGGTCCCCATCCAATTGTTGAAGTGATTTGCAGCTCGCGCTGGCCATGAAAAGCCTCCTGAGATGAGTGGTTGACTCTGCATGATTTGCAGCTCTGCGCGATCATCTCTCTGGTACAATCCTGTCAGATGTCGCCAGGTCGTGGTGCTGGACACGTCCGTCCAGTTCAGAAGCGGACATGCACATGGGCAGATTCAGCTTCCACTTTATTGTGGTAAAGCAAAGCAATGGCATTAAGATTTAGTTTCACAAAACAGGATCAAATACCTGCTGGATTCTTTGACTCCATTCATGTTTTCTCCATGTGCTTCGGGCCCCTCCAACTCCTGGCCCCCCCCTACTTCGGGCGGGGAGGCCCCAACGCGGGCCCCGGTGCCTCGCCTCGGCCTCTCTTCTCCGGGAGAAGTTGGGGCAAGTGGATCGCTCCAGGTGCACCTGGGGCGGACGACTTCCAGGCTCGGCCGAGCTCGGAGCAGGCGGAAGCTCTCGGGGCTTTGCTTTCGGTGCTCTTCCAAGGCTCTTGGAACAACTCAGCTGAGCCCAGGGGGACAAAGGGATTTGGACTCGGACACTTCATTGGCGGTTCCATAGTCTGGATCAGGGGAAAGTCAAGCTTTATTACCCCCAACATATCCAGATCTCTTGGAGGGCTTCATCTAGAGAGAGAGAGAGAGAGCAACATCTGTAGCATTCTGTAGCCATCGGTGGCCTTTTTCTGAATCTCTTCATTCTTTGTAACTTCCAAGTATGCAAACATTTGCAAAATGTATGCCTTTGGGATTTATAGACGAAAAGGTAGGCATGTTGAACAGTTGGAAGATCCAGCTCTTCAAACACGTCCAAGTCCAAGAAAACCTCATAAAACCGCCAATTTCACCCAGACACTCCATGATTGGACTCAGGTGAACTGTCCTCCAGCACATCGTCCAAGAAGGTGTTCTTCCTCAGCGTCCGAGCCCAGGAGTGAGTCGAGCGCAGTTCCATTCCCACGCTCAGAGGCCAACAAATGCCGGAACAGCAGCGGGAAGTGTGTGCTAAGCCGCCAAGGCCTGATAAGTTTGCCAACTCTTCTGGCTATGCTCAACAATCTGAACATATCTGAACACTGCAACTGCAGAAACATAAATATTGAAAAGTGGTGAGCAAAAGAAACTCCTAAGGTTTATGTGGTTGTCCATGAACAAAACACAATGCAAACCGCATGCCTAGCCTGGGATAGCTGCCCGGATTGCTACATCTGTAAAGAACCCGATCACGTCGAACAAAGAGAACTGGACCCTCCATGACCCAACCCGAGGTGCCAACCCGAGGTGCTTGGATGCATGGAAAAGACTTCTTCGAACCAATCTGGGGGCACCCGAAAAGCCTTTTCGACCAAGTTAGGCGCCGAAGACCTTTTCTGCCAGGGCACACCTTGACCTCCTGGCCTGCGACGGAGACAATGCCCTTCCGCAGTGCCATGGCTGAACCAACGCACAGCGCTGGATAATCAAAATCTTCGGGAAGATGGTGCACCCTGGTGACCAGTTGGAGATATGTCTATATCAAGTTCATCGTTGAGTGATTAAGATCCTGCACATGCTCTGATGCCTGATGCTCACCATTTCAAGAATGGCTTTCGGCTGGTCCAAACGATCCAGCCTTAGAAGTACGGAACAGTTGGGGCCGACAAAAACACTTCCGCAAAGCTGACTATAGATTCTTAAAAGCATACTACCGACAGAATATATATGACAGAATTGACCTGTCAGAGTGAGTCAGCGACTTCATCTTTGCTGGGCTAAACTCTGTGTGCCACTCGTCAAGCACGATTGCTTGAGGCATGGTATTCATCTGGAAGTCACCCGGGTTCGCTGGGCCAAGAAGGTTTCGCATGGCGAGGTGGCAAGTGAGAACACCACTCCACGATGCAATCACTCGGTGAGTCTGGCCTAAGGAACTGGAAAGGAAAAGAAACCCAAATCATCCAGAATTCCTTTTTCCAGAACCTCCTGACCCGTTTTCGATCGGTTGACCAAAGGCTTGGGCCGAAGTCGATCAATCATGGACGCTAAATCTTCTCCCATGGAACCAATGACAGCTACGGCACCAGGCTGCCTACACCCACCCAAATCCTGCGCAAAACGAGTACAGACTGCGCGATGAGGCTCGATCTCACGGCCAGACGCGAAGCACCGCACCCGCAGGCGGAGGGAGGCGAAGCGAATGAGGCTCGATGTACGCTATCGTATGTTGCATCCTTTGGCTCATAAATTCAAACCTCATCTTCCAAAAAGACGAGACGAGTTCTCAGTCTCGTCTATTCCAGGAACATCGAACCGGACAAAACAAGATGCTTTTTCTTCTCCCTCCCCATCGAATGTCTTGGAACAGAAAACACCCCCAGCTGGACTCCGCCGCCAGCGCCCAGTCCGACACCCGGCCTCCGTTGGTGATGGTGAAGGTGTTTCCAGTGATATCATCCATGGCTGAGTGACGGGCTCTCGGTGTGGGAGGGGTGGGAGGGGCTTGATGTGGTGTAGGACCAAAACGTTGGAAACGCGTGGGATCCATACAAGATCATACAAGAATCAGGTGGGATTCTCAATGAGTTTGAGTAGCTTCGAAGTGGTTCTAAAACATGTTGTTGGGACTGCAAGTGTGGCTGCGATACCCACAAGAGATTGGAAAGCAATTTGCACTTGTTGCAACTCAGTCTTCAGCATAAATTCATTGGGAAACGATCTTCAGCTTCCTAGATTCTATTGGATCTCTGACTGGAGCCCATCCTTCATGAACGGGAATGGGATGCAAAAATATAGCCCATCCCCAAAAGCTGCTGAAGTCCCTAAAAAATGCTGAATCCGTTATCATCTATATATCTTCCTTGAGGGCAGCTCTTCATCCCTTCTCTCATTGTTCATATTTTCAGGGGATTGGGGACATGTAGAAAATTGTAGAAACACCCAATAACCGTTTGCTTGAACCTGTCATGTGGGCTTCCGAGATGGGCCGAGACTCACCAGTTTCACTCCAAGTCCTCACGATCAGCTTCTTGTCTCATGAACATGTCCAAGACCTAACTTTTGACTCATCTCCCTCTAAAATGGCTCAAGCCATTCGACTAGTCTGGTCTGTCTCCAAAGGGTCTCCAAACTCTTCGAAACTCCAAGGTGCTCAGCTTGTCGTTCTTCGCCAGGCCGGCGAACTTGGCGAACTCCGCCTCCACCTGGAGCAGAAGGAAGACTCCCACATCCGTTGTGTGTTGTGCTGTGCTGTGTTACTTTTGCTCGGCCCAAAAGACAGGCGACCGGAAACCTGAGTTACTGGCGGTCAATCACAGATCACATGATCACAGGCACTTTCTTCAGACCGCGTGCAAGAACTGGTCAAACGAAGCACGCGTTCTGCACGTATCATATATTCCTGGAAGTTCAAGACCAGGTTTAAAATGGTTGATCTGGTTTTGTAGTGTAAAATCCTTGGTAAAACAATGGTTGGGTAAAGAAGCTGTAATTTAGTGGCAGTTGGAATCCTACAGGGTAGTGCTGTTTTCGCGTCACCCTAAAGACACCGATCACATGGGAAAAGACTGTGCCTCCACTACCCCGTGCATGTGTGTCAAAATCACCAGCTGTAGTCGGCTGAATGTGCATCCTCTTCACCCATTTAAAAGAGTTTTCTGGAAAACATGTTCTTTTGGACACTCAATTTTGACACGTCATGTTTGTTCTGACCTGAGAAAAGAAAAGACACATATCACTTTCTCTAACACTTTCTCTAACATCAAGTACTAATTCATGTTCGACTCACAACAACAACTATGCCCCCCCGTTGTTCGCACCACAGGTGTCCTCTCGTTCCCACGCAGAAACCGTCGCGGCACACCTCAGCCAGGTTCTTGGTCTCCAGGTTTTTGATCACTGGCGTGACCAGCCCCTGCCACGGGCATCCATGGACCCCCTGAGCCTTTCAGCTCAGCCATGGGTAAGATGCACTTCTAGAGTTGGACTCGCTCCAAAAATCCATCCCCAGCTCGAATACCACCCGGCTCCCATGCTCCATGTTCCGATGCTCGGTTCTGCGTCGATGGTCATTGTGGCTTGGAAGCCCTCTGAACTCATCCGCCACATGCATCAAAAGTAAGCACAGTCAAGCTCCGGTGGTGTTCACTCTCCCAAAGCTTCTAATTAGTACAATTTGGGTCTATCCCATTACCAGTAACAGTGGATGATGATGGTTAGTGAAGGCTTTTCTCTGAAATAGTGATATATGTTTACCGACTGTTGCAAGTAACAGGACAGACCCAAAGGATAATCATTGCATAATTAGCAATCCCCCGTCAATCCGGACTCTCCAACCAACCACCTTCCGGCTGGAGACGTTTCGTCGGTACTTCGTTACTTCAAAAGTAATACCACCTGTGAAGATCTTGGGTTGATTGATCTTCTCAAAATTGCTTTCAATATAGAAACTCTGTTCGCACGCCCTTTTTGTACAAGACATCTGAATTCTGAAATAACCCATGCCGTAAAGTTAACAAAAACCATTATATATTATAGGCCTTTTAATGGAGTTAAAGTATAAGTTTCACTAAAAATCCAGGAACCAAATCATTAGTGCGAGCGCTTCTTCAAGGAAGCTTGACCTGCCGCCCTTAGGGCGGCGGGGGGGAGCTTCCTTGAAGAAGCGTGAGCTATCCTGCGTCCATGTTTGTAGCTTAAGTAAGGTACTACTATGTACTAGTACTAGCTACCTCTACTACTAGCTACCTCTACTAGCGGCCTACCCCGCCCTTCACCGCATCGCAAGCCGCAAAAACAAACACCATGGCGCCTTGGGCGTGGCGGCTGCAAAGCCGATGTTGATGTAGTCCCGGTAGACCACCTCGTTGGTCCTGAGGAGAAGGAGATGGGGCGACCCCAACGGAGAGCCGATTGGACCGAAGAAAATGGGAAGATGAGAACGATGGTGAATTGGTCATCCATTGGACCATTGGATTCATTGGACGGTCCCGGAAGTGCGCGAGGGACCGGAGAACATAGACGGTTGTCATTTGGAAGGGGCCTGCCTAGTCGTTTGTTGAATAAGCATTGGGTTTACACGACGCTTTGCTACAAAACCTTCCGCCTTCGTAAATTCAGGAAAGTTCCACAATGCAATGTGCTGCATGTGTTTTCATCTGGGCCATTTAAGCTGGTACGCGACTTTAGTTGGATACAATCATGCACTCAACATTCACAAGTACGCCTCTCTATTATACGTCTCAAACTTCTGCAAATCTACTGAAACAATCTGAAACACATAAACAAGACCACGGGACCATGGGACCGTGTCCCCTTTTCCGAGTCCACCAGTGTGCATCCACATCAAAAACCTTCCAACCGGCTCCGCGATGCTGCCGCTTTTGATCGGAACCGAGGGGCGAGTTGTCGATGTAGGCATTCAGCGCCGGAATCTGCTTCAGGGCATATGCTGAGGCCTCGACCCAGAGACAAACTGGGTCCACGCGGGGTCCGTTTCGTCTCGAAGCAACCTTCGTGGGATGCCAGTCCTTCAAGGTCACATCCAGGACTCTAAAACTAGTAGCTTCTTGCTACTAGTAGCGATGCCCTTTGTTACTAGTGCATGTCGTCCAACTTGGCCCGTTCTGACGGGTTCTTCCCGAGCACCGTTCATAGAGCCAAAGGAGCTGAAGTCAAAAAGAAACCAACAATGGACCGCACAAAATCATGTGCATTGTCACAAACTCAACACAAAACAAATCCCCCTCCCGAATCCTCCTTGTGACCCCTGGGAGCACCGGCCAAAAAGAATGGCGACTGGAAGCCCAGCTTCGCCCCATGTGAAGCTTGAAAAATGTCCTTGTACTCCTCCACAAACCGGGCAATACACAGCGGTTTGCGTGCACCAGGTTTGTCCCAAGCTTTGGTGTATCCAAACAAAGCTGGTTTCTACTGCGAGTGCAGGTTGCAGGCTGAGTCCAAGTAGGTATGGTTCGAAATGATTACCTTGGCAAGCTCGTAATCTGGAACATGATTGAATAATTTACAAAGAAGATTCGTGTGAGCCCGTGATTTAGGCCCAGCTGTGAAAGGGAGGCAAGAAGAGAGCAACATTTAGGTAAGTGATGGTCAGTCGCAGCTTGACTTCTTTCCTCTTCTTTCCTCGAACATCCGCATCAGTCGACACGGCGACAGGCACAGAAACTCGCTGCAGCGCATCCTCTCCTTGCGCATTTTGATGAGTCCGGACATGTCCACCTCCTGGAAGGTCGTCAACATCGCCTCATGGCGACGAGTCCCCGAAACAGACGCCTCCCGGAGCCGCGGTCCGCGACTGCGCGTGCGGGGTTCTGGGTTCTGCGTGGGCAATTGAGCTCCCCTGGTCTGAGCTTGCAGGGCGAAATCAGATTACTTAAGATATAGACTAGAGGAGTCTAAGCATCATGAATGAGATGAAGCCGGTCTGTTCTTTCTAAGAATCGGGTTGAACGTGTATCTTGACCAAGCCATTTAGAGCTCCATTTGGACCTGCACCGACCTCCCTTTGTCTCCAAATCAAGTGGCCAAGGTATTCTGCGACTCCTTCAGATTCCGGGCGATCGCTTGTCGCATTCCTCAGTGACCCAACTCGCTGGGAGACATCGGCTTCGGTTTGGAAGACCTCCCCGGCCGAACCAGAAAGGACCTGCCCAGAGAGGGTTCTTTTAGTTCCACCCGAAGGAGTGGGGCTCGGGTCTCGAAAAGGTTGTCGTTTTATTCAAAAACATGTAAAACAATGTGTTCATTCTGAAGACCTCAGAACTCATGGAGATTCGACAGCCCAGTCTTCCATGAAGCCATATCCCAAAATAGGTGCTTGAGATTCTTGAGGCTCACCCACTTTCTCATTGCGAGTCCGAGAACAAAACACCCAGTAGTAGGTTCATCCCTGAATTTTTGAGCCACGCAGTGTTGCAACTGCTAGCTATTGACTACTTGGGGGTCCGTGGCCGAGACAAACCCCAAGATCCCCAAGCAGCCACCCGGAGTGTTTCGCGGTCTGCAGATAGGTTTTCCGGTTTGTCGGTTCAAACTTCCAACACAACCTCTCTGATTACGACCTACAGGCAAAAGGGTAATAGTAATTAGTGGACATCCCTTAACCTCTAAGGAGCTAATTGTTAGACACCTGTTTGACAGGGGGCCCTGGGTGTTTATTTGAGGTCAAACCTCATCTGCTTCTGGGTCACAATGCGTGTTCGATCGCCTAGGCAAGTGCCAACTAGACATGAATTCGCGTGTGTTTTCATGTCAAATTCGTTCTCTGCAACCTCTGAAGATCCTCCGGTCTCCCGTCTGTTGAGCTTTAGCGGCTGGACATCTTCTCTCGACGCTCCCCGCGCTCGGGCGAGGACGGGGGAGACGCCGTCGAAGCCTCGCGGTGGAGCGGTCGCGACCCCGTTGGCTGACTGGTGCTTAGTACGGAGTAAGGGAATGGATCCTGAGTATCTGCAGGGGTGGTGCATTCCCTCATTACTTCCCTCATTCCGCACTGCGTCTGTTTGGGCGGTCCCCACCTTTCCGACTCCTTCAGCCAGGTATTTTTGTTGATGACTTGGGTGCTTCCGAAAACGTCCTTCCCAAACCGGGACGCGAGCATGGGGGGGGGCTACGGGCAGGGGGCCATGCCTGGCTGGCCGCTTTCGGTGCCTCGGCCTCGCAAAGGGGTCAAGAAATCTGGGTGGCGCTGGGGGCTCTTCGTCTCCAAAAAAGTGTTTCAGGTAGAACATCCATTTACAGAACTGAATAGGGTGAACCAACAAGAGATGTTTGACAGAAAAAGTGCGACAGTGCGACAAGTGACCAGTTGTCACCATGAGCTGATCAAATATTAGACATTGCTGGCTCATTCTCGTCCCAAATCTCGAGACCGTCTCCAGCCTCACCCCATGCAGCCCCCCAATCAGATCCCCTTGTCTTTATTGAGCATCGTCTTTCGCCAAGGAATTGCCCATGGGCCTTTCTCATTATGTTATTTACAGTATATATATATATACAGGTTCCCAAATCTTCCAGGCCATTTCCAGCCTTGGCTGCTGGCTTTGGCGCTGGCTTCGGCGCCGCCAGCGCGGCCGCCGCGGGCGTCGCTTCCGCGGCGGCCGCGGGCGCCGGTTCCGCGGCGGCGGGGGCACCGCCCTCGCCCGGTGGACCCAGGACCTCAGAGTCGCGCAGGTTGTACTTGAAGTTGAAGGTTCCACTCTGTAGAAGGAAATTATATGTCATGTAGAAATCTGATGACATGTGTATATATACACACCCTCTAATTAAAAACTTTGAACTCAAGTTGGTGACTTGTTCAAGGTGCAAATTAACCTTTCAGGCGAAGGACGCATCTCAATCTTGCGCCCTGTCCGCATCAGGTCCACAACTCCCCGGCATGCAATCTTCATACACTCAACACGGTCACGATCATGGCAACAATAGCTATAAAGTTCAACGTGGAACCGATTTATGACTATGGCTTCGGGAAATGCCACCCGGATTATCTTTCTTAGCATCCCATGGCCCACGGAATGGCTGCCAAACCACCCTCCTTGGACCTAGTGGTAAACCCACTGGGTAGTGCATTCACCCAAACTTGTAGGGGTTGAGGTTCTGGCTTTAAGTCCTTATCTAGCTAGCCCACCAAATCTGCCCCACTGGCCTCCAGCCCCGAGAACCACCAACCCTCCCTCCTCCCACCCACCGGCGGCTTCGGCGGCTTCTGGCCATGCGGCCGCCAAGACTTGTCCCACCTCACAAGTCTCGTCTGCCTGGCGGACCGCGGTTCCTCTGCGGCGCCACGTCTAGTCCGGAACCGCCCTCTCCCTCTTCGGTCGGGCCCTTTGGAAGGCCTATAGGATCCTATATAGGCCCCCAAAGCTTCATTCTCATGGTGTCAAAAGAAGCATTGGACGACTACACGACGACGACAGTCGTGACCAGTGGATATTAAGGGATGATCGGAGGCTCTGCTGGGAAAGTGAGGGAGGCTGATTCCTCACACAGCGATTCCTCGCGTTCGCCATGGACGTACACCGATGGACGTCCATCGTGGTTCACCACAAACAGACGAACCGTCCATGGCCGGGTTGCTCCAACTTGTGCCCTGAACTATATGTCCGAGTCTGATGGAAAAACAACATGAGCTGTGCATGTTGGATGAGTTGAGTTAATTCAACTTGCAAAGGTCCAAAAAGCATTTCTACCAACCAACATCTCCCAGGAACATCGGGAACGTCCTCCGGACGTTCCAAGGGGTCCATCCTCACCTCCTCCTCCTCCCGCTCCACCGCCCTCCGGCTCCCGCCCCTCCGGGGCCGCCTGGAGTTTGATCTCTAAGAGCTGCCCGTCTTGCGGCGCCTTCACATCCACCGTGACCTGCCGATGGGTCGAAGCCGAAACAATACAACGGGCGATACGTGGAATGGTGCGTCGGGCGCGCGCGCAGGCGCAACGGAAGCAGGTCGTGAAGCCAGAGACATCTCTGGTGCCGCCTCGGCCCAAGCAAAAGAGCCCGGGAAGAAAGAGAACTGAACCAAAGCAGCTAAAGCAAGCATCACCAATCCAAAGAAGTTCCCAATGCCAAACAAACAAATCACCATCAATCATATGAGATTGACCCCACTTCACATGATTACTTGTGACAGAAAGACACATGGTGAGAGGACACAAGCTGTGTGAAAACAGAAACAATACCTGCTCCACACCAATGCCATGTTTGATTCCAATAATGGTTGGATTTTGATGGGCAGCAAACATGATGACACTTGACACTGCCACTGGGGTCCATGTTTCTCCTCTGGACCCAGGATTCCTCAGCATCATGACCTTCCTATGCTGCCAATTGCGGTTGATCCTTCCGAGCGGACTGTGTTGTTCACGGCTCTTGGTACAAATCCCGACTCCTACTAATTACTATAAAACCAGCAAGTGCTTTTTGGGGAGGGTGTATCCGAGTTATCATCCTCTAATTAGATGAAACTCAGTTCTATGTCATGTTCCCATTGCTTGAATTGTCCCAAGTTCGATGTTTTATCAAGGATGAACACGTGAATATATAGTCCTCCTCAAGTAGGTAGAGGAGGGAACAACAACCAATGGCTGAATATGGTTGAATATTCTCGAAACATCTTGAACAATCACGTCAATCCCATCTATCTTTGGATGGGACTTGCAGAAACATGTTGATTCAAAAGAACGGGTTCCAACTCAAAACACGTCGTTCCACGAAACACGTGACCCCTATCAAGCACCTTATCTGTTTCAATGGTGGCGATGACCTGGTCCTTCTTCACATTCTCGCCCACCTGAAAGACGCGAACATGACGAAAGGACGATGGCCGTGGACGACCCGTCTGCTTGGCAGTCTGCTTGTGGCAAGCAGGGTGAACTCAGTGTGTATATAGTTCGGTGTTCGTGTAACTATTTAGAGAGTTGCACAATGTGTATATATATACATATGTCTGTATCAATATATGTATACGCACATATAATGTATACATAATATACAATCACATACACACCAAAGTCACTCATGAAACCATCAAGTCCCAAGCTATGGACCATCCAGGGTGGACTTTTGGTTCGTGTTGGTTACCTGGTTGCTTTGGCTAGTACCAAGGCTGAAAGGCCCGGCAATTCCCCGACCCCTGGCGCACCGGAGCCTACTCCGCGCACCTTGGCCGTCCACTCTGCGATGGTGCCTTCGGTGATGCTTTCACCACCCAGCTCTGGAGTGGGAACGTCCACCTGTCGACTCCACGGGTCACGACCAACGCACACGACGTGTGTCCCAGGTCGCTCGGCCACACGGAGTCCCGCGAATCGGTGGCCACACGAGTCCCGCGAATGGGTGGATTCAAGGTATCCCAAACCGAAGTGTGTCCCAGGTACATGTCCCGGTGACGCGTGACGACTCCTTTCAAGAAAATGCCTCTCAGCCGTTTACCTTAAGTCACCTCACACTGGGTTCTGCAAGTGACCCTTGCAAGGGTTCCTCAAGTCTTGTGCCATCATAGCAGGGTATGAATGAACGGAGGTGAACAGCCATGCCTTTTAGAAGAACCATCGACCACAGGAAAAGTGTTGGGATGTTGACCCGTGTACGTAGTACGAAGGAACTTTGTATTACCAATTATGATACATTAGGATTACATACCGTTTATCATGGGTGTTCCACCACCATGGTGCCAACCAAAATGGATGGTTGCATAATGTTGCATCAACAAAAAGGTTGGTTCAAAACCCATATGACTTATCTCGCGCGGCATAGGATTTCGATATGGGTCGAGTCAACCAAAACAAACACTGGTAGTTAGACTCTTCTTGATCCTCTTGCAACGCATGCATCATCATGCATCTCTCCTTTCAGGCCCTCAGCCTTGCTGAAAAAGCGAAGGCCAAAACGTTGCAGTGGGGCCACGCCACCTGGGTAGTCTTTTGGGGGGGCATCGGTCTGAGGATGTGACAACAACATGCGAAACATGTACAGTTGCTTGTGGATGTGCTGGATGTGCGTGGCAGCATTCCGCCACAAGAACCCCCTTCTTAAAAAATAGGGGGCAGCATGTCAATTCGCCGGAGCTGTTGGTTTGGTAATTTGGTCTTTTCTTCTCATCATCCAACGTATCAACATGCTCATCTGAGAGTCTCGAGTGCCGCGCCTGCAGGCGGTCTAACCTGCAGAAAGCCCGTGAATGATCACGAATAGATAGACCAATGGACAGTCTCGCCTCAAAAACTCGTGGCAAAAGAAACACTCTTTCAAAATCGACCATTGACAGTCTCGAATGCCCAGATCGGCATTGACCCTTCCAGAAATGGCTGATAATTACATCGATGCCATCGATACGGTGCCGTTCCGAACGAACCTCGCGACGGGTCCGCCTGCCAGTGGCGGGCCATGGCCAAGCCTAACAGCTGACAGCACCATGACTGCTCATCAGCGGCATCTTCAACCGTCGCAAAAAAACCGTCTTCAACGCATTGATGACATATGTCCCTATCACTGAAAGAACCACTCCCCCCAACTCAAAAAAATATATTCCTCTTCGACGAAGTCTTCAACCCCGTGCTGCAAAACACCCAAATCATTCGCTTGGCTTCTTTGCGACCAACGTCGTTGTATTCCGGCCGAGGTGGTCCCTACCTGCATGGCCTCTGCAGCCTGGGCTCAGCAGCCTGGGCAAGCCTCAGAGTGGCACTGGCGCAGGAAGCGACCGGGGAAAAATAGGGCCCGGATGGAGGGGGAGATGGGAAGAATAAAGAACGCCTCACCATTCATAGGGCAGTGGAATGGAAAGCCTCACCACCAGGTCACCAGCCATTACTGTAAAGTCATTGTGCTGTTTGGGACAAAACGGTACAGTAATAGCCTGACCTGGTGCAAAAAATTGCCAAAAACCTAGGTTCCAGACACTTTATATTGCTTTACCATTTCACTGGTGTCTTTGCTTTGGTACCCTCTGCACGTAGGGCGGGTGGAGGGAATGGAAATTCCAACGACTAAGAGTGTTTAAAGATGGCCCCAACGATGATTTGATCATGTCCTCTCCCATCAAATCATGTCCTTTTGCCATGCAACCTTTGGTTTAAAAATAAAAAAACTCCAATGATCATGGAATATATAACAACTATTGCATTCTGTCGAGCAACGGTCACCCTTGGTTGTAGACTTGAGGCCAAGGGGGGGGGGGGCGAAAGCTAGCGCTCCAGAATGGGAAAGTGGAGGGCAGCGAGGTAGGAAAAAACACGGCGCTCTTTTTGGAGGCAGGGGTGAAGAGTCCTTTATATGTGGCTCTTTGCCCGGATCCTCCTGCGAGAGAAGAGAGAGAAGAGAGACGGAAAGACGAGAGACAGAGAGGAGAGAGAGAGAGAGAGGAGAGAGAGATGAGAGAGATGAGAAAGAGATGAGAGAGATGAGAGAGATGAGAGAGA
>CAXAMN010021339.1:918868-932982 GCA_963970005.1 Durusdinium trenchii
GGGGGGGGGTGGGGGGGGGTCTTCGACCTGAAAAATCAGGGGTTAGGATTTGCACCCGGTCGAAAGAAACCTTGCTATCGCAAGAGTAACTCCAGCTAGCTTCGCTAGCTTTCGTGAAAAGGACTGACTCAAAAACGACACAGAACAAAAGTAGTGCCATGACCTCACTTTTTGGATAGAGAAAAACGAAGTGAACAAATCAGTGAACCAAGGTATTAAATGCCTAGCCGCCGTCGTAGAAAAGCTGCGTTGGGCGACCGAGCGACCTGTTCTGAAGTTGTGCTCTCTGAGGACCCAGGCGCACCCAGGCACGCCGGAGGCTGGACATGGTCGCAGCCCCTGGGCGTATGTCCAGGGGCTGCGTTGGAGTTCATGGATCGTTGGCAGTCACTGATCCATGGAACTCGCACAGCTCCAGAGACCCCTATCTGGTGTCTGGGCAGTGTCTGGGAGCATGCAGGCTTCGATCCCTACTCAGACCCGGCTGTGGCTGCTTACAAATCCATGCACAATATGCGCAGAACAGCATGCCAAGTTGGTCCACCAATTCGATCATGCTCCTGCTGCACACAATTCGATCATGTTGGGTGGCACTCTGCAAAAACCACTCCCTGGACACATAGAAACTTGAGGCCGAGGGTAGGTGACGAAAGCTAGCAGGTGTGCATCCGGACTGGTGGGACATCAAGCGGATTGAGGCAAATGCTCATGAGGTAAAACGTTGTGAACATGTAAGACACACAAACAGCAATGACACAGCCAACCTTAGAATTGAAGTCCCCGATAATTAAGGAAGCGTGGCTGGACTTTGCCACACTATTCGATGCATCCGATGTGTTTACGAACCTGTGAGCTTGTTGAATCTGTTGCACCGTATCCCGGAGGAGTTAAACCAAAGTGGATGCCATAAGAGGTCGAGAGGTGTCCCAGCTACATATGAAGTTTTCACGTGATGCGGCGATCTCGAGGATTCCAGCCCCTCACTTGCTAAAGCAAGGACAACTCCAGCTAGCTGGTGCTGGCTTTCGTGATGTGTCTGGTTGTTTGTAAAATCGCAGGCAGCTAGGCACCGCGTCAAAGTGAGATCCTACCATCCATGCCGGGGTCTGTTCCTGATCATCACAGATGTAGTTCTGTCCATCAAAGCCCTCTTCCTCTCAGCCCCGAACTGCCCGGCTCGCACCGCGAGTTGACGCGCTCAGTCAGAGCCGAGCGCTCCGTCGCTCACCGGGGGCCCAATTTGGGTCTTGAGCCGCCAGGGACCAGAGCATTCTGTGGTGAAAGGGTCCTACCAAGAAAGAACAGCGCGGGGAAGATGTGGCAAACGTTTGAAAAGACAGATATTAAAAAGATATAAAAAGACCCTCTTTCTTTATGCAAAATCTGATGGATGAAGGCTCTAGAGCCCATGGCATTCTCCACCTCTTCAGGCGAACATTCGTTGAAGCTGTCCCTGTCAAGAATCTGGGTATATCCATGCAAAGAGGTCTCACAAAGGCTGCATGGTCAGAGTGCAAAAAAAGATGTGATGAACAAAATACAGTAAGGAGATCCCCACCCAATGACCAAAAAGTCACTCTCCCCACGGGCTGAAAAGATCTCAGATCTCCCCTTATTCTAATTCACACCCCATGGTTTCTCCAACGGAATTGCCAAATGTATGCCTTTGCTGCTGTGCCTTTTCCTTGGTGGGGACCCTCGCTGGTTCCAGAAGGCTTGCCCCCCCAACACGGGGAGCGCCGCAGGGGGCACCTCCGCAATTGAGGACAACAGATTCCTCGATGGATCGCTTGGATGGGAGGTGCTGAGGTGCTGGGACCGAAAATGGGACGAGGGCGTGCGGATTCGGATTCTTGACCTCCCATTTCAAAGGGTCGCCTTCCTCAGAACTCGCCGGAATCCACTGTTGAATTGAAAGACTGCACATTGAATTGAACGGTTCAATCTCAACAATCCAGAAAGGTTACTAGTAGTAATGTTTGTTTTTTACTACAATGAGTGAATGACATCATCTTTACACCCCATACAACCCCTCCAAATAGCTTCTGTATGTATGTGTGAGGCTTTGCCGCGGCGCACCTTGCCGTCATCCAGATCAAGGTAGCCTGGCTTCCCAAAAGGGCAGGATCACTTGGGAGAGTCTTGTCCAAGACAGGAGTGAAAAGCATTTTATATATATTAATCCAAAAAAAATAAGGCTGTAAGCAGCTGTAAGTCACTTTTATGATCTGTTTGAAACGAGCACGATATGTAGATGCAATCTTCTTCATGGTGCCATTATGTATATAGATGCAAAAAGAATAAAAACAACATGTTCAAAGCAAAGGCGGTCCAAGTACGGGATACTGTGGGGCTTCAAGGCTTTGAGTGATCTCTTGCCAACGTGGATTCGAGTACATCTGCCCACCAGCGGTTCAAAGGTAGTCATGAACCATTAATTGACCAAAACAAGTCTTCCTTCTCGGTCAAAACATTTATATAAGTCCTACCGTGGGACTTCACAAAGCCAGCGGCTTAGGGTCCAAGGGAATAGTGATCAGCACCCCAGCAGCAGATATCATTTTCCAACAAACAGGTTCTTTCTTTTTTGGCATCATGCAAAAAGCAGTCCCAATCTAGGAGCATTGAGGAACATTGATGACACCTTGGGTTACCCCCGCAACTCTCTCAAACTCCTCCATGCCAAGGCTGCTTCCTCCCCACGACATCCCAGCCGCCGTCCCCAGGACATGCACCTACACGAGGAGCAAAGGGGTGCCCGATCTTCCCCAAAGCTTGGAAGAGCGGCCAATACATCTCCTCCAGCTTTCACTACTGTCATGGGAAGAGATCATGTTCTTTTTCGCTGTGCCGAAAGCGATGCCAAAGCGATGCACGCTGCTCAGACCTTCTCGGCGGGCTGGGCATCGCTACATCAATCTATACTCGGATGGTCACCCGCGAGCGCCGGATGGGAAGCGTGTGAAAAAAAGCTCTCCGGATCAAAGCCAGTCCTCTGCCTGAATAGGAAGTGCCCCTTGAGATCCCAGGCTGACAAAGTATCCTGGCACGTCCAACGCCATCTGTCGAAGGAAGGAAGGAAGGAAGGAAGGAAGGAAAAATGGTTTGCATAGATGTTGAATGATTTTGGTCTGACACTCTTGTGAGGAAGACAGGCAAAGACTGAAAACAGCGCCCTGGGAAAAAACGGGCTGAAGAATCCGATTTTGCCCGTCGTGTCTTGAGGTGAAGCGTGCTAATTAGTCCCTTGCCCAGCATCGGAGCAGGATCAGGCAACATCGGCAACATCCCTCAAAAGGGCTTTGACCTTCAGGGCCTCCTCTTCCTTCACAGCTTTGGGGTGGAAGATATTGAAGGGCTCTTGCCCATCGCCCAAAGATGCTGAAGCAGTTGTCTATCAGTTGGACCATCGGAAGATCTGCTTCTGCCGGAGGGTCGCAGTACCCAAGCAGCGAAGCCGGACTGAGCTGTGAGCATCTGGTGTAGAGGCCATTCTCAAGTTCATAGCGTAGAAGCAGTCAAGTCATGGATCACTGACTTGGACTATGTTGATGACATGGAAGAAAGACAAAAGAAGGATATGTGAAGAAAAAGAACGGAAGACCTAGGGCCCCAAGGGCGTTGACATTAACTTAAGATATGCATTAACCAGGACATTATTCGGGAATCACCCTCCTCCGCAGTTCCCCCGCGGTCCTGCATTGAAAGAGCCGTTTTCAGCGACATGAGGGTTCTCCTCCTCGCGAAAAGGCCGTCGCAACCAACCTAGGGCCTCAAGTTTGAAGTGCTTCTGGCTCCAGGCCAAAACAAGTCCTTCAAAATCGTCCCAAGGTTTGGACACTGCACAAGTCACCAATCCTCTCCTCAAGCACCCATAGGCCTTGTCCACCTCCAGTCCCCACCAGGCATTCCAGGAAAGTCCGGACCTTCAACGCACGGCACGGCCAGACTTTCGCACGGCCAAACACGGCGGTGCTCGACCGTCGATAGGAGTCCACGGTGTTGAAGTGAGTCGGACACCAAACCAGTGCCAACAAGACAGCTCGAACACAATCAAATCGACAAAAAGGTCAAGTTTATCTTGGACAGTTGTCAGCCCCGGCCAAAAGTTGTCAGAAAGAATCGCTAGCTGCGCAAAAAAATGAAATACATAAAATGGCCGCCTTGCTGATCAGAAAGCCCGTAAAAGGAACAGTAATTGAGTGCTTATCAGCATCGTATGGTCCAAAGTCCTGTTACAGTATATACAAAGAGGGCTGGTAGCAGCATCTTGGGTGGTCTTCTGTCTCCCAGACAGGCCGCTCTCAAGGTCCCAGGCTGTTTGTGGTGTCTCTCCCAGGCCTGCGCGTGATTGGATGGCACTGCGATGCGCAGTGTCTCCATAGTGCCGTTTTTCACTGGGGTTGGCCAAAACAGGAGGCTGGCGCGTGGAAAAATGGGTTGCAAAATGGAAAGCGATAAAATCCCTGAACATGGTCCAACAAAAAGACACCATCACACGAACACGACTCCGGCCGTCACCTCCATGGTGCAGAAGATTCGCTGATTCTATCATCTACTTAGAGACTTACTCTGCAAGGAATGTTCACCACACTTCAATTTGATAACACTATTCACTAATATACTGGCTACACTCATCATAGGCAACGTAGACGAATTACCTTCCACCTTTGATTGGTTACAACAGTATACAGTATACAGTATACATCAGTTACATCAATTACATCCATTTTCATTGCAGTTCAAACAGTCAGATGAGTCAAACGAGATGGCACCTCTTGGCACTGCAGTTGGCACGATCCGATCGCTCACCTGTGCGCCCCGCTCACCGCACCGCCCCGCCCTGCACAGCGCGATATGCCGCCGCTCCGCTCCTCCCGGAACTCGGTAGGCTGTGATCAGCAGGGGGATCTTCTGCTCCGTCCACTGCCTCGGCAGATCCGACGAGACGTCGAGATCCGTCTGAACGGACCGAGACGGACCGAGACGGTCGAGACCCGGCGCCGCCTGATGCACGGGTACCAGGTGAAGTAATGGACATCCAGACCTCACGATGTGCGGTCGATGGGTGCGGATGAAAGGACCAGTCAGTGTCTGGTTGAATAAAAGACTCTTCACTGCCAGGGGCAGTAGGGAGCAGACAGGTGGTAGATGTTTCCTGAGAAACCAGTGACAGCACTCTCCTTCTCTTTTCATTCTCGCAGTTTCACCCACATGTCACGATGATTTTCAGCAGAAATCGCCCTCTGGTACCCAAAAAGTGCTCAAAGGACCACAAAGACTCGCGAGCTCCTTCACCTGTAATCACCTGTCATCATGGCCTGGATGAAAAAGCACCACCAGTTGAGGTGGCTCAAACTCCTGCAGAAGGCTGAAGGGTACGAACCAGCCAATGTGCGCAGAAACGAACCAAAAATGTGCATGCATTTTGAGATGTGTACATTGCTGGAGACCGGTCTCCAAAAGTACATAAACATGGATCAAGAATGGACAATCGCAAGTCATACACTGACATGGGACATTGATGCGCGGCTGATCAGGTCTACTTCCATGACTGAGAGAGTAGAATAGTGAACAAACTATAGGCAGGCAACTTGATGCTTTCGCTTGCAACACGTGCTTATTCCCAGCATTTCCAGGGTTTGGTCCTTTGCCAAAGCAGCTGGCTGGAGAATCTTCATTTGGATCTCCATCAGCATCTCTTTGTGCCGTCTTGGGAGAAACAACTGTTTATGCAGGTTTTCCTGCAGCCTCCAGGGATCATATTCAGTTTCCAAGGATTGGAAGAGGGAGGGTACTCGTCGTCATTTCAACAGCCCTCTTGTGGCTCTTCTTTACTTCCTCGGATTGCCCCGTCCTGGATCATGAAACGCTGGTAGGTGTGCGGAAAGACACACCTGGACGACCCATTGTGACGTAGCAGCGTAGCTGAAACCGTTCGAACGTGGATCTGTTCTCGACGTCACCACGCTCGGAGAACTCGGACACGCCCAATTCACCAGGATTTGGCGCGGCATTGCTCGGGAACATCTCCGATGTGAGAACCTCTGGAACCAGAAACCTCTGGCGCCCCGGCACTTCCAGGTCGCAGCAGGAGTAAGGGCCCAGCAGCTCCTGACAGGTGCGCGCCACCCATGCGCCCTGGACAACTGTGGTGACCCGCTTGGAGGGCCAGAACAGCTATATAAAGGCAAATGAGCTGACAAAGGTAGAAGTTATAAGTAGACCACCCACCTTTTCCATCGCCTTGTATATGATGCTAAGGGGCCTCTTCGAGACGACTCGGGCTTTCATCGTAGCTGTCGTTGGCGGCATCTCATCGCGCCCTACACTCCCTCATGCTGCGCTCGCCATGATGCCATGCAAATCCTCTCCGATTACTCCTCGCTGCCAAACCAGGCCTATCCGTTTATTTTTTGACCCAGAGATTAGATGCGTACATGTTGAAAAAATGTCTGCCAAAAGATCGAACAATCATTCGCTTGCAAAGGCCGTTAACCGAAAACGAGCTCGGCACTTGAATTAGATCTTAAATTCACAGTCCATACCGTGTCTTAAGCTGGTAATTTATCTTGATGTGTGGTTTGTTTGCACGTGTCTTCCCTCTAGCACCCCAGTGTGTGGAAGGGCAAGATCGAGAAAAGCCCTTTTCGTGCAGAACGAGAGGCGGCCACGACGGAAATCAAAAGAGAAACACGACGGAACCAAGCCGGAGACGCTTCACCAGCTGTGTGCATGAACACCCCGCCGCTGTAGTTAAGAGAGGCCGCCAGTTGACACCAAAGAAAGAAGACAAAAGAGAAAGGGCACCAAAAGGGAATGGAAGGCTTGGTCCTGTGAGTTGCTGGACCACCCAGCCCTTGTAAGCAAGCGTTTGCAAGCAAGAGGGGCAGTCAGGGCGCACACCTGGCTAGAAGAGAAATGAGAAAGAAGACACGGAAACCGAAGAAAGAAGCGGCAATAGCAGCGGCAACAGCAGCAGCACTGTGTCGTAGTCGCGAACCGCCTGCCACCAATGAAGGGCAAACAAAATGGCAGGGGGGGGAAGAAGAAGATCAAACCTCCGGAATGGACGGGCACTGTCGCCCCTCGTGGCGGCAGAACAGAAAAGCGCTCTGGGAGCTAAGGTTTTGGTGCCATGGCATCCACCTGCCCCAAAACACTTGGAGCGACAGAAAGCGGCAGTGCCCAGGGGTGACGGGAAGTAGAAGTTCAACTGCTGAGTAAATCTCTTGAACTTGCCTTCTCTAGACAAGCATACCATTACTATGCAATGCAAAATTCGTCGGTGTAAAGCATGCTCCTTCATACCTGGGTTAGGGTATCTGCTTCGGGTATGTAGACACGGAGCAGGTGCCAGGATGTGCATCTTCGAAACTGTTTGTTCGGAAGGACATCATTGACACATCATAGGGTCACGGCCAAGCAGCGAATTGATTGTGTGAGCCATGCGGCAAAACATTGCCACCGAAGAGGAGCCAAGTGATCAGCAGGTGAAAACTCGAGCATCTCGAGCCTGATGATACGTTCATGTCATTTACAAGATTGTACAAGCAGTTTTACCTCAACCGGACTGCGTCTGGAAACCCAGGTTATATAAATATGTTGTGCTCTGGAACTGCCTGCAGTTCCATTGGGGAATGCTAGGACCTGCTCCCCAGTCAGGAAGACAGCGCAACCACAACAACCGGAATAAAAGTTCAGCTCTGTGAAGAGCAGTCATGAACTCTGCAGCCATATCCATCCTCACAAACATGGGGTCTTTCGCTTCTTGAACGGGCCATGCCATAATGTAGACTCTTGATCACGTTTCAATTCCCAGGTCTGTAATATATGAAGAGATTGTTATAGGTTGATACAGTTGATATAGGTAATATAGGTTGATACAGGTCCAGTACAATCCCCGAAGCTATCATCGTATTCAGCAGAATTATTTGCAATCTACAAAGCAATGATCCTGTCGGATACAGCTATTGTTGTACATACAGATTGCAAGACCGTCGTTGACCAGTTCCAACACCTTTTATGCCATCAAGGGCCAAAAGGTGCTTTGTGCCACCCCTATTGGTGGCAGGCCATTTGGTCAGTTATTGAGCAGAGGCAACAACTTCATCCTCAACCAGGTCAACTTGTGTGGATCCCAGCCCATGTTGTTGATGATGTGGATGATGCGCTCATTACTGACCAGTTCGCCAATGACCACAATACTACCAGGCTCGATATTATCCTCAATCGGATTGCAGACAAGATTGCAAAGGAGACCGCCCTGAAACATGCTCCAGTTCTCCCTGACGACTTTAAGAAAGTACAAAAGCATGTGTTCCACAGGCAGATTTTTCTTGCAAGATGGAACCGTACAATTGGGCTCGATGTGAGCCATGAAGCTGCCCCAGCCACAGATGCTCCAGCGGAATTTCATGCTCCAGTTGATCTTCGTAAACGTTTTCCCAGGTGGGATTGGATTCAAAACCCCTCACTATTCAAGTGGACCTCCACTTTCCGGATTGAACACCCACAAGGTTGGCTTTCCAAGCTCGATCCGGTTGACTTGAATACATTCTTCGATTTCACAACTTCGCTCCAATGGCGTGTGTCAGATGAACTTTGCACGTCTTACGTTGAATTTGCTTTTTTATTCTGGAAAAGAGGTTTTATCCTCCGTGCATGCTCTGCAAGTGACAAAACGTTTCGAGACTTGACGTTTTGGCTTCCCAGGACCCTTGTATTCATTAACAAGTTGCCGAACCACGGTATTTTCCCCGGCTTCACTGACAACGTTAGACTCAAGACTGAAGGGAAAGCCCTTCCACAAGGGGCCATCGTCGGTGCTCGATTCGCACCAGATGAACTTCATGAATTTGCTTCTTTGTGCAACCAAGGCTGTTCAAAACACCTTTCTACGTGGGAATTTCCGCTTTGATGGATTCTCATGTTGGTTGTCGGTCGCCTCACGTGCTTTCTTTTGCTGCCGGTGGACCCTGCGTGTCCACGGTGGCGTTTCATGACCGCCCAATAGGGGCAACAGCGGCGGACATCGAAACGAGGGAGATAGAAGAGATTGTTCAATCCATGGTCTGGGGGGGGTTACCTTATTCATCTGTACCATTCACAGGAGAATTCTTTCTACGATCGACCCAGAAACATCGGCCGCGCTCTGGCTGGCCTCCTTGGGCGCTGCAGCAGCGCCCAAGCCATGCGGGCCGACCTGAGCAAACACGCGCGAGCTCTCCCACGCTCCGGCAGCAGGTGGACTGATGGGGGTGACGTCTGAAGCAATTTCTTGGGAAGACAGGCCAAAACGGATCCCCATTGGCAATGATTTCTTCACAATCAGGATCTGATTTGTGGGAACCTTCACACTTTAGGCAAGTCGCTCCAGGTTTGGTGAGTGCCCCCAAGTCCATGTCCGAGTCGTGAATCGACCGGAAGTCCGGTGCCCAGTCTGAAAAAGGGAAATGGATTCAGGTGTTTGGGGAGTGGTGGTCTCAGGTGCCCTTCAAACATGCCTCAGAGAAGCTGAGCAGGAACGGACTAGCCAGAGGAAGCTCTGCATCCTTGATCCATCACTGTGATCTTTTGTGTTCATCTGAGGATTCTTCAGTCTTGATGCTGAGCTGATTATTTCCGAAAATACAGCCCCCCAAAAAGGCACACCAACCGGATCACACCGGCAGCACCGTCGTCGTCGGTTTCTTCCGCCCAGGCGCTAAGACCACCCGTGCTTTGGACGGCAACGCATCGCTCAGCACCTGGCCGAGTCGGTCGCCCAGTGGAACCGTCAGGGGATCACGTACAACGCACATCATACAAGATCAACAGCGGTTGCAAGTACTCTCACAGTTTAGACAAGATTGTACTAAGAAAGAGTGGCCCACCACGAGAACTCAGACCATCACCGTGATCACCGTGATCACCATGAAATCCGTTCCAAACACCCGAAAATAAAACTAAAAAATAAAGAAAACATAAAATTCTTGAATTAAGAAGCCTCCACGCGTTCGGCTCCACTTCAGGCCCGCCCGCCCGTGACGCCGACGCCGACGCCGACGCCCGCCCGCCTGCCAGTCCATGGACCTCTCGGCATCGCCGCAACCGACGAGGTGCACCACCTGGCCAGAGGAAAACACCGAAAGTGGAGATCTTTCGAAGTCTATTGACCAGGGCCACCAGGGCCTGTCACTGTGATAGTAGTGTAGGTGGTGTAAAGTGAAAAAATAGAAGCAATGTTTGGGCGAAGTGCCCGCATCAAGGTCGGGTAGCCCACCAACCTTCCAAGAAGCAGTACACCTTCCATCCCATGAAGCCCAAAGTCCTGCGCTGTCCTTCCGGGTGAAACTCTTACGGCGCCTAGATGAACATCATTGAGCGTTGAGCAGGTGCGCTGGACTGAACAATCTTTGTGTATATATATATATATATATATTCAGCATCAAAACAGTGTTGACCGATGTTTGTGCTTGTTGAAAAACTGGGTCCCAGTTGCGCTGATCATCTTTTCTGTTCCATGTGTCACCTTGAGACCGGTAGACATGAAAGGAACGCCATAGGCACTTCGGTTTTTGGACGGCCAGTTCAGGTTGTCATTACGTTACCTTCACGACAGCTTTACAAGGTGACAATCATCTGCGAACAAATGAAAGCTCACACAGGTGATTCAGTCGTAGCCCCCGAAAGAAAGACGCTGCACCTACGCGGTGGCTGCCACTTCGCCTCTAAAAAACCACGAAACTTCATACATGAAGCTCCTTCCACCGGCACTCGCCATCTGCGTTTCTCAGGTGCCCGACCTCTGGTCGAAGCTGGGTATCTTCCAAGGCCGCTTTCAGCGTCAAGGCACAGGAACGCCCTTTGGCCTAGGTGAGCCAAATGGCCGTGGGGGAAGGAGATGTAGATGCAACCTATAGTAGCTTCTTGCTCCTAGTAAGGCCAGGAGCTACGTTCGTAGCGTCCTTGCTCCGTTCGTAGCGATGCCCTTTGCTCCTAGCTTCTTGCTCCTAACAATATCTGTGTTGTTCCCAACATCGAGTCCACGGCAAAAGTTGTCACAAGCTCCGACCAGCCCAAGTGTGTATTTCAACCGATCAACCAATAAGAAAACCTTCTGTATTAGCAATCTAGCGATCTCTTCGACATGACCTTTGTTCTGATCTTCGGTACTCGGGTCGGACCTCCACTAGATAGCAGGGGACATCATCTCCACAATGGATATACGGTTTTAAGGAGCTGGATCCCGTCGACCTCGAATCGGTCCAGTCCTCTGCAAACTCAACTGGCAAGCAAACACTGCAAGCCCAGCATAGATGCAGCTTGAATGGCTTGATCAATACAAGTGGGGTTGCTGCTGGCCAGCAGCAACCCTGCCTGTTCAGCCCCAACAATGGCAAAGAGCCCATGAGCTCCACTAACTCTACTTTTCCGATTCCTTGCAGCGGCGCAGCAGCGTGGAAGAACCCTGACAAATGATGACAAAAGGTATGCCAGGTATGCCTGACAAGGAAAAACCTGCAAGGCAAAATGTCCAAAACCTGCGCAGCCCCAAAGCAACATCCAGGGAGGTTCACCACCAAGGGAAGCCCCACAAAAGCCAATGTACCCAGAACCACGAAGATCCCAGTCGTGAGTGGGTGGGGAAAAGCAAAACCAACCACAACGCAAGCCACCAGCCCAAGCACTCAACCAGTAAAACCTGAAAGCAACTGACATGAGATATGGCAAACCCAAGTCACCAAACACTTACACAAGTGTTCATGCCGAGTTGAGTTAGAGAGTTAAGCAGGCTTCCAGGAAAGCTGCACATCCCGACGGCTTGAGACCGAGAACTCCGTACATACTTGCAAAGTCCTGGACAGATGAGTTCAGAACTTGGATCGCGAAAGACCAAGGCTCCCCCTGCGTCGCCGAAAGACCCAACGTCGCCTCCACTCTCGGCGACCCAGCCGTGACAGGCAGCAGCTCCTGCGGAGTCGTGGTTCGACCGACGTTTCGGATCTCGGAGGGTCCGGGGGTACCGACTCGGCGCGGTCATGACGAGTCTCATGGACTGACTCCACTTCGACCCAGGCAGTGGGGAGGAGGTGGAAACCCAAAAGGAAGCTTTATGTAAGGGCCTTTTAGGGATCCAAAGGGCCATCTATGGGCCATCCAACTGCCCAAACGCTTGGGATGAGCATGGATGAAACCCATCCTTTTTCGGCCACCTTTCTCCCATCTTAGGGGCCCACCCGCGACCCGGTGGTGTCGTGCAGCCCGGGACCGACCTCGCCTTGCTCATGCCACAGGGCGGTCCCCCATCACCGTGAGACGCATAGTGACAGTCTTCGAAGAAGTAATTGCATTCTAGACATACTTAGAGGCTGCAGAACGCACACATGACCTCTTAGATAGTTAAATCTTAGAACATAAATCTTTGCAATTCTTTGCATATGTATGCGTATGTTCCTCTTATCGCGGCGGCTGTGCGCACTAAAATGACATACAGTTTACATGCTGCTTGAGGATTGAGGATCAATCTCTTTCTGTGTCTCAAATGCATTTGAACACTGCGTCATGATGGATGTGGCCAATTCCAAAGAGGTGTTCGTGCGGTGCTTCTCGGCAGCGTTCCTTCAAATCTGCACCAGAACTCGAAGAACAAGCTGAACCATAAGAGTCAAAAGAATGTCGAACTTGTGACATGGTGGAAGAATCCAAGGAGCATGCTGCGATTTGCCGACCCAACTTGGAGTTCTCTGTGACTCTACAGTAGTTTTCATGGCTCACATCTTAGACACAGTCTGGCTGCTTACCCTGCATCTGTAGCCCGACACCAACACCTACCATGGGTCCTTCGATGACATGCTCCAGAACCTTTGAGCGCTCTGAGCCACACCCTTCCATTGTGATTGGCAACTTCCTTCCTGTCCATCCCAGCCGCGAAAGCTCGTCTTCGCGTCCAGCCTTTTTTCGATTGGAACCCAGGATTCCTTCAGGATCCCGAAATTGCTGTGAAACCCATCACCAGTTGCTTTCGAACTGGCGGTGATGCCGTGGTGCTCGGGTCATCGTGGCGGCTACTCGCGATGTGTGAGAATCCCGGGGTTTCTTACTTGGAGCCCTTCTTCAACCGTGTCTCAAATCGTTCCCAATCGGTCTGTTCTTTGGGCAAAATATCGAATCCTTTTCTCATGCAAGGATTTCATGTTCTTCTCTAGCATCGCCCAGGACCTTGGCAGGCAATGGGTTCTTGATCATCCATGTTTGTAGAGTTTGGACAGTTGCTCAACAAAAGGTTTTTCATTGGATGTCATCTTCTTGCTGGTATTGGGGGGGCCTTACACCAGCACCAAAAAGACCCCGGGTCCATTCACATTCGCCTTTGGCGAATGCTCAGGTTGCTCCTGTGCAGAGCGGTGGATCACGAGGCAGCTGGCAAGGCAAACCATGGTCACTATATCACTACAGAGTCTTCATGTTCCCTGCGATGCGGGCATTGTACCAGTGGAAATAAGCTCAGCCAGCATTGAAAAAAACGCTTCTCCGCGCTCTTTCAAGGACACCGGACATGAGGATATGAGTCTGTGAGGCACCGACATGTGTTCAGGGTGAGCACGCTCCATCTGGCCATGTCTTCATCCTTCACCTCTGATGGCCCTGTCTTCAATTCCAGGTTCCTGGTCTTCCAGGTATGAAAAAAGAACCGGAGGAACCATGCACATCTTCAAAACTAGAAGCCGGTGGAAAACAGGCCATCTGTGTGCACGGTACGATGAACTCTGCAGTCACAAACCATGTTCTCCAATAATTTGAACATCGGTCCAGTAGCTAGAAGCTACTAGGTGGAGGCCATCGCTATTAGGTTGGAGGCCATCGCTACTAGTAACAAGGAGCTACTAGAAGCAAGGGCATCGCTACTAGTAACAAAGGGCATTACTACTAGTAGCAAACTTACTACTAGTAACAACAAGCTAGTCCAACTCCTGCAGTTGGTGCAGTGCTCGCTGCTGGGGCCACGGTCACCGTAGGCGACGCTGCCGGAGCAGCTGCAGCCGCCGCCGGGGCCACCGCAGCCGCCGCCGGGGCCGCCGCAGCCGCCTACTAGTAGTAATGCCCTTTGTTACTAGTAGCGATGCTCTTGC
>CAXAMN010021339.1:933382-946896 GCA_963970005.1 Durusdinium trenchii
GCCGCCGCCGCCGCAGCCACCGGCGACGCGGCCCCGGGAGTGGGTGCCACGGGTGCAGCCGTGGGCACTGCCACACCCGGTGAGGCACGTCCGGAGGGGCCAGCAGGCGCGACCTGGAGATCGAAGGATGACCTAAATCTTTCAGTAGTTAAAGGTGTTTGCATGCGTTTGCAACATGAACCTTGTCACAAAGACTTGAGGCTTTGCAAGTTCAACGGGAGGTGTCCCACAAAGTTGGAGACGCTCTGCCACAAACCTTGGAGAGGCATCTGTCTTGGTACCAAAATCGAGCTCCCACTCTCCACCCACCGTCGCCTGGGCAGGTGCACCTGCAGTCACTCCAGAACCACCCCCCACAGCGGCGTGGGTGGCTCCGGCAGGCGCACCCGAAGCGCCTGTCCAGCCACCCGTCCGAGCAAGAGAACAAACCACACACACATGTAGCGAAAAGCACAAGCACAAGAAAGGGGTTTGCAAAGGAAAAGGGGTGGGGATTTTTGGGAGAGATCGGATTTCAATGGCGTGTCCACCCGGATCACTCGATTCCGCTCACCCGGATCTCATTCAGGCTGGCCACAAGCAAGGCGAGCGGGATGCGTTTGGAGCGGGGTTCCACAGTCCACCCGACACTCCACACACTGGTTGGGTTGAAATGCAATCTCTTTCTATAGCCATTGAAATCGTCAACCACCATCATGATCGAGGCCTTCACTTTTGGACAATTGTATCTTTGATGGCACCCATGACTCGTCTGAGGATCCTTTCGGTAGACCACATCAGATATATCATGATCGAGGCCTTCACTTTTGGACAATTGTATCTTTGATGGCACCCATGACTCGTCTGAGGATCCTTTCGGTAGACCACATCAGATATATATATATATATAATATATATATATAGGACAATCAATATTATATAACTATATTCAGAAGTCTATTCAAAAGGATTTGCTGCAATAGCATCGCCCCCCGAAAATCCACCCCCTTGACCCCGCTGTCGCCTCGGGTGGCATCCACTGGTTTCACCACCTCAGATCCGCTGTGTGACGGCGCTGCCAATGCCAGCAGTGAGTAGTGATAGGGTCCCGGCAACTCAAGTAAAAAATTGTGTGTGTGTGTGCTTTTTAAGGCAAACGTCATGAGACTGGCTGCTTGCATCTGCTTGCCCTAGCATGGCTTCATCTGCTTGCCCTTGACAACCTGAGCCTAGCCTTCCCTCGTTTTGGGGTCGCTCCCCAGGCACCAAGGACCGGGCCGTGGCCACGATCATGGGCTCCTGAGGCCTCGGAGCGATGGTCACCAGATCTCAACGGTGATGGAGAGTGGTGTTCAGTCGAATCGTAGGAAGAAAGATCTGGAGATATCTGGATCCTACTTATATATACGTGTTTATGTGCTTGTTTTTGCTCTTTAGATTGTTTTGTGGTTGGTTTACAGTATTTGTTTATGATATTCCATGGTCTACTGTTTGGGCAACCTCCAGGCGTTCATGCTCCAGGGCTTTAACATGTTCCAACTGTCCTACCCTCAAGCTTCGGAGTCTCGGCGAGCCGCCCTTTTTGCTATCTTGATTCTGAGGATGGCGTTTTCTGATGCTCCTGACTCATGATTGTTCCAAGTGAACCGGCTGGGTACCTCAGCTCCAGGTACCACCCCATGCGCCCACGTGCGGAGGTGCGGGCATCGCTCTGAGTGTGGGGCGCTCGGTAGCCACCTCGAGCTTTGGCCGGAGACCTCAAAGACTCGGCGCCAGTCACGTGGCCAAACCGAATGGGGGATGCGACTTCAGCAGCCCCAAGCGGTGGGGCTAACTGTCTGATTGTGTTGTTGTTTTTCTATTTTTTTGGGGGCGGGGTAAGCCTTTTCCATCCTTTTCCCCACATCTTTTGTGTGTGTGTGGTTCTTTCTTTCACCGTACATTCCGCCTCCTCCGCCTCCTCTCACTTAGACTTGCAGCAACACTTTCACTCACACAAACTCAACTCACACCAACTTGCACTTGTCACTTTCACTCACTTGCTCCTCCCCATGCATTTCCCGTCGCGCTTTGCTTCTCGAAAGACCTCAACGTGGTCGGCTGTGGTCGGCTGGCAGCTTCCCACCCACCCACCCACGACTTGTTATGAACACAATAGCTTGACATGTGCGGTTATCTGGTCATGTAATTAGTTTTCCCAAAGAAGAAACTGCATGCTGTCTCAGAATGAGCTTGTAGCCTCTTCACCTCCTCAGAAACGCTTAAGCTCTAATGGTTAGATATTTATTGGAAAGTCACCACTAAAGCTGAACGGATTCGAGCTCTTTCTCCTTCAACGACTCATCCAGACCTCTCCGGTCGGACCGAACGACTCGTCTTCGGCCGAACGACTCCGACCGCACTGGCGCGTCGCGACCGGAGGCCGAGTTCGAAGCGAAGCTCTTCGCTGGTGGTTTGAAGTTGAGCGATCTGACCGTGGGTCGCAACTGCCAAGCAAGCCTTTCAAGAGATAAGACATGGTACAAATTCAATATAGAACATACTATACAATGGGTCATGTCGGGGTCAGGGCGAATGCCAGACGAAGGTGAATACCGTAGACCGTAGCCCAGTGTCTTCTTCCCACCTTCAACCTCTCTGGGCTCTTCGGCTGTTTGCCATAGACCTGTGCAAAGTATGCCGCCGGCGCTGGGGCCAGGTCCACCTGGCGCTGGCGGAGATCGTTAAATATCTCATCAAAGCCTCGTGGAAGAGAGCTCCTGGGAATGAAGCACAGAGGCAGGGTGGTTTTGACAGAACCTCAGGTCCAGGTGTCACAAGAGATCATAATATGTCCATGATTTTCATGATTTTCCATGGGTGGTTTTTGATGGATAAACCGGGTTTCTTACGTGTCAATGTGTGTCGATCGATTTGAGAGACCCACATGTGATCGGCTCCCAAAGGCTTTGGTTTTTGGATATTGAGGATTGATGGAGCAGAGCGGGGTTGTTCCGGTCTGAAAAAGACATTTACTCCTAGAGCGACTTGAGGCATTTGTATGCATTTGTATTCGCGGTCGTCGACAAGGTCACCAATTCTAGATTCAATAGAGGTTGCGAGATACTAATCTATTAAACACACTGTATATACATGTTCCTGGTGCCAAACTCACATTCTGGTTGAAAGGACAAACCATTGAACCCTCGGGATGAAGTCCCCCTTGTCAAGCACACGTGTCATCAATCACCCCTTGCTCACAATGATTTGCCGCACCCGGTCAACCTCCGCAGGGAAACGCACACCGTCAATTCCCACCAAAATCCTGTTGCACCCAGCTTACTCTGTGCCATCATTTCGGTCGGTTTGGCGCCTAGAAAAAAGAGCCGTCAGTCTTTTCTGTGCGGAGAGGACCGGCAGAGAGGACAGGCGTGGAGGCCAGGCCGGACAGGCGAAGGAACCTTCAGTTCCGGGGCAGTGACGGAACCGGCTCGCCCTTGGGACCGTTCACCCCATGACCCACCAACCCATCCCCAAATCCAGCGCCCCCAAAAACGCCCGATGGAAAGCAAACCAAAGCGACCGCCAACCACGTCTTCACCCCCCAAAGCTTGGACGTCTTCCCCTTCGACACCCGGACACGCGCTTGCGCGAACCAGGCCTGGGCACCGGTGGCGGCCAGCTTCACCGCTTCTGCAAAGGCCACCTGACCTGTGAGGAGCACCTGATTCGCCCCAAGTCGCGACCCGCGAAGATTTGGACATGGCCTGTGACGACTTCTATCTTGATTAGTGGATGTGGCCTGCGGCAGGTATGAAGATCTTCTTTCTGAACATAGGATTGTTTGTTAAGATGATAGCATTGTGAAGATCATCTTTCTTTGCGAAGATCATGTTCGTTCGATCATCTTTCTGTGAGACTGTTAAACTACCAGAATCTCAAGGATAGCCATGTCAGAACATAGGATTGACTGGAGAGTCCACCAAAAGCAATCCATTCGCACCATTCTTCACATGTCACACGCCTCGAGCTTGGCCAGCTTGGGTTCACGGAGGACTTGGCCCAGCATCGTTCCCAAAACCTGCGGCCAGAAGAGAGCGGCAGCCCTTCTGGCAAAGTCTTGAGAAATCAGAGATCTTCAGAGACGATCTTTACGTGATCGTGATCCACGGATCTGCGCCAAGTCTTGAGGGCTCTTTGACTCATGATTTATTTTTGCGGATTTGGAGTGCATCTCAAATAGTAATAAGATGCCCTCTGGCAAGGATGTTCATTGCCATCCAAAAAAAAGGAATCCACTGAGGTTCCGAGGCTTTATTGGGGTTGACCGTCGACCATATCAGTGTCAAGTAGGTGTCTCTGCGGCCCCGACTGGTACAAGCAAGTAACAGTCAGAGTGGAAGTGAGTCTTGGCACTTCGTTCCAATCGACAGTACTAAATTCAATAAATACATACAAACTCCTCCTACAAACCAGTCAAATCTGCCTGGCAAATGATTTCTTTGGCTACCCTTCACCCACGCCCACACCGCCTGTGGGTCATTCCCGAAGACACCGCAGCCCACATCGGGGCACACCAGCACCTGGCAGGCCCACATGTTGGGTCGGTGCATGCCCGTGGGTGCCGCAGTTGACTTGGAACCTCTGGATTCCCAACTCCCATCATGGACCATCACTTGTCATTCCCCGGGATGGACATCTACTCCCATTTTACTTGGAACATCTTGGTCATCCATCCTGAACCATCCTGGACCACCAAGGGCCGGAAGACGATGCTTCATCTACCCCGCTCGGGAAGACCGTGTTCCCCGCTCCGATGTTCTTCTCAAAAAATCACCCTTTCAGCGATCCAACTCCACACCCGCAGCGAGGGTGCTTCTCTTCGGGACATCACCCAGCACCATGTCCTTTCAGCGATCCAACTCAACCATGTCCTTGGGGAACGCACAGACTTCCGCAAAACCCACCCCCAGGTTCGCGCGCCCAAAAAGAAGACTAGCGCCTCTGCGCCCATCTCCAGTGCGGCAGTGGCCACGGAACGGAACTTCAGCTTCACCTGCTGCGTGGACCCGGCTCCCATCGGCACGACCCGGTGCAGCCGTGACGGGTCGAAGACACCACCGAGATGTCAATAGATGTCAATAAGCAAAACGTAGGGGATTCTCGGAAGGGAACCTGGAGAATGAATGGGGATGCCGAGCCTCCTGGAATTGGATGACCCATGCTGGTTCGTCTGGGCCAAGTCAGTTGCCCTTTGTGGTTTGCAGGGGTCACCCTACATTCAGGTGAAAAAAACATACGACAAACCCATCAACTCAGAGAAACGCCCAAAGAAAATGGTCCGCATCATCCACAAGACAAGCCCTGCAGACCTTAAGCGGGAAAGTAACACCTCTTTCCATCTCTCCGCCAGTCCAGCGGCGCCCCAGTTCAGCTGCCTGGTGGCAGTACGTCTTGAAATCTCTGGGAGCATCCAGCGGACTATCGCTGACCCGTGGGTTCATGTTGAACATGGCGACACCTCGGCGTGTGGCGGAAGGGTTCAACCCTGACCCAAAAGGATCAAAACACTTCAAACAGGGATTTGTCAACAATCAAGGCCTCTTGTTTTTTAATATGCCAAATTGGACTCCACTGGTGCTGAAGATGTCCCTATTGCACGTCCGGGTGAGGGAAAAAGCCACCACCGTCCAAATGTTCATTAAATGATACTTCGATAGTTCCCCAAGTCACTCAAGAATGTCAGGGACTTCGCGATTCCACCTTGGTGAAACACATTAACTACGTATAAAAGTGTTGTTGCAGAGGAATGTCCATAAAGGGTCCTTCTTCGGCCGAAATTAAAGGAGGCAAGTGAGTGAGTGCCCAAAACGCTGGGAAACAAAGAGTACGTGCAACAAAATAGCTATTTGGGGGCCCTCTCACCTTTTTCGGACCCCAGCCACCATCATATCGGTTGAACCAGCTTTCGGCCAACCTTCTACATCTCATGATCGCTCTAGACTCTAGACTACATTGCAATCCAAGCAGCTACACACCCCTTGCAGCTTCACAGGCGACCTGGGCATCCGTAACGGACGGCTCGGCACAGGGGAATGGTGGGATTGGTGAGAACCCCAGTGGTAAAACCACTGTGGTAGAATGTATGCGTGTCACATGGTTGAATGAACGATAGCTTGGGGGGTCAAGGTCGCAAATCCATCACATAATATATATATATATATAAACAAAGTGCACCATGGATACAACTTGAAATCAACAAAACCGGTTGTGCGCTAGTTGCCAAGCCTAGGATCTTAAAACCATTACTGTATATTATATATAGTACATCATGTCCATCCATGCTGTGACTTGCAAACTCCGGCAAGCTTTTCAATATTTACTTAAGGATGACAGAGCACAACCACGCCCAGGGTTTTTTAGTGCTACATCTGTGAAATCGGCAGGCAGGGTTCTCTGCCAGATCGCCATTGTACATGCGATTCCATCGCTTGAGGATGAAACTCTTTTGTGCGTTCATTTTGTCACAGATGCACCTGGTGTTTTTTTGTATGGAGGCACCAGTGTCCACCACACCGTCGACGCGGCATGCGCGACCGTTCGGTGCTTTGGGGTGATGCGTCTCCGCGAAACACAGACCGGTGCACGGTGCTTCTCCGCGCGCGACCGGGTCCCTGCTCAACAAGGCGTCCCAGACCTGCCACGTCCCAGACCTGCTCCCGATCTGCCGGGGTGCGCTAAGAAGCCGTAGCCGTCATTGCTACCTTCTCGGAAGACCTGCCAGGGACGATCGGTGCAGTTGGGTTGACCCACAAGGCCCAAGGATGAACGGATGAGAAAGCACATCCCTCTAGTTTGTCTAAAGCTAGTTCAGCTTGAAACAGCTTGAACCCTTATCCACGTTGGCTTCTGGACTTGGGAAACCTCCAAAGCCAAAAGATGCTGGTTCACTTTGGAATCAAAGGCCACAGGGTTTTGCGGGGATGGTACAACGCATGCCATGAAGATTGGCATAGATCCGCAGTGGTACTTCTTCTGCCAGACTGAGTGATTTGTTTGTAGAAGCCTAGTTCCCTTTGCCAGGAAGCCTAGTCCGCTGAAGACTTTTGGACAGTGGAACTGATTACTCCAGTTAGATGTCACAGACTGAAGAGCTAGTCCTGCTTCCGTGCCACCGTGTTTTACACCATCAGTCAGTGCCGTGACCTCTTTCCGGTCTCCGGCACCAGTCCCACCCGACACCTCCACGAAGGGGCTCAAGATACAGCCGTCCACAGGCACATGCGCGTGAAATGCCTCAGGGTCGAAAATGCCAACGACGACAAAGGATGTGTTCTTTTTGAAATGGGAAAAGACACATCATATTGGCTTTCAGGTGTGGCTGGGCTAACATGCTCGAGAGAACTTCTCGACTCAAACCTCCGAGGTCGCCCTTCTCGCGAGAACGCTCTCGTGGTCGACACCCGCTCGCCGTCGGCTGTTTCGACGGGTGGGCCTCGGCCTCATGCCAGTGACCTGGCGGGTTGCGCAGGTCGCATGGCAATGGGTTCCTCATTCCGAAGGTCCTGGTCCTCTCCCTTGAGGGCTCAAAACAGCGATGCATCCTTAAGTATTGCAGTCATTATTGTAGAAAGTCTTCTTGACTTGAGGCTTAATTACAGGTCTTTCTACCTTTGTTTTGTGGTCTTCTGATAGATCGAAGTGGGGATGGCTTTTCTTCTGACCCACAAACCAGTTTTTTCTGGACCTACAGCCTGTGTTTTTGGGTCCACAGGTCCCCACGATCGAAGTGAGTTCCACCGGTTCCACGCGTTCCACGGGTTCCACCACGCGCCGCCTCTCTCATCAGGCTTCTTTTCCTGCAAAAAAACAAAAAGTGTCCCAACTATTCCCAAGTGGGTGTGTTTCAAAGATCTGTTGTTCCTCAATGAATGTCTATTCACTTCAACTTATTGGTCCACCGTCACAACCCCCCAAGGGCGGAATTTGGGGCGCCTCTACGAATCTTCCCCTTGAGCCCTTGCGGTCTCTGTCTCAGGAGGTGTTGCCAGGTCGGGGTTCTCACCGGTTAGGGGATTCGGTCGCCCACCGTGTCCCAGTGCGACGGGTCGAGTCGGCAAACCGCGTTTATTGCTGGACTGGATCCTGAAGAAAGCTGCTTAGCAAATCCAGTCCCTCAAGTGTCCAACCACTTCCAGATGTCAAGAATCTCAACTATAAGTATACTTATATGTAACAAACTACCTACCTAATCCTACCTACCCCTCTACCCTCTTGGCAAGAGAAAAAGAAGAAACGCAGCAAAGAAGCGACCCAGTTGAGAAGAAACGCGTGGCTCCTCTGGAGTCTGCAGTTGATCCTCAGAACAGACAGAGATGAAGGAGTCTCCAACGGACGAAGGAGAATAGGACTTGCGAGTATCGCTGCTCGGACAAAGTCTTTTGAACAAGTCCCCCAAATGGCTTCAGGATGGTTCAGGAGTCCTCTGAGAGCAACCAACCACAAACAGCAGTTATATATGTGGCGTGGAAAAAGCAGAAGCCCTCACCCTGGGGCGCGTGCCCATTGTGCTTTCTGCAAGGAGGCCAAAAGCGTGCTCGTGATGCAGCAGGATTCCTGGCAGTAGAAAGCACCGAACCAACCATGGCTTACTCATGAGGTGCCAGTGGCTTGGTGTTTTGCATCGGCTCTGGGGGCCTTTTTGGCCCAAAAACCGCTGACCAACGGCGATTCCGGTGTCCTCCAGCGCATGTCGGCCGCCGCTCATGACCTGGGATCCGGGGAACAAGACCGTGAACCCTGTTCCAGGCTGTTTAGGAAACCCAAATCCAGCCTTCAGAAACCATGAAACGACCTGCAGAAACCTCCAACCAAATCCCCCGCAAAACATGACCTTCCACCCAAATCCGATGTCACGTCGTCTTCGTCCGCGTCGGTGCCCGACTCACAGCGCCGAGGCACGCCACCCCCGACGGAGTAGGCCGAGGCGGCGTTCACGGCCACGGCCTTGCGGCCCTCTTTGGAGACCTCGCGACGGAGACCACGGGTCACGGTCGGTCCTATAGGATAGAGTAGAGTCTGAGTAGAGGTACGGTAGCACCTGGGGTTCAAGATGGGCAACGCCTCAGCAGACAAGTGGTTGAATGGTATTAGGGGTCCAAAAACGGTTGTATATCAGACTTTGTATAAGTGAGTTCGTTTTTTGGAAGGAGATTTACATAGTTTTACAGTACCCTAACAAAGGCTCTGATCCACACTGACTGGGTGTTCTGTGATGCCAAAATCCGGCCTTGACAGCAGCATCGAGGACAGTGAGGCCATCCTGCATCAGTCGTCCAGCCAAAGTCTTTGACCAAGAAACGGACCAAAACTAGCGGCCATCGCGGCCATGTGTATGCGCCCACGAAAACGATCAACTGAAGGCAAGAAAATATTGCTATGCTCCACTGCAGGTGGCTCGCTCAGTGCTGACACCAGATGTCGAAGGCATCCAGATCTCCCAACTCCAGAACCATGACAGGACGTCCCATACTCTCTCTCTCTCTCTCTCGATCTCTCTCGCGCAAGGGGGTGCCTGATCATAGACCACTTTGGGCACCGCACTACTGGCCTGGCATGCCCGAGTCGGTGGAGAAATGTTCGAACATCGGCGCATAACTGGAAGAGGACTGCGGAGGGTCAAGGGCTAGACACTCTGCTTTCCATTGTTTTCCAATGGGCTCAACTCAACTCTCAGATTCTCCAAGTTGATTCCACAATCCTCTATTTGCCAGCCAATGCCCGTCGGATGAAAGGATGAAAGGGCCTTAGCATCTTTCTTTCGAACCCAAATAACTCAAAATGGACCAGATTCTGACCAGATGCCGATTCAAATGGCCGATTCAAATCATCGAAAGGAATTCAATTTCTAAGACATCACACCAACAAGGCCCCCGGTGCACCTCTGCAGCTCCTGCAAAACCATCACGTGAAAAATTGATTTTCGAAAAGTGGCAGGTCGTCACTTGGCTCAGTCAGTGGTGGGAAGTTACTGGTACACTTGTGGTTGTACTACAAAGACTTAGACGATCATTACTGCCCAGGTCTTAGCCGAGTAAAATGTCGGGGCCAAGGGTTGAAATTGATATTCTTCCTGCCGATAAATCCGAGTCATGGCCGGAAAAAGTGTACCTGGCATTCAAAACATCTTTGCGTCCAGTGTCTGGTCCAGTTGAACACTTGTTCATGAGGCGAGAAGTCCAGTGGTACACAGGTCGACTGCACACAGGCCCACCAGGCCCACAACACTGCCCACAACCAGTCCTGGTGCATCTTCTGGTGCTTCGGCTGCCCGGTGTATTCGTGTCCCGTCCAGCCTCAGGTCGCACGCCGGTCCCCATGCCACCCAGGACATAGCCGCTCCCGTGCCACCGCGAGTCGCTAAGCCCCCGGGCATCGGCGCCAGCGTCAGGGCCTGTGACGGCTCGCTGCCCAGGACATAGCCGCCGGACGCCAAGGCCTCGGGTTGATGGCTGTGGAAAAGACCAACTGAGGAGATGCTACCCTTAAACAGAAAAGTTTGGTAAACGGAGGTTCCATCCCTGAATATCAAACCGAGATTGGTAGGACATCGGTGATGCCGATTGCCGGCAGTTCTTCTTGACACCTTGAGTTCGAGACAAGATTGATCAAGTTCACTTACGAACATTGAGGAACCAAGGTCCCAGAACAACTCCCGGGACCTTAGCTCCTTTTCCCCGTCTGACCTCTCTCCGTTGTCTCGCTCCACGGTCGACCGCAGCGCAGCGCACGAGACCTCTCGCCTGTGCGGTGTTCATGAAGGCCGCCAGGCGCTCCAGGCGATCCTGTGTGCCGTTCCTCAGTGTCCGTCGGGCGGATCGGCGGCGGGCATCGGGATCGGCGGCCATCCATGCGGCGGTTCGAGGGCGGGGGGGGGGGGGTTGGGGCAGGTCAACGCACACGGGGGGACTGGTTGGCTGGGTAGTGGAGGGTAGTTCGGGCTCCAAAAAGGCTCGGAGTGGTCCAACTCCGAGCTGTTGAGTGGAAGGTAGTTCTCGTTTGCGGAGTTGGAGACTCTAGAGTCCCAGCATGCGAAGAAGAATGCCCAGGATCTGCAAATGTCCGCAGATTTCCACACTGGGCTTGGGGAGTGTCCCAATCTTTTCGACCTATCCACATCGCCTCAAGCGGGGCGCCAGATTTCTGACCACGAGGAGATCAAGGCGGTGGAAAGGATGATGAAGAGGCAGGGTCTGTGGCCAAGCTGATGAATGATGCAAGCAACATTCAAACGCTACTGTACCAACTGCTCAAACATGTTGTGAATGGGAGAGGTTTATACATGTTGGCAAGTTCATCCCCCCTCGGACCATGCAAGGAGCTTATAGCAGCTTGCTCCAAGTTTCATCCGGCTGAGCCCTTGCAAGGCGTTGTTCCTGCTTTGTGCGATGCATTTGAGGCTTGGAAGCCAGGGTTTCCACACCAACTCTCCAGCTTTGCCTCACTGCCAAGGTCCGTCTTACCAGATGCTGATGAAGAGGTGTCTAACATCTTCCCATATCTTCCCAACACAGCCAGATGCCTACAAGCCCTGTTTTGAAGGTGACCACTCTCAATAGGTTGATGGCGTTCAGCTATTGAAGCTCCGGAGCTCAACCTTCGGCTTGTCCGCTGGCCCGGCCCGGGCTTCCCGGCTGCTTCCGCACCTGTCAGTTCCAGAAAGAGATGACATGAGCTCCGAAATGGATGAGTGAGCTCCGATTCTGAGGAGCTCACCTTTCAAAGGACTCACTTAGCCTGGTCGAACCGTCTAACCCATCCTCTTCCCCACAGAGGTGACCCTCGACACGGAGCTGCTCTTTTTGGTCACACGTGTGGCATTCGTCGACGGGTCTGAAGACCGGGTGCCTCACAAAAGATGTGCTTCAGCTCGCTTTGGTTAACTTTGGTTCAAACCAATTCGTGTGGATCAAAGAAATCAAACCAACAGCCTCTCGCGCAAGAACCCAAACCAACACGCTCCCTGCTGGGTGTCCAGGCCCAATCAAAGCCTCCAGGCCCTGTTGGAGGCCCCCGCGAGGCAATTTGGCCTGCAAACAACGCTCCAACAATGGCCAGGTCCACAGCGGCGTGTGTGCTTCCCTCCATACATTCACAGAACCACCTTTTTGGTGAATCGGTGAATGGCTGAGATCTTAGAAGAATCCTTCCATGACTGTGAATCCACCTGAAGAAAGAACTATTTCATCCGGCACCAGATGGCCACCCTGCCAAATGGATCGGTTTGGCCCAAAACAGGTGGCCATGAGTGGCATCGTCGAGGACACTCGTCGTTTCCCGGCCATGTTTCTTCAGCAGAACCCCCCCGGCTTCAAGCAAATCTCGTGTAGATCGTCCTTAGATTGTCTAGAATAATTAATGTCTTCCAACAACAAGGAAGGACATATGGACATGTTCTCTTGATGAGTGATTCAATTTGTGAGAATGAAAGCAAATCTCTTGTATAATTATGGATTTCATTCGCCACTTGTGGCATTTCTTCACCACATTCTCGCCTCGTTGGGCGAGCTTCAAAGGCCCTGGGGCCTTGGCATTGGAAGCAAACATGAGGAGTGCCAAGACGGGTGAAATAGGTTGAAGCATAGTGGACCCTATGGGGTACAGGTGGGATAGGATAACAGGATTGGCCATAGAGTCGTAAGAAACCTCAACCCTCCAATTGACACTTCCTAATCTAGGCCATCTGAAAGGAGCTATGTAGCAGCTGTGCGCCGAAAACTGAACCGGGGAGCTTGGGGAGCTTTCTGTAATTTCATGGATCCAGGAGCAGCAATGGCCCGGTGCAACCAAAGCCGTGAGCGTTTTAACCTTCAAAGCGCCGTCCGGAGCGCCGGAACCCGCTTTTAACGGCCACAACGGGGTGGATGAACCCCCGCCACCGCCGCGGGGGGCACCCTGCGGCATCGCTGGGCGTCCGGACCACTTTGGAATCCAAGGCGCTCTGGTAGACAGTGACTTCCCGGCTCTGGAACACACAAACCTCATCACAGCGAGGTTGGTCACTTCTTTTTCGGTGGCAGGAGCTCCACCAAGCTTCGGTAGACCTTCAACTGGAACTTGGTGGATTTTGTCATTTGGTCCACACATGTAGAGGGTTTCTTCCGGGTTAGCACACGCAGGGAGTACTGTCTGACTGGACTAAATGACGGACGAACTTGCATGGCTTGAGTGAGATCCTTGAAACGTTGAGTTCTACTCTTTGTGGACTGTGGCTGGCAAAATGCCAGATTCTTTTAACATCATGCCGACATTGCACCATCTTTAATTTGGGCGGCTCTACCTAGCCCCCTTATTTCCGAATGCATGGCGCAAGTCCAAGACCATTCAATTTAGCGACACGGGAGCTCTTCGAATGGGAGAGTGGAAGAGAGAGTGAGAGAGAGAGAGAGAGAGAGCGAGCTACAAAAAGTGGGAGTAAAGAAATCAAATGGATTCATGCGCACTCTCTCACTCTCTCTCCCCCTCTCTCTCCCCCTCTCTCTCCCCCTCTCTCTCCC
>CAXAMN010021339.1:946906-1033654 GCA_963970005.1 Durusdinium trenchii
CTCTCTCTCCCCCTCTCTCTCCCCCTCTCTCTCCCCCTCTCTCTCCCCCTCTCTCTCTCGCTCTCTCTCTCTCTCTCTCTTTCCCTCTCTCAAAGGCTTTTCGAGTGCATGTTGCTTTAAGGGCCCTCACCAAGTGATGCTTGGAAAACCTCCTTCACCTTCACATGGTCCCTGGCACAAACCCACTGGATACCTGTCTGGACATGTACCTTCTTTTCACAACTGCTCACCAAAGCCTCCTGAGCTACCCTGCTTCGAGCTCCACGGTCTTCAACAACTCCTGGTGGGTTTTCGGTTTGGCATTCATCCAGCTACAGGAGCACCGCAGTTCGATCGGAGCTTGAGGAAATGGCGGGCAGTCTCAGGCTCCTTTCCCCTCCCCAAACCGACTGTTCCGCTCTCTTTGTCTTCTCATTTTGGTCGGGAAATCTACCCAAATCTGTCTCCAAAATTGCTTCGATCGAACTCCATCACCGATGCACTCAGCACTTCCCTCCCAGCACTTGAGCCTGCACCCTCCGTCCTGGAGCTCCAAGGGGAGCATCGCCAGCCCCAGCGCCAGGGCTGCCCAGGTGATCTCGGCCTCGGAGGAAGCTTTGCCCGATCGAGGACCTCTGGTCCAGTGGGATGGGTCATCCTTCAGGTCATCCTTCTGGTACCCAATCCAAGCACCTCAACAAGGTCCTTGATGCTTTGAACAATTTTTTGTTGGACATGGAGAACAAAGCAGGATGAGGGATTTCCGTCCAACCTCACAAAAACCTGGTTTGGTAGAGCAATCCAGTATATAATCGGTTGCAGTATATACAAAAATACACCGAATGATATAATATGCATTGTACAGTATAAGTTATATGTCGGCATATCTAAACATTATAAAATAGTGGGTCTTCTCTACAAGTTGACAAGACTTCCAGCACCTAAAAAAAGAACGTTCCATCCGGGTATTCATCCATAGACTCCCATTCCTGGCCGTCGGCGCCATGCAGCCCCGTCGCCATGTGCGGCTGAAGACGGGCGTCTTCGCAAAAGATCCCTGGCGACTCCGCTCGGTCGCTTGGTGATACGGGCACTCGATGGGTATCCCAAAAAGATACACCCATGCCTCCACCAGTGGATGGAGCCAAGTCATTGAAGAACGACCCGAAAGTGCAAAGCTTTCCACTAGCCAGGTGTGCTTCGGGAGAAAGGAGCCACGAAAACAGGTTGATCCATCCAAATCGTCCAGGAATGGCTCATCCGTTCGGCAAGGGATGGCCTTGCAGAATGGCACTGTTCACCGACCAAGGGTCGCCACTGCTCGTCACGTCGAAGACATCTGTCGAAAGCCACTGCCGAACTCATATTCACCGTGTCCATGTTTTGAGCAGCGGCATGACAGGTCTTTCTTTTGAGGCTCCTTCTTAGAAAGCACAGAGGTTGAACGAAAGAAGGGCAGCCGGCCAAGCCATCCTGGATTTACAATCTGCCGCTCAAGCCAACTTACAGCTCAGATGTCATGGAAACAAATGCTTCCAATGTGGGGTTCAGCTTGTGCAAAAGCTCGCGGGTTGAGCGAGGCTCTGCATGACCCTCTCAGCCGTCAACAAGAACCAACACGGGAAGCTTTGACCAAGGCTCCTTCATGCGCATTGTTTAAGAGGTCATGCAAAGGCACCCAAAGCAAAGGCTTGATGTGCTTTGGGTGCCTTCATGTGCTTTGAGAAGCTTTAAGAGGCACCCAAAAAGAAGTCTCCATCTCTGCAGCAGTCAGTTCCAGTAGAGCCAGCGTTCGCTATCGTTCGTGATATATTCTATGAATGATCACTCCTGTGCGAAGCTCACGAAGTCAGTGAATCAGATTCCTAGATTCATCTCAGAAGCCTCACTTGAACCAAAAGACTGGGGACACTTGAGACACTTGAGACATCTCAGAAGCACATATTTGTCAAGCTAGCTTCTAGCTCGGATTCTAAATCACTCCCTTTGCCCCAAAGACCGACCAGCATTGCTCAGCAACCCAGGCCAGGTATGCCTGATGAAATTGGGCATAGCCGAAGGATCCGCGGTATCTTCACCGCTGGCTTTCCTGCAAGCAGCTGACATGAGAAATGTCTTAGGGTGGCAAGACTGCGAGATCATGAATCTTCCAGCTCTATGACCCGCTGTTGGCAATCTAGTCGGTTCCGAGAAAGGAGACGCTTCAAGCATGGACAAATACCTAATCGAGGTGCCTCCTGTAAATATTTGACATCTGATTTGATAGGAAAATGATTTGCTTTGGCTTCCAAACAGGGGGTCACTCAGGTTCTAGGTGTGTATGGATGTATTTATGTGATGTTATGTACATGATTGCATATATATATATATATGTATATATACAACTCCCTCCTTCCGTGATGAGAGCTTCAGACGGTAGAACATCCACACAGAAGACTTCTTTGGCAAGAACACCCGGTGACCAATGCGGATTCCTCACATGGACGGTCCGCGGACACGCAAGGAACAACCTCACGTGGAAACTGAAAGGACTAGCCTCGGACCATCATGGACCCAACACCAGACCGGTGGATTGGGATCTCTGCTAGTTTCCCCAAGTGGCTGTTGGGGCGCAACTCGCAACTCGGGAAAGGTCGGGTCTGCGCTTTTGGTCTGACTTCACAGCCTCCAACATCACCCTCAAATCAGAGCCATTTGACTCGTCATGAATCTAACTGGGGACAGTGATGGCTAAGAGAACCTACAAACAGCTTCTTCGCGGTCAATGGAATGCTCCACCGTGTTCCACTGTGGACTGTGGTAACCCGCCCGTCGCCCCGTTCGTTCAAGTCTCTCGTTCGCTCTCGTTCAGACTCCGCGCAGTCGGGACGCCAGGCCTTTGCCTTTGCCTTTCCCATTGCCCTTGTCCGATATCGGTGCCTTCTCCTGGCAAAAAGAGGCGCGAGGCACGCGTGGAAGGTGAACTGGCCAGCGGTTACACGGTGTTCTAGTTCAGGTATATAATGTGTTCAAACTCTTCCTTCGCCTTCAGCGGCAGAGAAGAAAACAGCGAGAGAAAAAGAGTGAGAGTAGAACTGAGTAGAAGGAAGGAAAAACTATACACTAAACTATCCATATACAGTGTATATCATATATACGTATTTATATTTGTATTTTACAGGATCAGCTCTAATAGTACTAACTACCTAGCTAACCCTGCTAGTCCGGTAAGCGCTACCTTTTGCTCTACCTTGAGAGTCAACGCTACGGGGTCCATGGGGATGAGGTGAATTTCAACACCCCCCTTTACAAGGAGCTACCCGTAGGGAAAATCTCGGGGAGGATCAAATTCTAGCGACGAAGGAATCATATTAGAAATCCCTCATCAAGCTCGTGCATGCACTATACAAGGAGAACGTAGCTACCCTAATGTACAGTTTTCGCCTCACTCGGCATGTGGTTAAACATGCTAGGCCCAGGTTAGTGTTAAGCATTGATTAAAAGTTCACTCTCCGACTATGGCAATCCTGTTATGGATGCATTGGGAAGTGAGACAATGAAGTGAAACATCATCTCACAGCGCGTCAGAAGGTGATCTTTATCTCAACACTCATAAGCTGCAAGGCATACCATTTATGGTAGCTATTCAACATCTGCTTAAAGAAATTGTATTCCAAAACGCTCCGTCTCGTCATGCCATCCCTGCCTCAACCACTCCCACAATTCCATGTGATTGGGCCAATAGTTCTCGCCCCATGGGTCATCGCGTTGCCATTGTACTCCAGGAAAATCAAAGGGTTCCAATGGTCGATCAATAGTTCCACGAATGCTGGAAGTCGGCGGTCCAGTTAAGGGTGCATTATGTGACGATGATGCCGAAGCGGATGAAGTTCCGGGTGGCAATGGCGGCGGTGGCACGTTTTGTACATTCCATTGCTGTGGAGCATAAGGTCCTCCTCGAACACTCACCTGCTGCTTATCCTTGCCCTTTCCTTTTACGGAAGGTTGCAACCGACTGTAAAGGTCTGTAAGCGGCGGCGGCTTCGGCGTGAGATTGAAATCTGTCGGCCTTGTATGTACCGGAATGCCACTGGCTGTATTGGGTGGCACTTTCGGTGGAGGAACCTTTGGAGGAGGCACCTTTGTTGGTGGGACCTTCGGAGGTGAAGGTTTTGCTGGACGTGGTTTTGAAGCCGGGGATAAGCCGGCCGTTGGTGCATCATTTGGTGCAGGTGGTGGAGGTGGTGATGCTGGGGCCTCTTTCACCGGTACTGACGGTGGATTGGAAGGAGGCTTTGGGATTGACGGTTTTGCAGGAGTGGATGGTGGAGTGCGAAGTGGAGGACCCAAAAGGTCCTTGGGAATGTTGCCACGCTTAGGTGGAAGGTCTTCACGGCTGCGAGATATTGCACGGGCAACTGAACCACGTGGCGTCCCTTTTGCGGGAGCAGTGTAACCTGACGCAGAAGAACTGCCTTGCCCTTTGCCCTTACCGGCAACATCTCCTCGCACACTGGCATCCCGTTTATGGGAGTCTCCTTTGCCTGATACTTGTCCTTGAGCAGGAGGTGCATTCATACGGAATACCGACGAGGTATGCGTCCCTGTTACGGGAGCTGGCGGCTGAGGCACGCCTGGCGGTGGAGTCCGGTTGTCAACCCAAGTTGCAATACGACCAGATTGATCTCGGTCTTCTTTCCTCCTCCACTGCAGCCTCGGTCGTTTGTCTGCATCTCCAATAGTCTCCATATACATCTGCGATCGCTTCCGCGTCAACGGGGGCCTTGTTACAGGTCCTTGAGGAGATGGGGATCCACGCTGTCCAAACTCCAACAAAAGTTCTTCCAACCTTCTGACTTCGTCAGATGACATGTCCTGGCCACAATCGGCAAACTTGGGATAAGGCGTGGCCATGCGCTGTTCGATGTTCATGAAGCCCATCTGAGAAACTGGCTGTCCACGATCGCGTCCCTGCATATTTGCAGACTGTTGCGCGTTTCTCTGATATTGAATGTTTGCATAACTTTCATTCTGCTCTGCAAACTCACTCAAAATCTTGTAAATGCCTGTCGTGTCTCCACGAGGAATACGAATTGAATGAATATCGCCATAGACGTCCGTCGTGGGGATAAAGCCCTGGATCTTGATCTCATCTCGGCTATCGCCAATTACGGCGGCGTATTGTCGGAGTGACATAAACTCTCGGCGATAACTGATCAGAAAGTTCTCGTCGACGCCTTGCTTGAAACAGGTATGTAGGTTGTCAACACCGCATCGAATATACGCGAGCTTGGCGAGGTCAACCCTGTCCAGTCGATCCAAATCACTGACAACCGACTTCCCTTTTGATCTCTGCTTCGCTGATCTCGTGGGTGCCGGTAATTGCAGTGACGCAAACAAGTCTTCTTGCGCTGCATCAAACGCTGTGCATCCTTCTCCGGTTAAGGAGGTGGCGAAGACGTCGTCGCGGTTGAATCGATCGAATACATTCTCATACCCTGATTTCAATGCTTTGCGAAGGCGACTGCGAGCTGCAAGAATAATCTGACTGTCAACTGACGGGCTGCCACGAGCTGGAGGTCGTCCAGACTGTAGGTCCTGCGCGGCAATGCTGCCAAGCATGCTTGTTGCGGTCATGTTCTTGGGCACGCCCCCCTGCTCTTGTAGCACCTTTGCACGCCTCATCTGAAGTCGCATAAACTTTGAAATCGGTCCATCTGTTGTATTGCTCTGAAATACTACTCCGCATCGATGACAAGATGCCATTCCTGCTAAGGAAAGTGTCGTACATTTATCGCAGCTGAAAGTTCGAAGATGTAGAAAATATCCACTCTCGATCTGTGGTACAGCTGTATTGCGATTTGCCTCCATCTCTTCCTTCTTTGCGGCACTGCTGCTAGCTGTGCGTTCTTCGGGAGTGGCGTCGCTTGTACCTTCCAAAATGGTGCGTACTTCCGACACTTTTCCCGGGACCAATGTCACATCATCTTGCGGAACACCGATCTCAATGTTCGAAGGATCCAATGCCTGCGGCCTCGAATAGAAAACTTCTGGCTCCGCATTTGCGCGGGCTCGAGTTGCAAATAGAATACACGTATTCGGAACGTGATGGCTGGTAATCACCGCGCCAGAATTTGTGAGGAAAAGATCAACTCCTGCTTCAATCACATCCGGTGTTGAAAAACAAATCTCCACTGGTCGGTCAGCACGAACACCAGATATCGCCTTCTGGTTTCCCAGAGGTTGTGTTGAAAAGAAAGAATTGCCTTTGCTTTTCGGTCCACCGGCTCCACCGCCGGGAATGAGCCCGCTCGCAATAATGGATCGCGCAGCACCTTCATGCGTTCGGTGGTAAAGCCGAGGTGGTATATCGCGGTTCCCGTGCGCTGTCAAACGAGCATTGTACCTGTGTACATGGTCAGGACGGCAGTAGATTAGTACTGCTAGCACTTCATTTGATCGCGTCTCGAGAACGTCGTCGGTGTGGCCTTGTCCACATCGGATCTTGACGGGGGCGGCGAAAAGTTCGAGCTGCTCGTTCACACGAGAGTCGTACACGCATTGAAATTCGAAACGATCTTTGTTGTCATAAATAGCCATCGAAATCAACTCAAAAACATTCATAGAATCAGCATAATCAGGGAATTTGGCCTTCGCCAAATCTAGTAGTTTGTAAATTGGCAAATAACACGCCGGATCATAAATACTGACGTCTGGGACGTGTCCACGAAGAAGACCAGAAATACCGCGACGAACATGATGTGGCCAGGAGCAGCACCACTCCCAAGGCCCATGATGATAATCCTCATATACATAATAATACCTATGGCCAGTAACGTGGTACAGCACGTACTGCTTGGCGTCGCGGCCCAGCTCATCCTCGAGGAGTTGGATGTTGCCATTCCCGATGGCCTTGAGTAGGTGATCCGGGTAAGGATACCTTCCGAGAACCTCTTCAACCTCGACCTGCATATTTTTGTACTCGGGGTTAGGCTTCGTCTCGCGAACGAGAACGCCCTTCCCTTTTCCAGAAAATTTCAAGTCGGGGTTGTCGTTGTTCTCAGGTGCAAGAAAGCTCCCCGTTACGGGAGCGACCGAAGGGGTGCCTTGTCCCTGCCCTTTGCCTCGCAATCGCGGCAATGGTGGTCTCGGGTCAGATGAAGACGCTTGACCCTCTGCGGGTTGGTCCGCGTCCGTAGGGATCATAGGAACATCTCCGGTTGCACCTTCTTCAACAGTCGTTTCATCATCAGCCAAAACATCAAGAACCTCGGCCTCGATCTTCGCCATCTGTGGATCAGGTTCTGGTGCTGTCGGCAAGGCATTTACGCCTGCGATACCAGTATCAGGCCCAGGTACTTCGTCGGTTGCGCCTGTATAGCTATCGGGCATCTCAACGTCCGCGTCGGTTTCCTCAACCTTCGGCTCGACTTTTATGTCGGCTGTCGCAACGTCATCCATCGGCTCGTCCAATGCGGGCTGTTCCTCCGGTAGATCAATAACAGGTACAACATTGACAAACTGCAACACATCTTGAGGATCTTCGCCTTCCAGGTTAACGGAGGCCTTGAGCTCTTCGACTGACACGTCATTCGTCTCAAAGGGGCTGTACGCTTGTACTTCCTCGACAGTAAACTGCCTGCTCTTCCCCAACGTCTGTTGCATTCGCGCGTTTCGCTGTTCAACAAATTCATTGATAAGTTGTAAATACGATTCCGGTATTTTGACTGTCGCTGAGGAATCCCAACAGTATTTAAATCTTCTCACCCTGTTGAGCGCGGCAATTCCCTCTCGGGAAGCTTCAACGACGTTCACATGGTACGACAATTTGACAATCGAGGTCACATAGTTCACGAAGCGATCGATGTTCTCCTGCGTCTTTCGCATATGCCATTGATCAACTTTATCGGATTGGTAAACCAGATTGTCAGGCTGGAATCGGTGTATGCCGAGACTCTCAATGATGTCGTTGATTTCTGCCCAGAAAATATCGACAAACGAAGGCAACTCAAAAAGATAAGAAGATATTCCACATATACAGCAGAGCTCGTCGGAGATCTCCTTGCATTCGGCTAACAGTTTAACGTTGCCAAGGATGCGCGCCTGCGTACCGAGTCTGTCGGGATTTGCAGCCTCATAGCGCCACGTAGAATCATTGGGCGTGATTCCGTTCCTGCCGACGAGGTCGTTGCCGTTCCACCAAATTAAACCAAAGATGCGCGGGGTATCCCTTGCGGGATCCCTCATGTTGAGCAAGGCCCTCGCATTTACGCGAGCAACAGCAGCCTTGTACTCTGCCATTAAACGAGGTAACTCAGCACCCCATACGATCTTGACCTCGATGAAGTCCCAGTCTCCGCCGAAAGCGACATTGAACTCTTGTAACGGCTCATAGGCTGTACGACTTCGCTTCCCGTTAAGGAAGCACAAAATAGAATCGGTGACGATGACCACGGCCTTCCGGCGTTGCGTTTCCGCAAGCACATTCAGGTGACCAAACGCAGACGGATGAATGGTTGTAAGGCCCATCATTGATTCCGTAAATATGTAGTCACGCACCCAACAATCGTACAACATGACTGGATATACTGCACGCAGCAGTTCCACCAATTGGTCGTGGTGCTGTTTCGAGCCCTCTTCGGTCAATAGCATACCTTGATAAACTGCGTATGCAATAAACTTTGTCCAACGCGACTCCGTTTCCGGAGAGTGGTTGACCGATAAATACCTCTCGATGGGCTCGTTGCTATACTGGTCCCACTCGATCTGCAGCAGGTCGTCCTCCGTCAGGTCGCCCATGGCTTGGCAACCCGATGAAGGGTGCTTGGCGAGCGAAGCACCGACCGCGCGAGAAGCAAGTGACCTAAGCAGCACCTTAGTTCGTGAACTGTGACGTCGAGTGGAAGTAGTATGAGGTATGTGAGAATGGTGGAGGTGATAAGTGGAGTAGGTGTGGGTGTGAGTATGAGTGTGAGTGCAAGTGCGGGTGTGAGTGGTGGTGGCGCATGCGGCATGAACAGTGGGCTCCTCAGTACAGGGTTGAGCATACACACGTGAACACAAGTTCCTAAACATGGTGTGTATCTTATCAGTTAATTTAAATGTGTACCCTTCTGCATCCCTAAGTGCCTTACCACGTGACTGAGCGTGTACATGCTGTCCGTCGCACCTAAGCTGTTCGAGAGCAGCAAACGCCTCAATGTCGGATGCAACTGTCCAACCCTTCTTAATTGGTGTCCCATGTTCGTCCGTCACCCCAACTTGACACCCATGAAGTTTGTAGTCAACAAGACGATACTTACGTTTAAAGTTCTTCACACTTTTCCATTTCCAATATTCACAAAATGAAGGAAGCTCAAATGAAATGGTGGGTTTAACAACGGATATGCCTTCAAGAAACTTATCAGCGTTCTTAAGAAGGGCAGCGAATTTCTTTTGATGCTGTTGTATCCTTTCTTTCCCACCTGGCAAGTCCTTATTCACATTGTTCCATGGGCATCCTCCCGTACATGGAAGTGAAATGTGGACGTGCACGTTACATTTGCCATTTTCCTTCCAAAACTGAATTGTCTTTTGTGTCATTTGTTCAACGCATTTCCTTGTCGTGGCGTCCTCATTTTCAGTAACCCTAAAGACAGTACATCCTTTAGAAGCGGCCCTTTGTTGTCCGAGCTTGGAGTCAGGTGAACAACACCATTCGACCATGAGCCTTTGTTTTGTCTTGGGTTGCTGACTGGGCAGTGCATTGCCCCCCTGATCCAATTCCTCATTGTCAGAATTATCAGGGGTTGAGATGTCGAAGTACTGCACAGGATCGCCCCTTGAGGGCGTCACGGCCAAGGAGTTACCCTTGCTTTTGGGTTGTTTGTAGGTATATGGCACCATGTTCAACATATACAGTGCTGAATTCCATTTCTGGGGGGGAAGTAAAAGGTTTGGTAAGAACATCCGCAGCTTGATGGAGGGTATTCACATTTATCAAATCGAATTGGTCACTATCAAAGGTTTCCTTTAACCAGCTAAATGAAACACGTTGAGTACGGTCAGTGTGACGCATGTTGACAGAGTTACCATTAGAAAGGATGGTGATGGTAGCTTGGTTGTCCTCCATAAAACGAATAGTAAAGCATGGTCCTAAACGAACTTGAAGGTGGTTAACATTAGCAACACTTTCAGGACCATCATGGAGAAAACCGTACCTAATCTCATCCAACTCGCGATCGATTCGAGCGATCGACACGGGTTCGTGCAACGTAGGCGCCTTCGGCTTGGCAGCTACGCCAGCTCGACGCGTTTTGGCCTGGGGCGGACACTTAGGGTCGCTCATAGCGATCAAGTAATTGAAAAGCGATAGCGAGGGTAGGCCTTGAGCACGAACAGCGTGATTAGCGGCAACAACTTCGGCTTCCGTACTAGACATAGCAGTGGCGGTTTGCTTCTTGCTAAACGCATTAATAGGCCAATAAGTGTTGGGTCCTACTAATGCCATAAACGTTCCAGTAGTACTCTTGTTGTCATATTCCCCTGCAAAGTCTGCATCAGCAAAAAGCCAAAGTTGACATTCTGAAAACTTATCGCCCATGAATCCCCGCATGGTCATGTCTAATGAACAATTAATATATGAAATTAACCTATGCAACCCTGCATCACAATCAGGTGACCATTTTGTAACCCTTGAAGCTAATGACTGAGTCGCTCGCAACAAATCATAGCGCGCCATACGCGCTGCGAACAAAACTTTCATAAGGATCCGGCTGGCAATCCCTTTCAAACGACCCTCAGGCTGCTCCTCGTTTTCACGAGGTCTTGCAATTCTAAGCTCATGAAACGGAGTGGAAGCTTTCCTGAGGTCCTTGCGTTTGACCTTAGCTAAATCGCAGTATGCATCTACACATGATGATAAGAAATCGTGCATATCATAATATACACAGTTGACTTGCTTGCGCATGCATTCACCTTTGACAACCGGGAGGTCAGACATGTTGGTGAACTTTTGTGCACGTGCAGCTTGTTTAGCTGAAGTCTTGTTTCTTACTCCAGTTTTCTTTTTAACAGCCATGGCATACCCTTCTGGGTACTCTATATCGGCTTGCCGGTTAGGGCAGCACTGAAAGACTGTTTTGCCTGTCCACCAGCCCCCCCTCGTTAAAGGCACCATTGACGGTCCAATCATCTTGCACCTCAGTGTCCTCGTTGTCCTTGATGGTTGTCCTTAGTTCAAGGAAGTGCTGGCAAGGCACAGTCAGACCTTGGTCCACGGGAACAAATCTTCTTTTCCTAGGATACACGTGATGTCTAGTATATGTGTTTTGTTCCTCATCATAAGACCAATAGTCTTCAGTTCGCGTTTGTGCGGCAACGGATTTACCCGTGCTGAAGATGTCATAGAATGGGTGCTCTTTGATGTCGAGTTTGATGTTTCGTTCTTCCCTATGCTCGCATCCGAAATACCTATTGAAAGGTTCTGGTTCATCAATGTCAATCATACTAGAAATTGACTTCCATGCCGTTTTGATCTTCTTGGTGGGTGCAGCGAGCTTGAGGTCGTCTACATAGACAACAAGAAGTGCATCAAACTCTGGATGGTAGAAAACTGAACGCCAAATCTCTTTCAAGACGGATTGCCATCCCTTCTTACCAATTTGCTTTTCGAAGTACGCTTCCCAAATACCACCACTATCGGGGTGTCCGTACAAAGCTAACAACATTGGTACTAAAGGATCATTATATTTACCTTTCCAACCCTTAGGCCATCGATCCTTAGGAAGTCTCAACCATGTCGGCACGCCGGTGAAGGCGGCTTGGGTATATGCTTGCCGAGCATCCGCTTGTTCCTTAGAATACCCAGGCTGAGATCCGAACGCATCTAAGATCTTGGCGGCTTCCATCGAAGCGGGTGAGGATGACATCTCAGAGAAAATAGCATAGTCAGAATTCTCATCAAACACATTGTTACCTTGAAAACATGATCTACCCTTATACTTTCTTTGAGGGTTTCCTTCTGGCAACTCACTACCTTTAAGAGTGCATATTTCAAAGATTCTACCAATATGAACCTTCTCACCTTTTCTACGTGCCTCATCAACCACACGTCTACACTCCTTGACCCGTTCCTGATCCCATGTCTTCTTGTTTAGAAGCTTATCCCACTCCTTATCCAATGATGCCTGAGCTTCCTTGGACGCTGCGATCTCTTTCTTGTTCAACACTTTAGCTACAGCAGCAAAGCAGGATTGGAACTTGGGTTTGACAAGGAGTTGAACAACAGCGGCAAACAGACTAGCGTTAGCTTCGTCAGTAAGTTCTTTGATCTTATCCTCTACTAGCTGTCGCATGTCGCTCCGGTGAGGTTCATATACGTTATGTTCTACAGGCATAGCGGGAGCGGCTACCATAGCTGGGGGAGTTTCACTTGGGCTTCCTTCTATGGAAGCTTTCTCCACAGCCTCAGCTTCTTCTTTCTTTCTTTTCTTTTCGAGTTCCAATTGGTAGTCGTCCCACGCTTTCTTGCGTTGTTTGTGACTCAAATTTTGCCATAAATCGGTTGGGAATCCCGGAACCCTCTTTGAACCTTTTCTTTCTTTGACAAGTCGAACACCATCGTAAACGTAACCCTTTGGAACTGGTTTTCCGTCAGGAAACATGTGAGGGTTAACAGATGGGTCATAATAAAGTTCAAACAAGGTTGGTTCCCTTTCTTTCTTTTCCTTCCCCTTTTCTTTTGGCGGCTCAGCTTCTACGCTGGCTGGTTCCTCTACCACAATTTCAGGAACATCTGCTTCACCTTCAGGCGCCCCTGACCGAGGATCTGGAGGACCATCATCTGGAGGAGCGTCGTCGTCCTCATCATCATCGTCATAAGCCTCAGGCTGGTAGTCCAGATCTTGAAGGTCAAGGATTGGCTTTTCCTTGAAGTGAAGAGGGAAGATAAAATCTCCATCTGGAAGGGCGACGCGTTTTGTCCGGATCGTTTTAAGATGCCCTTCCTTCAGGAAATATTCAAGGCTATCAACATTAGCAACCAAATACTCTCCCCTCCAAACATGTCCTGCCTGGATGTTATATCCTAAGAAAACGCCTCTCTTGGCATTGGGGGCAAACTTTCCTCTCTTTGGTTCGTACTTACCTTCCCAAAAGAACAGAAGACATCCAAAAGGAAGTTGCCTACCAAGAAATCCGTTTTCAAAGCGAAGTGCCCATGGTGGATCACCACCATTCAATTGTTTTACAATGTTTATGGCCATCGCATGATGTTTGGAGGCATAAGGCCACAAAGAAAGAGGCATGTTGGCCTGGAGGAGGTTGGAGCGCGCCCCTTCCAAAATGGTGCGGACTTCACGCTCAACAACCGCTTTGGTGGAATGTTGATATTCAACAGAAGTCTGGTGCTTGAAACCAAGTTCTTCTATGGCATCCAGCATTTCTGGAGCGTTGTCGGTATACACTATGCCAACAATATCAGAAGTCTTCAGAAAATGTTTAAAAGCTTTCACAATGGAATCGGCTGTTTTGTTTTCTGAAGGATAAACACATCTGTATTGAGTATAAACATCTTTGATCACCAACATTGACGTTTGGCCTTCTATCCCTTCTTCAATATCCTTGGGAATAACATGGTCGCACACTATGTGGTCGCCAAACCCACGCGCCAAAACATGTTGTGATCCGCCTACGCTTCTACCGTAGGGAGCAAGCATTTTAGCTTCGCTACAAACATCGCAGTAGGGATTCTTTGGTCGATGTGTGAATTGATGCGCCCCTGATTTTGCTTCCTTTCGAAGTTGCTCTTCGGTCTTCTCCCCTGCTACGGGAACGTCTTCAAAATCAAAAGGAACCTCAACTTCTGGGTCACTGTCCTCTTCGTCCTCCTGTCCATCATCGGCATTGGCATCTACGCCAGCTTCGTCAGCCTCCTCTTGGTCTTCCTCGGGTTCGGACTCATGGCTGGCCATGGCGTAGCCCTGGTCGATGGTGAACTGGTGGATGGAATCGAGTACCTTAGTAAGGCGAGTCCTCAGTGATTCAGGAATTGAGAATGGGGTACATGTTTCATCAATATATGGAACCCTACCTTGCAATTTGAATTTAACGCATTGTCCATCAGGTCGAAGAAATATGGGAGTAGTGTCCTTTCCCCAAACAAAATCATATCCCTGTTCTAAGCACCTCAAACCAATTGAAAGTGCAGAGGGAGTACTTTGGAGAATGTAGGGGTTGAAGGATTCACATAACCCTGGCAAGATCACCTCTACTACTTCGTCAGCAGTGATAGGTCCATTGGCAGTAGTAAGGGAGATTGGTTCGTTGGATTTGAATATCTTGGTGGCCCTGTTGACTGTCTTAGAGTCCTTACCTACGATGTCCTGGTCAGTGCCAGTGTCACCCAGCCACTTCTCCATACCAACCATGTTTGGCATCGCTGTTAAGCGAGCACATGACGGCACCTGTTCTCCGACGACTGTTCTGCACTTCGTGCAGCACAAATCATCGGGGCCTTCTGGGGAATGTTCACAAAGGAAATCACACGCAGGCTCCTCGGTATCCATCGAAACGAGCATCTGCCTAAGTGACTCCGCTGCCAAAATGGCGTCCTTAGTGTCACACTCGCGGGACTTTGGGCATTCCTCAGTGGTCCGGAACAGGTTCCGCTTCTTGCTCTTATTCACTACATGCCGGTACATTTCCTTCCAAACAGGAAAGGTGTGTACCTCCGGTTCTAATTCAAAACGAATTCTCTTCTCTTGCACAACACGGAAAATTGACTTTCCAGTCCAATCAAATTTCTGTTTCGCGTTTGGGTGTTTATTCCAATTACCCTTGATTGTCCTACTCTTTCCCTTTGAGTCAGTGACTACCATGGTAAACTGGTCTTCCAACCTAGATGACTCAACTGGACAGGATTTACGTGTTGGGAGAAACGACCTGTGCCTAGGCTTCAAATGGTGCCTAATCAACTCATTGCCATCTTTGGAGAATTCCCAGTAGTCTTTACTCTTTTGGGTCCGAGTTGCGGTTGCTGCTAAGCAAGACATTGCGAAACCTGTTTGGATACATGGACTGGCCTTTGGACTTTTGTCCTTCTTTTCCCGTTTGCTCTTTTTGTCCTTTTTGTCCTTCTTGGATTTCTTGTCCTTAGACCTTTTAGCTGCGGGCGAGGGACTCCTTCTGCGCGGGGCTGGTGTTGCAGTGTCTCCGTGTTTAAACGGGCATTTGTCGCCCCTTTTGCAGTTACCCTTTGCAAAGAACCTGCATGGCTTGTCAGATTTCCTCCCTCTACTGGAGCTTCTTGATGAGTTCCTTGAACTGGAGCGGGAAGTGTGTCTTGACGAACTTCGAGATCGGCTTGACCTGAACGATGAACGGCTGCTCGGACTTGCGCTACGCGAACGAGACGACTCCCGACTAAGGGAGCGGGGACGGGCGCTAGAGTCGTGTGAGTACTTGCATTTGCTGCCGTACTTACACTTACCAGTTTTGGCATACTCATAGCATTGATTGCTTCCGTCACCCTTTGCGCTTCGTTTGCCATAACTTGGGCTTCGCGTGCGCTTGTCGTGCGGTGCCGGGTTTGCGAACTTCGCCGCGTGTGATTGTGATATCTTTTCGCGATTGGTCCTGAGCCTTTCCCTGTCAAGGTAACGTCGAACAGAATTGATAAGAAATTCATAGCTTCTGTCGTTACTTCCCTCCGGTGCTCGTTCATAAACATCAAGGTCAAATCTGAGCTTGCGGGACTTCCTAACCTCTCTATAAAACAAATCCTTGAGAGTTGCCGGGTCTGGGACATGACTCATTCCGGTCAGAACACTCTCCCATTTTCTTAGAAAGGATTTCAAGTCGTCGCTATCAAGCGAGATCTTGAGGAGGTCCTCCGTGCCATACAGTGCACCCGCTTCTTCACTGGTCTTGAAGTGGACTTCAAACATGAGCAACACCTGACGACCACGGACGATCCTACCTTGCTGTGCCTCAGATTCCTTATAATTAAGGATCTGCTGAGACAGTTCACCTTTGGCAACCTTAGTTAAAGCAGCAAGTAGTTTCGTGTCTAAGGTCCGAAACTTGCCTGGGTCAGCCAATTCGGAACAAAGCTTGGCTTTGTCTTCACGAACAGCGTACACCTCAAGCACCCATGCGAACGCAGCGTCTGGGTCATCGGACGCGGACCGTATCGCTTCGCGAACAGCGGCCCTCCAAGTGCGGTACCTATCAGGACTTGGGAATTCGGGAAGATCTATCTTATCAGCCTCCTTTGCCTTGGGTTTGTCAGAGTCTTTGCTCTTAGCGCCCTTAAACCCTTCTAGCAAGGCCTTCTTGATGATTTCCCCCAAATCTTGGTCTTGTGGAGTTCTTACCTGAGAAGCCGGCCCTTCGTCCTTGCGATCATCCTTAGTCTTTGTTGCTTCCTGATTAAAGGAGCTTTTGTACAAAGGATCATCACTGAAGTTATATTGTGCTGACTTCTTCATGTACTCCGTCCACGGATCCGGTTGTTTGAATTGTTGCCTATCCGTAGAGGCCGTTGCCTGTTCCGCTGCGGGCGCCCCTGTCCCTGAGAACATTGATGGGAATCCAGTGTTGCGCGTGGACGCTGTTGCATCCATAGCCGTCTTTATAGGGGATCCGCCTTCCTCACGGGGCTTACCGTCTAAGGTTGCTGGAACAGTGCCTTCCGTGCGTAGAGGTTCAAAAGATCGCGGTTGACCAATTGGGTGAGCGTCTTGTCGAGCAGAAGGTGTAAGTGGCTCAGGATATTGCGGCCCTGGCTTAACGGGGCTAGAGGGTTGCGCCTTGCGCTCCGCTTCCTTGCGTTCCTCTTCCCTGTCTGTCAAGGACTGTACAACACGTCTGAGCTCGTCCATTTCACCCTTCAACATTGCATTGTCCTTGCGAAGCTCAACTATAGTTTGCTCTTGCGTTTCCCGATCAACCTTATATTGCTTATTTGTTGTCTCCATCTCATTGACAAGAGTTTTGATCTTTGCCTGTGCAATTGCTAACGAACTGTCCAGTTGTTCTCGCTTGAAGTCAAGCTCTATGGCGATCCGGGATTCTTCAGCAGACGAATGTCTTGCCTGATCCTTTGCCTCTAGAGCTGCCTTCAGCTTAGCCTCCTGTTGCTCAACATACTGGTGATGTTCAGTTCTCATTTTGTCAACAAAAGCATTGCCTTCTTCCGCCATGGCATTCTTTTCCTGTACAACTTTCTCATGAGCTGCTGTCGCCTGAGCTAGCCGCTGCTGAAAATGTTCCCTTTGCTCCTCCAATGTACCTTGCAACCGTTTGATTGCAACATTGTCTTGCTGTTGGACCATTTGCTGAACACTTTGTTCCTGCTGTTGGGCCCTTTGTTGAACATTCAACATTGCCTGCTCTGCGGCAGCCTTTGTTGCCGCTATAGATTCGGAAGCTTCTCTTTCGTAAATACTCCTGAAGCGCAATGCCTCGATTTCAGCTTCCCTCCTGGCTTGTTCGCTGAGCAAAAACTCATGTTGTTGTAACTCCCGTCGTAGTTCTTCGTCGTTTGGCGTTGCATTCAGGTTGACGACGTTGAGCCGAGTCATTGCCAACAAGTTGTTTACTGTTGGCGCACCAGCTACGGTGGCTGACGGCATACCTGCTAGGGTAGCTTGTGTCGCCTCTTGAAGAGTAACACTACCACCACTATTTAGCATCTCTTGGTACACCTCCGAAGCAACCCTTGGATCCATTGCAGCCACTTGTGCAACCGCTTGTTCATGCCGTTGAACTGCATCCAAACTATTGGGCACACTCGGAACTATGTCAAAGCCACTTCCGTAGGAGTTTGGTGGGACGTCGTCATCCATCGGGTCCATAGCTCTAATCTAGCTAGCCTACGGCTGATAACCTGTATTTTACAGGATCAGCTCTAATAGTACTAACTACCTAGCTAACCCTGCTAGTCCGGTAAGCGCTACCTTTTGCTCTACCTTGAGAGTCAACGCTACGGGGTCCATGGGGATGAGGTGAATTTCAACAATATTTATATATGTGTCTGTGTGTGTCTTGCCACTTGCGCACTTGTCATCCACAGGATCCACAAACCCTTGACTTAGCTTTGCCACCGCGTTTCCACAGGGAGTGCTGGAGGAACGCTCCGTCTACGGTCAAGCGGGCCCTCTGGACGGGCCCTCTGGACGTTCACCCGGGTTCCGAGACCGAAGCCTGATGGCATGGACCTTCGGTTCCAGACGATCTTCCTCTACAACCTGGTGGTTTTCAGGTTGTGAATTTTCGGTGTACCATTTGTTGCCCTGCTTGAGCATCACCTTTACCGTTTGCAAAGGTGAATGTGCCCCAAGTGAAATAGCTTCCTCTCGGTCCATGCTTCTCTACCGTACTCCAGCTAGCTGGCAGCCAGACCGGTGTCTTTCAGAACTACTGCTACCCACACAAGCCGGAACATAACTTGGAACCTCCCCTTTGATGAAGCCAAGGACAAACCTAGTAAAGTGAGTTTTGATGGAGGAACTCCTAGACAAACACTGGAACCCCATGTCACCCTGGAGATCTAAAACATTTGTCATCCAAAGGCCCCCACATGCCCCACTCGCACACCCACTCGCGCCTCTGAGAGGATGGCCTGCAGAATACTCCGTTTCGATCCCCGCAACTCGTTGCAAACCATCACTGTGCGACACGTCGGTGTTTTTTCCCCCTCTGGAATCAGCAGCAATCATGTCTGACCTGAATTCGTAACACCATGCGTAATTACCGATGATGCGTACCATTCCAGCCAGGGATCCAAACACTGCCAAAGATGCAGAAGTCCTGATGCTCTGGGTAAGACTACAATAACAATGATTTGCTACTCCGCGGGTCATGTTCTCCCATGGTCGGAAAAGGCCCGCGTTTCAATCGCGGTGGCTTGGTTGTCTCCAACGACCCGCTGGGGCCGAAGCCTGCACCAGCTGGGACAGGGAAGACCGCAGATCAAGGGTCAAAATAGTCCAAATGAGCTGTCCCAGCACTTCCCCATGTCGTGTTGCACAGGTTCGCGGAACTTCCTGGCTTCAATCGAAAGCAAGTTGAACAAGAATAACTTCTTTGATCTGTCTGAGGACAAAGGACCCTCCACTGCCCAAAAAACACACCCGCCACAGCATACGACCAAAGCATTCGTCCATAAAAGAACTGTGACTGTGTAGACCCCAACAACTCGCCTGGCAGTACTCTGAGAGCACATTGAGGTAGGTCCGGGAAAGGCTTTGCACCCCTGGAAGAAGGTCCCGCAACTTCGGGCCAACCTTGGGACGCGGAGAAGACTGAGAAGCGCAGGCCGCTCATCCCGGCGTTGCGAAACCCACGGGGGTCCGTCCGGTCAGCCCATTCGGGTCGGCCCCTTCCGATCCCTGGACCGTTCGCATCCACCGCAAGCTGCTCAGTTGGGGCAGCAGGGCCAATATTGGATGGATGTCCTTACAGTGATTGTCCTTACAGTGATTTCATGTGATTTTCCTTGGAAAGACATTGGGTCATATTGGGGCGGCCCCAAGTTTCAGGGCCTCCAATACAGACCGTGGTCCCGTGGTCAGTGTGGTCAAAGCCCCCTGTTGAGGCACCCCAACATGCAAACCTTGGGCAAGCCTCTTGCCTAGTGGACTCCTCAGTTGATTCTCAGATATTCTGAGGATTCGATTCAACCTCCGCTGTGGGTTCAGATGAGTCCGGCGGTCTCAGAAAACTAAGCTCCAAGTTTAACGGAGATCCCACACCAGTCAGTTGTTCTTCACCTCACGGGGCAGCCGCTCTTCGTCACTTATTTTTGCCCTTCTTGTCAATCTACCCCAGACATGCAAAATGATCAAAACGGCACACGGATCCACTACAAGTCCTTGCTATCTTCCTATGTCCGTCCACCGACCCCCCAAAACCACCCTCTTGACGCCGGCTTCGCCGGCCGCTTTCTCCGGCGCGGTCCCAGACGCGCCGGGTCGACGCCCGGGTCTCCCGGCCGTGTGAATCACCACCTGGTTGACGTTATAGACGTGGAGCTTTGCACCTCGACCCGGGGAGGAGCTTGGGTAGTCATCCGGCTGAGCATCCACTGTTTGAAAACATGGGCGTCCAAAAATGTGCATGGAAGGGGTGCATCTGCAAGTTGGAATGGCTGGAGGTTCAGTCAGGCAAAGGAGATGTTTTCCATGGGAGGATCTCCCCTTGCGTGAAGTGCGGGCAAATGTGTTCTTTTGCTCGTCCGAAATGGCGGTGAGTGGAAAAATGGTTGAAACTCATGGACAAAATCATGGAAAATTGTTGAAATGGCGGTGAGTGGAACAGCTTTGGCGAATTGGACGCCCTCAGCTCCCGGACGCCCTTCAGCTTCCACTTCCCGGCTCCTGGCCGGAAACACACGGGCACTGCCGGTATTGAAGGGCTAGGAGATGCAAACGAACAGCTTGTTGCACCCAAAAAGGCTGGATTTCTCCCGCTTGGACCCATCACCTTTCAATAGGTCGTTCTCTTCCGTCTATTTCTGGAGAGCGTCAGATCTGTACATCTGCCCGTCTGCCCCATCCCCCGCGCGATGCGCCCAGCTTCAAAGCTAGCCGCGACCAGTGTGGACAGGTTCGGGTCTGGGTGACTGCAAGGCAGACAATCCGGAAGCCCCTCAGGTTCGGGTGTCCTTCACATGGCTTCATCATGTCTTTACCTGAGGTTTCTTCCCTGTTCTTCATTCTTCTTCCAGGCTCCCTCTCTGGTGGTTTATTCGTTCCAGGAGCTCCAGTCACGCATGACCACCGCGATCCGTTGATCTCGCTTCCAAACCCGCCAGGGCGGACGCTGCAAAGTGGCGGTTCACCTGCCACGCCGGGAGGAGGTGGGGCGGCGGGGAGGGCGGTTCCCTGGCAGCAGCGTGCTTTTTGTCGCAGGTGGGTTCCACCGACCAAGTAGGATTCGTGATCTTTTCTATGTCCAGGGAAGGGGTCTGGGAAGGTGTAGCAAGACCTGTACCCTTGGAGATTGGCTTCACAACCGTGGACTTGACTAGGTCATCCATGGAAAGAGAATGAACCATTCAAGATCCGCCGTTCTCTGGAACATCCAGTTAATGAGAAAACATCCGAGAGTGCTGCAGTGATGCTGCATACCCAACTCGAACCTTTGTGGATACACTAACCATATTGTCGTGCCGCGGAGGGCCGGCCCCGTCGATCCCCGCCCACCTCAGGAGGGAAGCGGCCATTGGCAGGTGCCGCAGTGAGGTTCAGCCTCGCGCGGTCGAGACCATCGAGACACTGCTGCTCGAGATGTCCCGTTGGTCTCACGAGGGTGGCCAGTGGGTCTTCTGTTTTTGTCCAAGCGAGATGAAGCAGCGAGTTGAAGCCACTAAAGCCAAGTGGCCCTATTGGATAGGTGAATGGTGGCCTGTAATTGCCTTTGGGCTCCCCTCATCACCGAGTTCACCAAGAATGGTCACTTCATTAGTCATTCAACCTGAATCCTTCGCCTCCGCGGCAGAAAAGTTCCAATGCAAATCTTCCAACATCCATGGGCGCAAAAAATGTTACCTTCATGGTGGAAGGTTGTGGGTTCCACATTATTACAGGCAAACCGTGGTCTTATTGATTTGAACCTCCTTTTTGCCTTCCTTGAACATCAGCGGTACACGTATAAAAGACCAATGCAGTCTGAAGCACAGCAAGTCGGACCCCGCTGGGCGCCGCGCCATTTGTAGATGGAACCCGACCTCGGTCCACACAGGCGCCGGAGAATCGCCAGGAACGGACAGGAACTGTCACTCTGGGGAGCGGCAAGCATGGCCCTTGTGCCGCAGACCCTCCAGGCCGAAGTTATGAAGATCTTCCCCCAAAAAAAATGCATGGCTGCATGGCTGCCCATATAGAAACTGTGCACAATTCGATGATTCTCCACAGCCAGATGGGGGGCTATCATTAGTTTAGGAACTTGGGCGATGACTGTTTCAGGAGGGATCCACAAATTGATGAAATCCAACAAAGCACCAAGCAAACATGATCCAGGCGGTTGGCTGCCTCAAAAGTGGGGCTGGAAGGGTCATTGTTGTTGTAGCCCAAGTGAATGACCTGGTTTTCGAAGCCATTGGCCCATACTTGCCGGGCCCAGCCATTTGCCGCCTCTTCCCCCAGCATCAATCCCACCCGCCCCTTCCTTGGGTGCTCTGGCGCGCCCCCGGCACCACGACAGCTGTTGCGGTAGCCAATGAAAGGGAAGCCCGCAGGGTCCACCACCACGGCCTGGTGGACCGAGTGAGTTCGGGGTTCCGAAGCGACACACCGATGGAGGAACAAACGGAGGATGGAACGCCCCACCCGTGTGACCGATGGAGGCTTCGCACCCACGCGACACCCATGGACCTACAGTGAAGAATAATAAAAAAGGGGGGGCCGTGGGTTCAGCATGTGGTCGCAACAGGCAGGCCTGTGAAATGCTTGATGGAAAGGAAGACACGGCACAAAGGCAACACCAAGCATTTGCTTGCAGTTGCTTCTTACCCCAGGATCGATCAAACTCCTAGCCGCCCACCAGCCAACGAATCGAACCGGATCTGGTTTGACCCCAGCTATGATTGACCGGTAAGCCCTGCAGCCCCATTGACTAGGAACCGCTGCTTGCGATGCCTGCGATGAATCATGGACAGCTACCACAATCCAAAGCCCATTTGGGTCCCGCTAGCAGTCCAACCTCTTTTATGTGTAGCCGTACTAGTCTGAAACATGTTCCTTGGGGATGTTCTTTGGGTTCTCATGGTCTTTCCAAGACATCCTCAGCTGCGGCCTTGGATTTTGCTTTAGGGATCCCACCTTCAAAAACTATGTGTATATAGTGTATATATATATATACGCACGTAGATCATTTTGGCATGTTGCAAGACCCGGCCCCTTGTTCCGAACACATGACGCTTGCCTGCCTTACGACACCGCGGGGCACACCATATTCTGAACAGGAATGAAAACAAGAAGATGACTCAGTCCGTCCAGCACCCGGCCAAAGGGTCCTTGCCCGTGCCTCGACGGGTGCCAAGGGCGCCAACTCCTTCTGCCCTTCGGCGTTGCCTAAGACCCCGTGCGGCTTCACCTGGTGGCAAGGGTGCCAACTCGACACATACGAGGTGCGGCGTGCAGCGACTCCAGCGTTTGAGTTTCCGAGGACAGAAAAGGAAAGACTAGCAATGAAGAGTACCGAGCAGGTGGAAGTGGGGATTGTATGGGATTGTAACGAGACTGATTCTCACTGGGAGTCCTCTTGGCGGTTCCCATGTCGTAAACAAAACTAATCACCTTCTCGAAGTGATCGAATTCGATGGAAGCAAATCTAAGTGAGCATCGCTTCAACTTCTACCATGAACTGTGGTTGAAAAGACCTGATCAATCCCCTTCGGCTCTGGCGATATCCGCAGGATCTTGTAATATTTTGCTTTCTCAGTGCACTATAGGGTGCCACTAGTTAGTTCATAGTCGTCTCTTGTAACACCTCCGGTCCCCACAGAAGTTGATCCGTCGGGCGCGAAGAAAGGCGCCGGCCTTGAAGGCTTGCAGCAAAGGGTGGGAGAAGGAGTTGATGATCTTCACCTGGCAGGAATCCGGTCTCTGAATTCTGGAGCTGAAAGGATCTGCAAAATGGGCTGTACTTGAATCTGAATAAAGGTGTCATTTGAAGATGTGGCTAGGCTAAAGCATGTCCAAAAGTTTGTTCTCTTCTACACCCCCGCGACCCGACTGCAGGTCAGAGTTGATAGTCATAACTTCCGGCTTGATGGGAAAATCACCTCAAACAACTGGACTGGTCGCAGGTGTCGTTTGCGCGCCTTGATCTGTCTGTCTTGCTGGGGCAACTGAATGGGGAGTGCAGACCTTTGCATATTGTCATATGATATGATCCACAACACGATGCACTAAAGGTCCATCCATCTGGGTGCGCAGAACCTGTTTCAGAATTCAAGCAGGTGATGTCTGTCCCATGGCTGCTGGTAGTGCCAGCTGCTCAGGAAGTTGTTCTTCCCGTGAGACGGAGACGAATTAGAATTCATCGCCATAGCCTTCTTCCTCGCCCTCACCTGCAAAACAGCATGGAAACAGTGTGGAAAGCATATGAAAGCATATTCAGCAAAGCCCTTGATAGCACTGGCCCCAGAGGGTTCTGAGCATGAAGCTTGGACCATCAGTCTTGCCTACACGCACTTAAGAATGGCTGAAAGAATCAGTGCCTCTGCAACCTAGATCATCCATCGAACCCGATATCATCACTAGTTTGTGGGCAGTACAATATATTTGTTGTGTTCAACAATACCCCTTGTGTTCACGTTTCTGTCTTCCCGAGCTTGTCGGCAACATGGATGTATCCCAAGATGGCCTTCCAAGAACAGACTTGCTGGAAATGTATGGAAATGTAAGTTACTACCAAGCAAGTGAACCGCCCAAAAGGAACAGGAAAACCTTGGGCGGGGCAGGGCGGAATAAGAACAAGAGCAAGAAGAAGAGGAAGAAGAAGAAGAAGATCTTCAGCGAACCATCATTGCAACAGGACCATCGAGGCGGCCTACTAGTACCTAGCTGCGTACCTTCGGCTGTTTCGATGCCAACTTCCTCGTAGTCCTTCCTCAGGAGTGAAACGAAAGATCAGACTGGCCAACCTTCTTAGGTTGGTGTTTGGGCTGTTTGGGTTGGCAGGTTGGTTGGTTGATGAGTTTGGTTGCTAGCACCGTCTCTGACGCCGGGTAGTTCCCGCATATGACAGGTCATGGTTGTAAAGGCAAGGACTTGGGCCGGGGCCGGGTCAAAGACTCCTTCTCTGGCTCTTCGTTCACATGGCTAGTTGTTCTAGACCCAAAATACCAATGGACAACCACTTACGTTTAGGGGCTCTCCTCTGAATGAGTTTTTTGCAAGTGAAGACCCCCTATTCCTTTGCAACATGAATGAGCCTTAGTGTGGTCTTCGATTCCGAGAGTAGGCTTGAAACTAATCTGAAGCTTATGGGATTCTCGCCATTCATCAGCATCTTTTTTTCCGGGTCAGACAAGTAGTTGGTCAGCCAGATTGTAGCGCCTTGTTCTCAACAACAACAACAACAACAACAACAACAACAACAAACGGCAACGGCAACAGTTTCTGGGCAGTTCCCGCCCACGCCGCTCAAAACTCACACCATCGCGGTCAGGCGGCTCCAGGGCTGCCAGGTCCTCACGAGCCTCCGAGAATTCGCCCTCCTCCATGCCTTCACCCACATAGTGGTGCACGAAGGCACGCTTCGAATACCTGCAGGTATAGAAATTTGGTTACCCGACTGATGAACTTCAAAGATTGCACCGCCGGATCGAATATCTGCAGGATGATGTTCGTTTCGGATTTGGCATGTGACGACTGGAGGAAGTAAGGATCCACTGCGCCAGAGCGCAGGTATTTGACATTCATCAGGTGTTCATCTGTGAGACATCTTGTTTTCAGAGATAGGCTATTTCCGTGGATAGCAGTGCTGATAGCAGTGCCAAAGGTGTGAATTGGTTGCTTTGTACTCTTTGTGCCAACGTGGTGAATTCGATATGTTGTTTGGGACATCCAGCGCTTCGGTCGAAGAACGTCCAGCGCTTCTGGGCGTCGTTCATTAGCCAAAGGACTCGGTCTAGCAAAGGGCGTAATATTTATGGTAAGTCGCCAAGCTAGAAAATGAGTGAGACAGGCGATGAGGGTTGACATTCACCTCAAGGAGGTGGGGCTGGCGACGGCAGATTCAGTCTTCCAATGATCCAATGACAATCTAGGTGCCTGGGCAAAGTCCTTCAAAGGTCAGTCCAAGTAGGTTCAAGAATCCCTGCCATTCCTGCAAACCCAGCACATTGCTGAATCGAACCAATTAAATATGGAACATCCTGCTTCTTTAAAACTCCATCCAAATCTCAGCTCATCTATATAGATTAATCTATATAATCATCTCTGGGAAAAATGGAATATTTGCCGCAGCCCAATGGTTTTGCAACCTCCTTTCATTCCTTTCTCACATGGGTCCAATGCGGAGACTGCTGACCATACCACGTGGAGTTTGGTCGAATCCTTCAACTTGATCTCCATCTGAAGAACCCCATTGGTGAATGGTGAATGATACAGAGTCATCTGAACACCCAAAAAAAGTTGGAAGTGAAACACCCAGAACCCTACTGCTGATTTGTCCCAGTCGAAACATCGAGTGTTCCCGAGGGCCCGGAATTGCATGGCGTCTTCGGCGTCTTCGGGTCTTTCAGCCATGAAGCTCACACAGCTGCCGTTCAGCTGCCGTCTTCGGGTTGGCTTCGGAAACATGGTCGGCCCTTTCTGGTGAAATCCATCAATCATCTGTCTGACATCATCTGTCCGCCACCCTGTTCCCCACACACTCCGGCTTTGCCCCCGGTCGCCCAGGTACATCAAGTCAAACTTGTGGTCAATACGAGAGAAGACCTCTGCAATGGCCTCGCTCGCGCGAGACTCGTACTCGCGCACCTTTCCAGCCAAAGGGCCTTTTGCTTTGGAAAAGCATCCGGGCTTCACCAACTTGGTTATGGCATGTGCCCCCCCGTTGAGCCTTTTCGCCAAGAAGGTTGAGTAAAGTTTCTTTTGAGATCCCCGTTGCTACCAAATCTTCAGGTTCACCCTCCATGTTATGTAAAAGAATGCTTATCTAAAATGACTGGTACGTATTAAAGACCTATACATCTCATTCTATTTAAAAGTGCAACAAGAAAACCACTGTCTGTCATGACTGGCTAATTTGACAGTACAAAGAGTTCATCCGTGTCATCTTTTTTGTTTAAGCCTCAATTTTGAGATAACCCTTAAACTAAATGAGTTAACTAAAAAGGGTTTCCGTGGTCGACCACATTCATTTTAGCTAACCGGTAGCAACTGGGATAATTCAAGTTGCATTCATCACAGTTGAACCTGCAGAAAGACTTGACCTGCCAATTATTCCAATGTTTCTTCAGCCCAGCGACCGTGGAGTTCGAGATCATGCAGCAAGCGCGCATGACCTTGGCCAAGTCTCCGCCAGGCACCACCGTTGGAGGCTGGTAGTTGATGCCGCACTTGAAGCCCGTGGGGCACCAGTCCACGAACTGAATGGTGCGCTTGGTCTTGATGGTGGCCACGGCGGCGTTCACGTCCTTGGGCACCACATCGCCTTGGTCTTGCGGGTGGCACGGAGGGTGCGAGAACGCATGGGGACCTGTGTGGGAAACGAAGCACAGAATCTTGTTGTTAACATAGGCTATAGGCTATAGTCAAAGGAAAATCCCAAATCTTGAGCCAAAATGTTCCAAATCAAACTAAATCTGCCCAAGTGTAGACTGCAGAAAAGAACTCAACAGGAAATGGTTCGCTTCCCCTTTGTCAGTCAATCGGCTCGTGTCGTTCGCTTTGCCCTTGTCAAACCACCAATTCGTTTAGGGAACGGGGTCGGAGAGGGATCGAGAATGCTGGAAGTGAAAATCAAGTGTCAACTAACTAATTCACACTCACCAAGAGTGACAGGTTCCCCGCGTTCATAGGTGAGTGACACCTAGGTGAGTGACACCTAGACAGCTCCTCTTTTCAAGTGCTTGCACTTTTCCATCCTACTTCGGGGGCAAGGAATTATGCCCAACCCTCTACAAAAAACAGGATCGCATCCCCTGTGGCCAAGGCATGCCAAGGCTCCACGGTACATCATGCAGCAGGCCATGTACTTGCCATGACGGGGATCACACTTCACCATCATGGAGGCTGGCTCAAACACTGACATCGTGATCTCGGCCACAGACAACTGTTCATGGTATGCCTTCTCCGCAGAGATCACCGGTGCGTATGAGGTGAGCATGAAGTGGATTCGCGGGTATGGGACCAAATTGGTCTGGAACTCGGTGATGTCAACGTTCAAAGCACCGTCAAAGCGGAGGGAGGCGGTCCTTGGACACCATCGACCGTCGACCGCGTGCTGAAGTGAACCAAACAGAAAAGAAACTTGGAAACCGTCCATGTAGTCGAAGTCAGGCAAAAAACAAAGCATCGCAAGCTTGGGACTGTTTTTTATGCTATTCTAGTTGGTGCCTAACGGTAAAGTAGCAGGTCTGAATACAGCCAGAAGCAGCAAGAAAGCAAGATGTGACAGGAGAATTATAGTATATATGGATCTTCATACTCTGACAAATTTATGCTGTTCATCCAGCCAAAAGGCAAATGGTTGGAAGATCCAGGTATATCATACATCGGTATATCTGCATAAACCCCATGCAGGCCACATGACAACTGACAAGTGCCATGCGAAACGTCAGACTCTGACCAGGTCCAGGTCCAAAAGAAGGCACCCCCCTTGGCGACGATGGCCACCGATCACCGGAAGAGAGAGCAAGAAGTGATCGCAAGTGATGACAGTGTCGACAGGTGGCTCAAGAATCCTGCAAATTTGATCAAATTGGTTTAAGTCTCCATGCTCAACCCTGACTCTACCCCATGCACCCATGGGGAGAAACTCCCGCACCCGAACCGTACGGAACCGTCGTTACCCGCAACAGACGGACCAACGAACCGAAAGAACCGTGAGTGAAATAGTTCCAGAGGCAGGTAGCGGCCATTGAGAAGAAGAAAACCCTGTACCGTTCAGTTGTATGGAGAATGACTCTGAAGCGCACAACCACCGCAAAAAACTATTGCACGATAAAAACGGCAAGCAGGAAACGGACAATTGGGAGGAAGTCAGCAGCGCAGCCAAAAGCTGAAATAATCTGGATCCTTCTGAAGCAACTTTCTTCAGTCTCATGATCCTCATGCACCCAGACTGCATGGTCTTTTGCGAGGCATGCATAGTCGCTTTTTGCGCCGTGTAAAACGTCATGCGAGATGCATGACGTGCACAGAACCATGGAATCTACAGCATCCATTGCTTTGGTGACCTTTACGGTGGATTTGCCACTTTCCAGGCCCACAAATGTTGGTATCATGATATGCACAGTTCTTGAGTGTGATGCAAACTAGCATGGGGCTGGCCTGGCTAGTCTGAAGGGTTTTGTCTTGTGCACATGTTCAAGAAGAATGAACAACCTAAAGATGGCCCAGATTCAAACTGGAGATGATCTGGGCGATCAACCGGTTGAGATTGGTATACGTTGGCCGCTCGATGTCCAAGTTTCGGCGACAAATGTCGTACAATGCCTCGTTGTCCTTGAAAGCAATGAGGAATGAGAAAATGAAACTGCAATGCTGCTAATGTGGACGAGTTGCGTACATGATGGTCACGTCAGTATGTTCCAGCAAGGAATGAACGCACCTCGGCAATTTTGATCAGTTTTGATCAGACAGGCGCAGTCTTGAACTTGCATGGTGCAATCATTCAAGAGGACTCGACATGCCCTGTCCGATCCTGTCCGTGCATAGGGACCTCCAAATGGATCGAATCTTAACTGCAATCGAACCTGTATTGCAAGCTGTGCTATCGATTTGGGAACCACTGGAACACAAGACTCGGAAAAAACGCCAAGCCATTATCGAACCGTGCAGAGGAACAGGACAGTGTTGTACGGCTCCACGACTGCAGTGGCCACTTGCGGGCAGCACCAAACCTGTCGGCAGGCGACAAAACACGAGGCCCGAGGCGAAACAAGGAGCAAAACACGGAGTTGTTTGGTGGACTCGGGCTCTTGCCTGACTCCTTTACGTTGACGGTGTAAACAATGTAAACAGCTAGCCTAAAAAGAAACCATATTCCAAGAACATGTTCATTCCAAGAAGCCGTGAAAGAGATCTTGCTCTTCTTGCCGTAGTCAACTGACAAGCGCTCCAACATCAGGCAGCCCAAGCCGGATCCAGTACCTCCACCGCATGCGTTGTAGACGCAGAAGCCCTGCAGACCTTGGCCGAAGAATTTCACCAAACGGCGTATTGGACCAACAGGGAAGTCCCCCCAACCAGTCACACTCTGCAGGAGGGGTCGCGCAGGCCTTTATAGCTACCAATGTTTGGGGCATGCGGAAATCACGAAAGTGTGCGCCAGGTGGGTGCGAAGTCGATGTGACGCAGCGACGCCGCGACGCTGCGAGGCTCCGCCTCGTGTCTTCGCCCCTGACGCTGCGACGCTGCATGGGTCCGGCTCGTTTCTTCGCGTCTTCGCCCCTGCCGCTGCGATGCCGCGACACTGCGAGGTTCCTTCTCAGGACACACATCGACACTCGCAAGCCACATCAACAAAAAAGAACTTGCAACTAACAAACACGCCATCTGTCCCCTTAATTTCATATAGAAGTGCCGCTTCAAGTCTTTCCTTGTCGCTCCACGTCCTTTCCTTTCGCTTCAAGTCTCTCAGTCTCTTCTTCTCGCTTCAAGTCCCTTTTGTCCGCCTCACGTCTCTTCTTTACCGTCTCAACTCAAGTCTCTTCACTTCACTTCAAGTGTCTTCTCTGCGTTTCAAGTTCCGTCTTAGCGTTTCAAGCCTCCTCTTTTTGCTTCAAGTGTCTTCTTTTCGCTTCGAGCGCTTTCTTTTCGACTCAAGTCTCTTCTGTTCGCTTCAAACGTCTTCTTCGATTTTTTGTTCCAACTCTCGAACGGCCCTTCTTTTCGCTTCAAGTCTCTTCTTTTCACGTGTCTTCTTTTCGTTTCCGATGTCTTCGCTTCGTTTCAAGTGCCTTCTGTTCGTTCGAAGTCCCTGCTTATGGCTTCAAGTGTCTTCTTTCACGACGCTGCAAGGATCGGCCGGCGTCTTCGCGTCTTCGAAGTGAAATTCTTGCACCCGCCCCGCGCGCTCAATGAAAATCACTATTATTCTAGAATGCAGGTATGAGACCCCCCACTTGAACAGCCTACCATTCCACCACATCTCTTTAACACCCTCTATATATTTTACTATTTTTCATTGTACATACCCAGTCCACGGAGGAAGAAGCAGGGGCATCGAAACGGCGCACGTCACCAATGGGTGCTCGATCTCAATGGTCCTTCATCTGGCACGTCTTTGGGGGGTTTGGGTCTGGCCACATCGACACCGACAACCCGTTTCCACCACATCAACGACCCGTTTTTTTGCGCCCGGCAAAAGATGCAGAGGAGGAGCCAGTGCAATTGTCCGCAAGCTTTCGAATGCGATCCAACACCAGGTCAACCTGTTTTTTCCCGGACACCCAGCCAAAACCACGCAGCAAAAGGTTTGATCATGTGTCATCAATGTGTGTTGCAAAAAGAAAATCCATCAAAAGCGAGTGCTTCAAGAACGAGCCGCGATCTCCTTGCCGATGGTGTAATGACCTCGAGCAAAATGGTTGTAGCTGTGGTCTGCTCAGGAAACAAGAGAAAGAAAGAAAGAAAGAAAGAAAAGAAAGAAAAGAAAAAGAACCAAATAGAAGAAGACAGATTAGCATGGCCCATGGCTAGCATGGCCCCTGCACATGGATATCACACAGAAATCGAGCAGTGGGCCTCGAGCAAAATTGTTCGCTGCATCTTCTTTGCCGGAGATCAACTGCTCAGGATGGAAGAGCTGGCGATAAGTGCCCGTGCGCACTTCATCCACCACCTGGCGATGGGCGCCACAAGTGGCCAACACGAAAGAAAATCACTGGACCTTGTGACATTCCGTTGGCTTGTAGGTATTTAGGAAGCCAAATCTAAAGGACCCCCAAATAGATAGAAGCTCGTAGATCCCCACGTAGAACATGTCTTGGAAACTGTTTATCTATCTATGTTGGGGCACCACTATGTTACTCAAGAAAACAAAAACGATGCCAACCATCAAAGTCTGGCTGCTGTCGGCTCCAAGTCGACCATCACGCAGCGAGGCACGTGTTTTCCAGCGCCCGTCTCCGAAAAGAACCTCCATGTGTTCGTGCTCGGTGCCACGGGACGCACCATGGTTTTTGTGGAGGTGGGAAGCTAGTCTGCCTAGCGGATCCAATCAACATCAACAAGGTTTGCAGCAACTACTGCGTTTCCACCACAAGGCCATAGAGAGAGGTCTGTGTTTTGATGCATTTATTGATCGAACTCTTGCTTGTCCGTGGAAAAAATCGCCAAAAGTTAACTAGGGTTGAAAAGGGTCTGATTGCTCATCTGAAACCAGGCGATGGGTGAAAAAACAAAATCCCCATCCCTGATGATGTTGTTGGTTTTTCTTTTGCAGTGTCCGGCAACTTTTGGCATATGGTAACACCAAACATGAATGAAACGATGACAGCGCAGCTGTAGCCCGGAAGAAATGAAGATGGTAGTGGTATGATGGTACTCAACCCTCCGAAAGTGAACCACCCACAAAAACAAAGTGGCCGCAACACAAAGCCCCGACAAAAGAATGGGCAAAATGTCAAGCACAAACTCTGTCAAACATTGTTAAAAACAAGTATGTCCAATCTCGGGATTCGAGATGACGATTTCTTAGTGGATTTTGCAACAGACCTTTGTACGTCAACGGTCTCCAAGTGACGTGTTGAAGGCATCATCCCCACCGCCAATGGTCTTGTCGCTGGGCATTTGTCCATCAGGTTGAATACCATGTTCCAAACAAAAAAGTTCCCAGCAAGCATTGCCAATCTGCACGCCGCCCTGTCACCAGAAGACCAATGAAAACAGGCCAAACGACACGACCCATCCTTCGTGAATGAAGGTTTCTTCATGGTGTCATTCATAGATGGCATCCCGAAAGGTGGTTTCTTGTTGCATACATAACATTATGTGTGCGATGTGCAAACCATACTTTTTAGATGGAGAAGGCTGGGGTGTCTGATTTTGTAGTTACAAATCAAGAACCCAACGATAGGGCCTCCCCTTTGAAGTCTACAATTTCTGACCTCACAGCCTCTGAGGTAGTCATCTGAATCTACAAAATCAAGAACTGATTGATGCAACGCAAATACTTAAAGTATCATGGCCCAAGCATCAAGAACTCAAAAAATGGACTGTCAGGAGCCACATTGTGCCCATAGGATGTTGTAGTGAAAATGTTTTTTTGGTGCTGTGGTCTCTTTAGCGTCTTTAGGACATGTTGTGATTCTGTAGGGAAATTGTTTTTGTCGAAGGATGTTGCCCACTACAATCGTGTTTCCAACGTTTACAGCACATGGAATGATCATGTCTGTCACACAACTTGAACAATTGTTTTTTCAAAACATCTATGGTCAGCCCCTGACCAAATTACCTCCATTAGACAGGTGTAAAACTATTGTACACACCTAGTGCTGGAAGATGTTACTCAGCCCACGGGTCCAAGGAGACCAAGCTTTGATTTTGTAGCAGAAGCACTGATCGCCAAATACAGTACTTCCCCATCTGTCAGGTGCCGGCTGTTAGATTTTATGTCAGCTGCCGTGCTTCTCCTTCTCCTTGTTTTCCTCGTCCTGATCCTGCTCCTCCTCCTCGCCGGACCTCAACCGCGAGCTTCGGCTAGCAGTGTTCCCCGCCGGAACTCAAGCGCGAGGCAGAAGATATGCCAGATAGAACGCCAGAAAGAGTGTCAGAAAGGATGTCAGAAGATATGCAGAAGATATGTCCGAATGTCAGAAAAAAATGTCAAAAAAAATGTGCCATAAAAAAATGTCAGAAGATATGCCAGAAAGAATGTCAGAAGATATGCCAGATAGAACGCCAGAAAGAATGTCAGGCAGAATGTCAGAAGATATGCAGAAGATATGCCAGATAGAATGTCACACAGAATGTCAAAAGATATGCCAGAAAGAATGTCAGAAAGTATGTCAGAAGATATGCCAGAAAGACTGTCAGAAAGAATGTCACAAGATACGCCCGATAGAATGCCAGATTGAACGTCAGAAGAGATGCCAGAAAGAATATCAGAAAGAATGCTAGAAGAGATGCCAGAAAGAATACCAGAAGATATGCCAGAGAGAATGTCATAAGATACGCCAGACGAGTGTCAGAAGATATGACAGAAAAATTGTCAGAAAGAATTCCGAAAAAAATGTTTCAATACGTGCCAGAAGATTTGTCAGATTGAAATGTCATGGTGGGGATCACTCGAAGTTATATAAGTAATTGTTTTTGTTTTCGCTGCTTTAAGACCATCCCTACAAAATCGAAACTTTTATCTCTGTCTACACATTCAAAGCCAAAGCAAACGCTTAAGAAAATCTTGCACTTTCCAAAGTTGCCTGGGTTCTTCTACAGAATCATGACCCCACCTCAATCGGTGAGATTTTGTGTGACTTTTTGATGGTAGGTCAGAGACCTAGGTTTGATTGTCTAGAAAATTTAGAACATACAGTCTCTACAAAATGACCCCTGCTTTGACACCCTGGGGTGTCAAATTCTGTAGCGAAAACTTCGAGGATGATCATTTTGGATTCTTAAAAATCTTAAAACTTCCTCTTTGCCGCACCTGCTCCAAAATCTGCTCTTCAAGGTTCGCAAAATGCTGCACCTCCCACGAAATCTGCACTTCGAGGCTCACAACGCAATGCTCCTGCAACTTGCTGCGCCTGCCGAGAAGTCTGCAAAGTTAAGCGATGCACCTGCTACGAAATCTGCACTTCGAGGTGCACAAAGCACTGCATCTGCTAAGAAGACCGCGCATCAAGATTCACCTCGGGCAGCCCTGCCAGTGCGTTTCGCAACAAGAGCACTTCCAAAGACGACGCGGCTTTCGCTCGATGCTTGCTCCAAACTGTGAAAATCAGCCGCGTGTCCAAATGTTCACGATTCACTGCACCTGCTACGAAATCAGAGCGCACCAAAGACCAGCACCATGTCCAAAGTGCTCCGCCTGCCACGAAATCTGCACATCGAAGTCAAACGTCTCCAATCTCTTGCATCTGCCACAGAAAGTTGGCAATTTGCCAATGCAAATCTCCAGACTCAATTCAACTGCGTTGATGATTTTGCATCTTGTTCACCCTATATCGCCGCAAATCCCCTGGTTCCTATCAATCTCGCTCCCTAAACCTACAGGTATGCTGCTGCTTAGGATTACTCCACTGTCCCCGTCAGTCTCGATCTTTACATTTCACTTTAACATGCCAGCCAGGCGTCAATGCCGAATTCAGTGCTCGGTTAAGTGGGGCATCTGTTCTCTATAGTCTATATTGGTTCCTTCTTTTCTGTGAATCATCTCGGCATCCATCTGGGACATTGCAAGCCATCTGTCACAGCTATCTTAAGTTTATCTCTGAATCAGATGCTTGCAAGGAAGGATCCCTACCCTCCTGTCAATCCGACTCGGTGTCTACTACTACTCACATTCTCGCACTCTCGGTATCTCTTTTATGTCTACCTGCTTATCATCATGTTTTATCTATATTATATATATGCGTATATATACGTGTATATATATATAACTGATTACCATGCATGTGTAGACAGGATGCCAGTATGTGTTGCATCCATGGCTGGTTTCTTGTCTACTCTGTGCAACCCTGTAACCTTGGGTAAGGTGTCAACGAAAAGCAAGAGAACGCGCGATATCACAGATGGACTAGTAGAACTGGAAAGGTAGGAAGATGCTGACTACTACTATATACAGGATACAGGAAGTTGGTCCTGGAGGTCTTGTTGATGTGGAAAAGAATCCAAGGACAGGAAACCAGCCCAACAAAGTCTCGACTGGCCTGGCCAATATGGATGCAGATCGCTTCACGCATGGTCGAGAAAGGGCTGTGAGAAAAGCGGAAAGGTGTCAGAAGCACACCGTGCGATGTGGCAGCGCCTCAGGCACAAATCCTTGAGCCAAAATGAGGAAATGCCAAGGCGTATGGCTTGGTCTGTCTCAAAATGGAGACATCCCGGATCGCACGTTCCCCTTGACCGCTGGTGTCTGGCGTCTCCTGGCGTCTCCGAGTTGGGTCGAACCCGGAGACCCGTGGGTTGGCCAATCGAACAGAATGGACTAGCTGGGAGGTCAATCAACAAGGGTATTGAGGCTTCAGCTTTTGACCCAGACTCATATCAACCTATCAGGACCTATCACCCATCAGTGTCCATTCAGGAGCGCTAGTCCAAATCTCATGGCCCCGCTTGTAAGGCTCGAAGGGGTTACTGTACATGTGATGGACGAGATCCTGCAGAATCCGGCACTTGCAAAAGCCAACACCCTCCCTTGGTGCAGGAACTTGAGAACAGAATGTTCACCCCTGCTTCAAGGCTGTTGAGCTGTCCACACAAAACTATTCATACTCCATGTCCAAATGTCATCCCTTTCCCACTCTCACCTGCTCCTCAAGATAGCGGCCGCCGCTGGACCAGCCCTGAACCTTCACTTCGCTGGAGACCCGCAACTCCAGGTCCTCGCTTCCGCGCGGCGGAACGACTGGCCGGGCGTTTCACCGTTTTCGAACCGGACTCCCCGCGTCTGTTGAGGGGAAATCTGTCTTTTCGGTGTGGTGTGTCCTCAAGGATCGATCGAAATGAAAGCTCCAGAAGTACCCCAGTCGCCAGAAGTCTGACTTTCCGCTCGGTGCCCTCTTGAGCTCAAGAATAATCCAGGAAAGTGTCAGACCTCTTGATCTCTTGATAGACATGGGGGGGTTGTTCTACAAATATTGGGGACACCCAACCAAAACTCAGTTGGTGGTGCTCTCTTCACACAGAACTGAGAGCTGTGCTTCTTCGCTTCCCAAGAAACCATACCTTCAGAAGGTGGAGCGACACTGCTTAAGACTCCATTCACCAACTCTTGGAAGGTCCAGGTGTCAACAACCAACTGCGAGGTGTTTCTTGTTCAGGCAAAAAAACATGGTTCTCTCATGTCACATGATGCCTGCCACATGCGAAAGCGCACGTCCCGCCCGAGCTCGTCTCGCCCCATCTCAGCTCCTCCAAGCCAGTGATGCCCGCCTGACGAGCCCAGTCAGGGGTCTCCAATGTCTAAACCAACGAAACATTAAATCGGTCGTTGAATCAGCATGAAACTTCAAATTCACTCATCCACCTTCTAGAAGCTCATTAAACTTCATCATTCCACCTTACCCGGCCAACACCACACCCATCCACACCTACCCCTTTCCCTCTCCCTCCTACTTCTTGCCTGGTCTCGGAGCTCTTTGAGCTCCGTCACCAAAGTGTTGTGGCTGTTGCGCAAGGTTTCCATGCCTCAGCCAAAAAGCCAAAAGATAATCTCCCAAAGTCGGATGAGATCTGCTCTTCAGATCTGCTTTGATCCGGTATCGATGCGTTGACGGATCCTGGACCCTTCAGCAAATAGTCTCAGAATCCCAGCTTCTACCGGCGCTTCGCTGTAAAAGCGTCTTCACTTCATCACCCCGCCCCACCCGTGTGCAGTCCAGGCACTCTTCAGCTGCAGTCGAAGCTCACTGTTGCTTGTGACCTCATAGGATGGGCCATGTCGGGAAGGAAAACCCACCAAATCACTTATATATATATATATAAATAAATTCAATATTATTCAAGAAGCGAATAAAACCCACCAAGTGGGACACTCGAAAGACAAGTCGATGAAAAATGGGGAGTTCGCCCGCTGCTGGCTCCAGAGATATTTGTGTCCACTATATACTTTCCACCAAAATAACAATTGGTCCCACTAACCCCAAGTACGCTGGGCCTCCCTGGCTGCGGCCTCCGGGCATAGCCCCACCTCCTCTTCCGGTACCAGGTTTTGCCGGCTGCCGCCGATCACCTCGGACCGGGCATCGCGACGGTCCGTCGCGGACTCTCAGCAGTTCCACCTATTCAGAGAGTCTTTGGCGTGGACGTTCACAGAGTCTTTGCATTACGCAAACCAACATCAGACCCTGAGCCTTGCAAAGTCAGGCTCTTGCAACTCGGGCTGCTTTTGCAAGGAAAGTCGGACGTGAAGACTGAGTGGTGCACAAGCACAGCTCGGCCAGAATCTTCCTCGCCAGCTTTGATCAACATGAGGAATTGAGTAGAGCTTGATAGAGATGCAGTTCAGTTAGTGGCTATCCATCTCCTAAACCTTCTGTAATTCTATTATATACACATGCACACACAACTTGTGTGGTTGGGACAAACAAAAATCGAACCCATCCAGCACCTTCTTCCCTGAAATCTCTTCCACTCCACAAACAGCAAGATCCTTTTTTCCCAGCCGAGGGCATCGGAATGCACGTTCCCCGCCTGCCCCGCTCTCACGAGTTCCCTGGCCATGGTGTCCAACTCTTGAGGCGTCTTGGCCGGTGCGGGCGTCTCTCCTGAACGGTTTCAGGCAAACACCGCAGAAACCAGGAAAGTGAAAGGCAACAAAAATCCGGGAGCTCATGTTGTCTGAAAAAGTCTTAGTTGTAGATGGCTTCACCTGAGTCTAAGAGTGTCTAATAGATCTAAGAATAGATTTATATAATTGTCATTCTTTGTCAGAGTCAGTTGGTTTCTATCTACTTGGAGGGGTCGCTCTCAGAAGAGAAGGTTCAAATCGCCCAGACAACTTGAGATTTGAAAAATCCTGAATGAGTATCAGCTCTATGATATGGTTCAAAACAGGATCCTTTTATAAAAAGAATGGGCAGGGTAGAAAAACTAAACATGTGACCTTTCAGCAGCCCCTACAATGTACGATCCCCAATGACTATCCGATCCCCTTTGGAGAGGCTCAGGATTGACTCCCTCCGAAGTTGGCCTCCAGCGTTGGACGTTTGGATCATGTTGAACTCAGTCCGGTCCTTCTTTCTTCTCTTGCAGCCTTTTCTTGTCTTCTTTCTCAAGCTCAGCACGCTTCTTACCTGAATCGGCTAACAGGGCGAGCTCCTTCACCCAAAGACATGTCCCCGATTTCGGCCCCTTTCGGCAGCCGTGGCTTGAGAGGTGGGGCCTTTCCAAGTTGCAGGTCTTAGTGACTTAGTGTTTCGCACGCTCCCTCTGGTCAGTTGCTGCATGGCCCCACGGCCCATCCAAGGTCGGTCACCCGACGAAGAACCACTGCCTCACGAGCCTCATCGGCTGATCCATCGGGGTTTGCTCCCAAAGATCCAAAGGCCGGGGACGAGGGTTTGGGCTCCCTGCCGCTTCACCCGAACTGAGCATGAAAATGCATGAAACGGATTGACAGTGATTGACCCGTTTGACCCCAAAAAAGTCACCGGGGGTGGCAAGGTCATCTGGTTGGTGATTTCAACTCACTTGAACAATATGTGCCAGTGGTCATAGGTTCCATAATCCCAAGTGAAGGTTGAACATAAAAATATCCAAAACATTCCAAAACTACCACCCAGTCATCATCTTCCAAATCCACCCGCAGGACCGTTCACGGGCGCCCTTTAAGACATCGTGGCCATGGCTGCCGGTGACCCTGCGCGCGGTGCACGGCCCGGGTAACCGGCGGTTCGGTTCGCGCCGGTTCGCGCGGTACTCCAAGGGGCGGATCTCCCTTTGCAGCTGTTCGTCGGCTTTACGTTTGGCCTCGCACCGAGCATGTGGCTGCTGGTTTGTTGGGGGGGCGGGTGTGGTCGTGCTTGGGGGATTTGAAAAAAGGTAGGCCATGTGGTAAGCCCAGCACTGCCTTTGTTGCCTTTTGACACTGACTGTGGGGCTGAGCTTCCCCAGCCTCCGCTTGCCGTTTCTGCTGCTTCTGACGCCGCAAGAAGTCCTGATGAGGTTCAATCGGTCTTCTCCGTCGTCACTCTTGTCAGTGTCAGTTGAGACTTGTAAAACTCGTGTGCATCACTCTGTGTTGATGGGATTGCTGCTTCTTTGGTCACATGGATGATGAACATGAAGAACCAGCATCGTCCCTTTTCCGCCAAGCAACACTTGTACTGGACAGGGCACGACAACGCTTAGCTTTGGTGGTCACCAAAGTGTTGTAAAATCTTCCTGCCTGGGACTACCTGCGCTCTGTATCTCCGCACCGAAACTCACGAACAACCACGGAATGCACGGAGGAGTCTCGGCTCTCCTTCCCACGCTGCCATTCTTGACGCTCACGAAGACATGTTGTGTATTGCCTTGGAAAAGGGGGTTCTCTCAGCAACGACCAACTTGTAGAATGGGCAAGAGGAAAAAGGATGGAAAAAAGTACACCCCGCAATAAGGTTTGCAGTACAGTGCCATTCCAGTCTCCAAATGAACGCCTCTTTGTTTGGTCACCCAAAGAATTGGTATTTGCCTCTGCAGAGGTAAGATCTTGCCATCCCCCCGTACCCTCGGAGGCTCGTCGAATGGCAATCACCAACGCTTTGGCGAAAATGATCTTCCGATCCCACTTCCAGGATGCTCCCACATCTTTCAGGAGGGGGGAGTTTCGACTTCCCTCTTTCCCTCGAACCCAAAAAACCTCCAAGTTGACCGTTTCGAGAACTCCTCCGGGCCCCTCTCGCTCGCCCAAGGCGCTCCAAGAACTCCTTGCTCTGCACCTGGAGACCGGTCCGGACCGTTGGCGCTCGCGTTGCGACGCGTTGAAACGTGTTCGCCGTGAGAGTCGTCGTTGGTGTTGGAGAGTGCGTTCCAAGGGTTTGGGGGACGAGTTTTGTTGATAATTTGGGAATAACTGTTACTTTTTATCTGGTCAGTGCCCCAAAGTACCCGACGTGCCTGCAAAAGCTGGTCCATTCCATTCCGCGGAAAAGTGAGTCGTTGGGCACCTACAGTGTCATGCTGTGGCATTGTTTGGCAAGGCTGGTCTTCCCACCAGTCGTTCTTCTCAGATCGCATCTTCACCCACCCCACCCATCAGTCAGCACCAATCAACCTCCCCAGTCGATCCCTCCTCGATGCTCTTCCACTTCGTTTGGAAGGCCACATACTCCTGGAAGAGCGCGCTTGTGGCGCCTAAAACGAAGGAGGATACTGATTCTTGTACATACATGGCTTTTTGGAATCTTTTGGATTCAACTTGATTCAACCTCTCTTTCCCCAAACCCCTGTGTCACCATGTCTGGGCCAGTGAGCAAAGGAGAAAAACATGGATTTTACATGTGCCCACCTTGGAATCCTCAGGAATAATTCCTCACACCCACCACGGTGCGACGACTCCCGCGTCAAGCACACCACATCACAGCACACGACTCCATCGCTCCAGCGTCCACGTCGCGGATTCGCCATGACAAATCACGAATAACGTGTTCTCATCCAAACAAAACAAGAACGAGACGTCCTCACCTTGCTCACCGCCTCCTTCTTGGCCTGGTCTTGCTCTAAGCCTCGGTGGCATGTGGAGAAGTTGGAGAGGAATCGACAGCCAAGTCACAAGAGTGATCAAATTCCCTCCTATGGCAGGGTGCAAGTAGTGCAAGCAAGTGGAAGTTCTTCACAGTAGGTGCTCCTAGATTTACAAACCCCAAAGTTTCTTGAAAGAGCCCTTAGGTCCAATCTCGGTGGCCTCGGAAAGGTCTTTCAGAAGGCAGGGTGGGTCCAACCTGCAAGGGGGCTAACCACAAGTCCAAACTCCTTGCTTGATCTACTTGTACACATGCCAAGTATGCCCATGTGCCCATCCGTACATCCTCTGGCAGTGGCTGGTGTCCTTTGGTCAAAACTCCCTCCGATCCCCTCGGACCGTGCCGCCCCACGGTGGCTCACACGCTGCACGTGGCTCTGGAGCGACGTCAGATTCGCTTCGAAGTCGGCGGCTTCGGAGTCCACCTGGGCGGCCGAGGCGGTGGGCCCGAGGGTTTGACATTGGGAAACGCAAATGTCTGGTTTGTAGTCAAAGGTGAGTCCACAAAAAAGAAATATATATATATATATACATACTTGCTGTATTCAATCTCCTCCCTCGGGAATCTCAATTCCAGCACACACACACACAGGGTGCCTGGTCCCTGTCTAGCCACAAATCCCCACTGAATTCATCTGAATTCAACACAAATCGATGCTCTACAACTCTACGAAACTCGAACCAACATCAGAAACTCCCGTCTCGGCTCAACGCCCGATCCCAGCGCGCGCGCTTTGCGCGCCTGCTTCACCAACTGGATGTTGGCTTTGGCGGAGTTCTGAAGGTAGACCAGCAAGCCGTAGATGGCCAAACCCCCCAAGCCCAACAAGACCAACACGCCGATAACGATGAGCACCGCCACCAGAGGGAAGTTATTGGTGCGCGCCTTGGGTGAAATGATGCAGAACTGGGTCGAGACACAACAGATCAGGTGCCATGAGAGATTGATCCTGCTGGCGTCGAACTAAATTGGAAGCGCTGGGTTTGGGACCTGCTGAGAACACCTTTTACAAATTTGACCAAACCACAACACCCCCTGCTTTAAGATCCCCATCACTAGGACGAACAATTGAATTCTTGAAATGGAAATGCCCTTCAGGGGGCAGCTGTTGCTTGGGTCTTTGTTCAGGATCTGGTGAGACGCCCATTCACTGCTGTTGGTGATTGGGATTGCTCTCCCCCAGCCATGCTGGTATGTGTTTCATGGCCATGCGGGTGTGTCCTAAAAAATTTGTGCTTGGAGTCTCAAGAATCAACAGAGGCAGGTTTCGGTCTGTGTTCCTTTGCCCCAACAAAGTCGACACCCGGGGCGGCCAACTCGTCGGGCCATGGCACTGCGGCGGCCGTGCTCGTGGTGGGCATCGTGGTGGGCGACGTGGTCGTCAGAGCAGTGGTGGTTGGAGCAGCGGTGGCCGTGAGGTTGGCATCGGTCGTGGTTGTGAGATTTGTGTCATTCGTGTCATTCGTGTCATTGGTGCCTGGCTGCGAGGTCCGGCTTCTAGCTGACAATATGGATCTGTCTCAAACCCTGAGAATCTCCCCGTGGATTCCACACAGTTCCTACGACCCGTGCATCTGAGTCGAGAGGGTCCCGCCCTCGTACTACTAGTGCAGCAGAGTCCAAAAACAAGCTCCTCACAAACCTTGACTCCAAAATCCTCTTCTCCACCGCCCGAATCACCCGGCCTTGCAAGTGCCTTAAATACGGCTCAGCATTCACCAGACTGATGAGCAACACAAGGATGAGCCCCTGACCCAGTGTGCACCGGTTACACCAGCAAGATGTGCAAAAATGGAAGGTCGAACCTCCGAGGGTTTTTCGAGACGCGCATCCACCACGAAATGGGCTGCACGACCCGTTGACAAACTGTCCAACTTGGGAATCTCTTAAGTTCGTCAAAATGAGATCTGTCGTTGTACGCACGAAGTCTGGCTGGCGCACGACTCGATGAGGAGTGCAACCCTTAGCAACAGTAGTCCCTCCAGCTGAAACATGTTGGGATGCAAGGTCCTGGACTGGATTGGATACCCCTAGCGTTATAAAAACTAGAATATAGACTGTACTCAACAAGTTCCACCTCCAAAAGCAAAACCTACAGGACCTACAGGTTTGCTACTGCCACCCTGACTCCCCAGCCATGTCCCAGCCAAGCACGAGCGACCACACCTGAGATTTTCCCATCACCTTGCAGTGGGGGAGAGACCAGCAAGGAGAAGCAAGGCCTGAAACAGATTTTGAATGATTCCATTGTTGGGAATCGAAATGGCTCGCTTCCCTATGTCTATCAAAAACGAAATGTCGACCATCTCAAAATACAAAGCTCATCAAATCAGGGAACTCTGACACTTGACCTCCAAGTAAGCCGGAAAACAAAACATTGCAGGATCCTCGCGGTCCTCTTGCACCTTTGTACTAGTGCACGGCCGGCAAGCTTCTTTCACCCCAACCAGAGACAAGCCCCCCATTCGCCCAAACCGCCCATTCCGGCCATTCCCGATCCAAACACCGCGCGGAGGTGATGGGCGGTCGGCCTCTCCACTAGCCGGGCACACCCATCCCGTCGGCCCTCACTCTCGTGGAGGACTCCAAATCCAAACGGCACTGGCGGTGGCGGTGGAGCCAAACGAGCCATGCAAGGCGACTGAGTCGTGGTACTTGGCGTCGGAAAGGAAGCACACCTATGTTACCCGACCACGACCCGGATCGACCCTGGACCTACCAACACCCACTCATACCCACAAAACCAAAAGCCAATCATGTGTGATCCTGGTGTTTGGGACGGTACACTCTCAACGGCAACATGGAAGCGCAAACATTGCCCTTTGCATAACTACTTTCCAGACGTTCCAACATAATAACACAACAAAAAGTTTCGGTTTTCCGTGGACTTTTGTTCAGTGTGTTTACATATGCCTGAGTGTACCTTCAGCTGCCCCCTTAGCCCAAGCACATCCTCTTTCTGGTGCCATTGGGCACAACCCTTTGTTCGGACTGGTCATTCCATCACCCCCCCAGCGTGGCAAGAAACACCGGCAGGCCGAGAATGAAGCCTGACAATCCATACCAGCATGTATTCATCATCATGATATTACCTAACAACCCATGATCAATTCTTTTGCCAGCAGGGCACAACCCTGGCACAACGTGTGTAAAGAAGTGAGCTCCTGCTCCGAGGCACACTGTCTGCACATTCACGATGTTGGTGTTGGGAGAATAATTGTGGACCACACGAACATGATCGAATCCAGCCATCCGTCAGTCTGAGAGAGGCCGAGAAGTCTGGCTCTTCCAGTTGTGAAGTTTGCCTTGGCTTGAGGACCCTTTCCAATATACGCAAAGCTCGCCCTAGCAACACTGCAACGCAGCACCTCACACAGTTTGCAGTTCGCGGCTTTTTTGACACCTCTCCAATGGTTCAATCTTTGCACAGTTTCTCGGATCCTAAAACTTTGGCCAGATGACATGCCATCAGCACACCTGCCATGTGGAGTCTGGGAGAAGGTGGTTCTCCGTTGTGTTGGTGGCTAGGAGTGTATGCCCAAGCAACCTAGACTACTAGACAACCTATGTTATCTCAACATAACAGCACAGCATACCATGAACTCCTGGTGAGCATTGCCGGCAAGTAGACCATGAAACAAGGTGAGGAAAGGGGGCGTTAGCTGGCGTTAGCCGAAAATAGCGAAAGCACGCGAAACAAAAAATCTGCTCCTAGACCCGAGAACGTTTTGGTCAGCCTAAGATCAAAAACCGGCCTGTCAGGCATGGATTATAACTGTCAGACCACAGGAGTGTCTGGCCAACCTGCAAACAAAGACATTACGAAAATGTATACTTTGGAAGCTTCACACATGGCTGTCCCCAATGCTTCTAATGCATCCCGAAAGTAAACAGAATGCCGGGTTCGTTCTCACCCACACCCACATCTCTTCCTGCCTGGTGGCTGACCGTGACGCTCTGTCACGATCACGCCTCGTCATCAGCCTCCGCAATGCTAGATACGTTTTGGTTGTTCGAAAGTCCCTTTTAGTGCGATACATTCGGCCAGCCCTTCAAGATTGGAACCCTCTTGCTTAGGGATGTGCACATGGTGCAGCTGGTGTTTTCTCGCTGAGGTTCAACAAAAAAATAATGGTAGTGGGGTCCTATCCAAATGGATCGTTGGGTTCCTTCCACTCTGAACTTCAACTCCGCTCGTGCCTCAGCTGCCTTGTCCTCTCCAGGCGCGTCAGGTCCTCTGTCCTTGCCGACCAAACAACCACGTCACCAAAACAGCCACCAATCAAACAGCCACCGGATCTTCCGAGCGCCACCGGATCTGGGATTCGTTCACTCTCGTCTTTCACCTGCCGGTGTTGGGGTGAAACGTGGTCCCCTCAGGTGTTTTCGGGGAGGAAGAACCTCGCATCGGGAGGTCCGGGTCAGGTCCCATCTCGGTGAATGAAGCGACCATTGGGTCGGCCGCAGAGCACGCGCGCGGCGCAGAGCACGCGCTCCGGGTTCACGCCACGGCGTCCTCTTGCTCCTCCGCCTCGGAGTAGGGCAGACAGGACGGATGGCGGACAGGACGGATGATGGATCTAAGGAGCATGTGCGGGACCTGGCAACACTGAGCCAAATCCAACAGCATGCCAGGGATCAAAGGAGAGGGAAGTCTTTCCCACAAAATGTCACGCAGCCGACTCTCACTCGACCTCACTGTGTCTGATCAGCCTCTCCATTCTTGAAAAACGCAAGTGCCCTGGCTTCCGACTCCGGTGACGTTGTGCTTCCGGCCGAGCACCACTTGGCCATCCAAACCGGGAAATCCACTGAACCAACTCAACTCGGAGAACTTTGCAACCTATGCTGCTCTTTGACTCATTCTCTCACAAAATGTGCTTGAGATCCTCTAGTGCCCACCTGCCAGCTCCACCGTACCTCCCCTTTTTATGCCTAACGAAGCCTTCATACTGCAGCAGGGCTATCCCACCCCGACCACCCCGGAACCGCCACTGTGCTCTCCCACATCGAAGGCAGTGGCATCTGGGTCCTCCTCGTCGCTCCGGCGAGCTGACCTGCCGGTGGCAGTGGATGATCAGGTGATGAACAGAACTTTTCCGCGTAATCTCTAAGACAAATATATATATATATAAAGGTGGGATTACGTTCTATATATATATATCTATATATTAATCCCACCTTTATATATATATATAAGACAAATAAAAATATCAATATAAAGGTGGGATTCTTCGTTCTCATCAATCATCCATAGAATAACTCAATGTTCACCTGGAGGTGTGCGTCATCACCAGGTCATTCTCATTGTGGTCCAGCTTTGGAGATGGAAAATACCAAGGAATTCCTGGCCCCACCCGTCGTTTGCACAGCCCTTGGGCGACCTCCACCCTCCAGCATTGTCTTCACTGGTGCGTCCAGGACGTCCTAGATTCAAAGGACGCCAGGTTTGCAAGGATTCACCGTGGGTAAAGAAAGCACCCTGTCAGTATGCCCCACCACCAAACTGAACAGACCAATCTAGTATCTCATGATTCTCACCTGCTTTGACCAGTACCACAGCTCCCTCACCCGCGCCTAGCGGCCTTCTCTGCGGCATCAGTGCCTGTTGCAAGAGCCAAAATGAGGTCTACATGTGCCGCCGGCATGGGCCGGCATCGGAAAAATACTGGTGACCAAAGATGTGTTGCACAAGGACCTGTATACAGGTTGTCTGCCAGCAAACCAATCAGAACCATGGAACAAGTATGAAAAAACACAGTGATTTGCAATGTTTCACCACTAGCACTCACCTTCTTTTTCAAGTCTGTGGCCTGTACAGACCCAAACTAACTGATTGATAAACCCCATGAAAGAGTGTGCACTTGGAAAGTCAAATCCAATGTGTGAATAAGAAAATACAACTTCATCCACCAATTGCTGGATGCATGGCAACTTCCTGCGGACAGCTTACCTTCAAAGCACCTGCCGACAACGATGTCTCTCTTTTCTCTCCGCTCTGGGAACAGAACAGTCGCGCCGCAGCGGAAGATGAGATCAGCGATCAGCTGCGTGCACGCTTCCAAAACCGGTCAGCGTCGTCTATCGCCTGAACGATATGCTTGTGGCCATACCTTTCCTAAGCTGGCAAGCTCAGCTATCCAAGGAAGAGCACAGTGTGCAAACGATCAAGGTCACAAAAAGCTGCACCACAAAAGCCACACCACCACGGACATGGACTTCATGGAACCCAAAAACATGTCGTTTGGCAAGTTTGGGGTTCCTCTGGATGGCAGATCTCCAAAAACGAAGCAAAGCTGGTTCACCCATCTCCATTTTCTCAGCCTCACGCTGAAAGAAAAAAGATCCCAAACGGATCCCAAACGGACCGACAGATCCAGTCATCGATCCATATCGATCCATCACATGACTCATGACTCATGACTCATACCCCACGGCTGACACGGTCCAGCCCGGTGGCCGCGATGTCTCGAGCGCTCCAGCCCACCCCTGGGCGAAGCAGCACCGATCTGTGAAGCCCCAGCTTCGCGTGGTGTTGGGTGTTGGGTCCATGTCTTACTCCCCGTAAGATGAAGGAAGGAGATGTCTGGCTGCATGAAAGAACCACAGACCCAACCCTCAAATCCCTTCGAATCCCAGTAAGCCTCGCTTCTTTCCCCATTCGCCTCAGGGTCATTGTTAGAAGGGTTGAGTCAAGTGGGCCTTTGAAACAGTTTTTTCAGGCACTTGAGTGTGAGTCGCATGGATGACCGCCGAGCGGCAGATCTTCTTTTTTGGAGGGTCGGCCCCTTCCAATGGAATTATATATATATATATTATATATATATATATACCTGAGAAGGGGGGACGAAAGCCAGCAGCCGCCAGACGAGTGTCTCTTTTTCTGGCGGGCGTCGCGGCAGAAGACACATGGTCGGAAGCTTGCGGGTCAGTGGTGCCGCGGATGCGGGGGGGCGTATGTAATGGTGATGGAGGGAACAAAGAAGCAAGCCGGGCGGCTTTGGGATAAGTTTGGTATGAGGGAGAGAAGTAGTGAAAGAGAAATGCGATACGTTGTATGTTTGTGTAGGTCATCATCACAAGGCAATGGCATGTGTTTATCACATGCAGGAAGGTATGCATCTTATGGAAGTTGGAAGGCGACATCAGCGTTAGCAAACGGGAATCCCGTGTGAGTTCGAGTGGTGGGATACCACGTGCGCGCGCGGTGGGCGCCGCGCGCGCAGGAAGACCTTCTCCATAGTGAGCGCGCGCGCGAGTACGGCACGCGTTTGAAAAGAAGCAGTTACAGTATGTGTTTGTTACATTTGGAGTGTTTGAAGTTTGCAACGCATCCACGTCGAAAAACGGGCACGTCTTAGCCGGGACACGGACGTTTGATCCCGCGGCGCAGAAGGGGAGGTCCAGCAAGAGTAGCTTGGGCTAGCAAAGGAGTGAGGATTTGTGTGCTTATCGATGCACATGCCTGGACTTCAGTGAGTCATGTTCTGGCTCGATCCAAAACACAGTCTTGTTCCTTTAAAGGAGCCTTTATTAAACGATCCAAACACCTTCTTTATTCTTCTCTTTCTTATCAACATTTCTCACTCAGAGGCCTTGACGTTGGCACCTGCATGTGTAGATCTTTGGGCCGTGGACCCATGCTGACTGGATTCGGCCAGGGCTGCCAGCAAAAAAGGCGACGTCATGAGTCAGTACTATATAGAATTTATCTATCTCTCTATCTATCTATCTATCTACCTACCTATCTATCTATCTATCTCTATCTATCTAATCTAATCTAATCTAATCTAATCTACTCTACTCTACTCTACTCTACTCTAATCTAGTCTAATCTAATCTAATCTAATCTATCTATCTATCTATGTATCTATCTATCTATCTATGTATCTATCTATCTATCCATCTATCTATCGATCTATCCTGCACCGGCAAGCCGGAAAAACGTTCGGTGCGTGTGGACGCCGCGAGAAGCATCCACTCGACCGAGGACATGGTGCAAGTATAGTTCTTGCTAGGGGGCAGGAACCCGATGCGGATATGTAGTCAACCTCGCAGGCATCCCCACCGAAACTCAATCCAAATTCATGGACTTGAACTCATGTCACTTTCGGTTCTCTGTGAATTTCCCGAGTTACGGGTTCTCCTGCAAACTCTCATCCTACATGCGGCTGCTCTGTACATGGGCCCTGTCTCCACTCGAGTGCTCAGTGCCCATTGTCCAAATAGCCTCCAAGGCCCTTCATGATGCTAATGATGCACTACTCGGCGTCCATTACATCACTCGCATCACGAGGCCCCATTTTCACTGCTTTTCTGATCCTCGCTTTGGAGCGCTCTCCCCCACCAAGCTCTGGTTTTACCCTCTCAAAAGGTCCTTCTCAACGACCACCCCCCCCACACCCCCTTAACTCACTTCGTTCGCTCTAAAAGCTCAAGCCTAGCCTATCGGCTGGCTTTCGTATATACCTCACCCAGTGTCTCCCATCAAATGTCGTCCACAAAGTCCACAGTAAACCCACCACCGCACACAACACACGTCCCAAGCCATCCCGTCCTTCGGTCTATCCAGAGGCGCAAACTCGCGGCCCCTCTCTGCGGTCCAAAGGGCCATTGCGGTCTATCTGAGCGTCGGCAGAGTTCACCACCTCAGCACCCCGTCGGCCTCCCCGAGCCTCCAACTGGGAGCGATCTGCGGACCCACAGTGGTGTCTAATCTGACCAGCCGATGGATGCTTCTCCAAAGCCTCTGTTCAAAAATCAGCACTCCTTTTGCGCATTGACCACAGCATGGTGTTGGGACGATCCGTTCATCTTGCACCAGACATCGCAACTGTTTGTGCTGAACTACGCGCAGGGCTTCGCGGTATGTAGCCAGTTGGTACAGGAAAGGTTTGACAGGTCCGATGAAGGAGAGGTAGCTGTTGGCTCAGTTGCTGCTCAGAGCCAACGTACAAAGGCAGGTGAAAAGAAAGATCTAAAGTGGGGAAGTCTAGTGCCAGTGGCCATTCCTGCAAACCTATATCTGGCTGCTCCTGAAGGGCTTTCCCTACTTTCCCTATAATATGTACATTTCTATGTAACTTAACTAGAAAGGAGCTATATACATAAAATGCCTAACAGCTGGCACCACAACTTGGACCCCAAAGCAAGTTCCAAAACAAAAACAAGTTCCAGGTCGTTGGCCTTTGGGAAAACAAGTTCCCGAATTTGCAAGCACGCCCACGACCCACGAGAACATCGCCACATGAGCACAAGGAACCGTGAAGGAAGAGGTCGCCAACAAGACCAGCACAGCTCCCAAATGCCCGCGGCAGGCCGCGCAATGCAAGGCCTCATGTCGCTTTTCGAACACGGTGGACGGCGAGGTGAGGCCGTGCGCTGTGGAGGGATGGCCCAAGCCAACCATAGCTTTCGCTAAATTCAATGGCCGAGAGTGATAGCATGGTCTTGTAAATGCTGGAGTCTAGAGTTGGGCAAGGTCTGCCCCAGAGAAGCAGCCCCTTCACCTTGACCCTGAGCTTCAGGGAAACTGCCGTTCACCCTCCACGATACCAGCGGATGTCGTTGGTGCAAGTTGCTTTTCGACCGCACCTGGTCATCAACCCCTGACATGCCTTGGCCCATGCCCATGCTACGAATCCCATCTCGAGCTCATCCACACGCGGGAGCGCTCGCGGAGCGAGCTCGTGGGGCGCACCGTCAAGCCGGAGATGTCGTGCGCGTTGGCCTCGGTGAAGTCGCTCCGCTCCAGGATGCCGTGGCAGACCTGGACGGCGGCGGCGGCAGGAAGGCAGTGACGCAGTGGAAGCGACGCAGGAAGTCGTTCCGGTCGAAGTCGCTGCGGTCGATTGCACCTGTAGAAGATGGCATCGGGAATTGGGGGTTCCCTCCTGTTCATTCATCTTTTACCTGCTTGGCAGTAAAAACCAAGAGGAGGGTCAATTGCAGAACTCGGGAGCTGCCCCAATCCGGGTATAACATCCCCCTGGTGCCCAGCCTCCTTCAAACCACACCGGGCTGCATGGTGCAGCACTGTCCAGTCACTGGTATCCTTCGAGTCACGTGTCGCTTGGCCGCCGTACCCCACATGTTCCATTAAACGTCCAACAAAAAGGACCTGAGACCTGAAACCCCAGAAATACAGAAGAGACAGATGGTTTCAGACTCTAAACTTGCCGGCTTGTAACGAGGCTTGAGAGCACACCAGGAGATAGGATGACGGGATAACAAATGACGGCTTCCTACCCACCCACACGCTCGCACGCCAGCACAAGACGGGCAAAACCAGCGGTCCTTCTCATTGAGTCCTGCGTGCAGCAGTGGCACACGGTAGTCACGGTATGTTTTGTCGGGCTGTCAGGTTGATGAAGGAAATCCAGAAATCCACACGAGAACAAGAATATTGTGGCTTGCAGTTGGGTATTATTTTATGAAGAACTCGACCCATCTGTATTAGAAGGTGTTAGTATCTGCACTGGGTTTTGCAAAACCAAAGGTGTACATTAGGAGACCACAGAATCATGCGGTAATTCCAGGCTGAAGATGATGTGCAGCGTTCCGTGAAAAACAGAACTGCTGGAAGAGGAAGTTCCTCCACCACCTCCGTGTATTATAGTCCCTTCTGGACCGGACACCGGTCTTCGAGTGAGGTTTGACCTAGAGTGTCCCCTTTGAAGAAGTCTCTCAGTCTCTTGGAATATGGAATTGGCCTCTGTTGCCAAAAGAATTGATTGATGTGTTACAGCTCACCATCCAAACCAAACTGCCAACAAAAAAGAAAACAGGCCGCCCCAGGCCCCAGGGCCGCCTCTTGGATGGCCCCGAAACTCCGACCGTCGGTCCTGGCAGATTCTCCAAGGTCAAGAGCCCCAAGCAGAAATCCACGTCTCGGTCGTTGATGGCCTTTCGGAGAACCTCGTTTCGGGTCCAGGGCCGTCCCACGAACGTTCGCATGGCGTGGCGTGGGTGAACGTGTGGTCCCAATAAAGACGGTAGAAACGTGTATATGAGTCAGTTGAGAGTAGAGCAAGGTGAGGTGGATTTGAGTATGCTGCGATTCTTGTCCAGCGTGTTTTGTCTGGATGTGAACTTGGTGGCAGATGGAATCCCGGCACGTTTGTCCATTCCAAGACTGTGACGAAAATTGACTGCACAGTTGAACATCATCTCAATCCCCACCAACTCGACCTGATCATGCCAAGCCACAACCGGCAAACGCCAATACAACCCTGCCAAGCCACAAAGTTGGCGGTTCCAAAACGGACGCATCGACCAACTGGAAACGAAACCAAATGCATCGACCAAGGCTTTGTGCCGCACGATCCATCTCTTCGTTCGGCCCGACCGAACGTAGCCGAGGCGCGTAGCCGTCTTTGGGTGGCAGCAAGTCAGCCACCACCGGTTTGAAGGACCTCGGACGAAACGTGCGGATCGGCGCTCCTCCCAAACGACTTTGGATGCCCGAAGTGGAAAACATCAGACTGAGGGCTACTCAACAAATTTGCCGCGGAGTGTGAAAACCGCTTGGCACGAGGGGCAGGCAGGGTTGCCAAAGATGAGCTATGGGAAAAACAGAAATGCCCGTTTGTGGTGGAAGCACAATCTTTGACAAGACCGTAAACACCAAGAATGAGTAGTATTCGGGGTTGGAAGGGAACGTGGTGTGATTCGGATTTCCCCAACACCTGGTTCACAGTTAGAATGTCCATGCTTGTGTTGAATTGTCACAATGTAGTTTCACACATTGGCCATGATTATAGATTTAGAGTAGCCCCTTCTTCGAAGGTCAGTGTCTCAAGCTCTTCTTACCCATATGAAAACAGCACCTTTGCCACTTGCTGGAACAAATGTCATCCTTGGTGAGCTGGCGTCCCACCTGCGATCCCTTCGAACCACTGCTGAAGTGGTAGCTAAGTATATAATAGCTTCCTCCGCTTCGGTAGTAGTTTCCTTCTGCAAAGTCTAAGTCTTTTCAGTCCAAGGCGCTGGATGAGCTGCAGTTCCACTCGCTCGTCGGCCACCGCTGCCTGAGGCGAGGGAAGAACGGCACAGGGAAGATCAAACCACTGGCACACTGGATCAGAGGTGCCCAGTGAGTGATCTTCGGGCCGATCCTCCAAGATGTCACTGGAGAAGAGGTGCTCGGCCCGAAGAGTTGTGTTTGGCGTCTCTTGGCCCATGTTCGCTGGTTTCGGGAGCTGTTCTCTGGTGGGTCGTGTTGATTTGCTGCTGTTCCAAGTCTGGTCTCAGCAGGTGCAGGATGGACACGCCAACAAGAGTCACCCATCAGGTGCTTTGGAACAGGTGTTGATCTCCCCTGCCCTACTGCATACCTTGAGTCAAGGCATGGATGTTTGCCTGTCCCCTCAGCGGCGTCTCTTTTATTTCATGGTCATGGTGCTTGAAGCGCCTTTGGAAAAAACCTGGAAGAATTAAGCTTCGTTGTTATCTGTCAGTCCAAATGTCCCACCGTATGTCACCACGTAATCACAATACTTGACTGCCTCACACACAGTCGGATCAAAACCTCACACGCACTTTCCCTGAACCAAAAAGTGATGTCTGGGACCTAAAGTACCTGAAGCAACAATGTCTGCCTATATATATATATATATACCTAGAACCTGATGAACCCCTGTTTGGGAGCCAAAATATGGTCTTTTCCTATTAAAACAGAGGTCAAATGGGTTCTAGGTATATATATATATATGTTTATATTTGGATGGATTTATGATGTATCTTTGCTTCCGGCTCCACTCAGCTCCAGCTGAGAAAGAATCCACCAAGACACCACCTTGGCACCTTCGGCCAACGGTGCAGCGCCACCACAAAGAAGGTGCTGCCTGAGCCCCCGAAGCAGATCCAATCCGAAGAGTCTCTGTATGTCTCAGGCAAAACACACTCGTGGCTGTGAAAACGTTTCCTTGTTGATCTCATTTCCACCATGTCACAAGCCCGAACTCACCAAAAAGCACCACAAAAAGCCCTTTGAACTATCAGCACCGCTCCTACCAACAAAGCATAAGCATACAGGCTCTTCATTCAAAAGGATCGACAAGAGTCGGCGGCCCAGCTTAATAGACCTTTCCTCCCCCCCAGCCGGCCTGGTCTGTGGGATGTCCGTTAGAGATTGAATCCGGTGCCTGGGCATTGGCAAGACAGCGTTGGAAAACGAAAAAGAACGAAAGGTAATCTTTTCCACAGAATTTACTCGGCATGTTGAAGTTGTGTTTGGTCTTGATCTCAACATGAATGAGGTATCATTAGATGTGCTCCTAGCGTTCTATTGACCTTGAGAGAAACGTGAGGCATTAGATAGCGTTTTGAGTTTTTTTTGCCTCACTGAGGCTGCTCCAGCAAAATTCGTGGAGCAGTTGAATTATCATGTCCTAACTGTTATCCGATCCGAGGCCAGGATCCAGAAGACATTCCAAAGTATGTCCTTGAGATTCACACCCCCAAAGAAAAGAACTAGAAATGGTAAAACCCGACAAAAGAATACAAAAGATATTCTGATCAACCTCATTCTCCCAAAGAAGGGATTCCCAGCCTTCCCCCAACAGAATGACTCAACATCTCACTGTCCGGGGCACTTGAGAAGCTCCACGGTCGTTTCAGTGTCCACATAGAGCTGGCAAAGGAGCTCACCACTCAGCTGGTGAACCAAGACCTCTAACCTGACCCAGTGGCCCAGGCGTTTTTGCTCACACAAAAACATGCACGAATCGTCTTGTAATGTCGAAGCCGTGTGTGGCCATACGAGGCATGGTCGGAGGTGGCCGTGCTCCCAAAGGACATGGGAGTTTTTCTCTTTTTTGATATGTGATCATATCAGAGAGAGAGAGAGAGACAGTCGTATGTCAATGTAAGTTAATTCTGGGTTGGTGCGTGTGTGTGTACATATATATATATATATATTTATATAATAATTATGTACTATATAATATGTCGCAGTGGTCGAACTAACCCAATAGATAAACAATTCTGGTCACACTTTGTGGGTCGTGGGCACTCAAACCACAGACCCGAAGTAACTGCGGATGTCAATGGTGTAAACCGATGATTGTATCTGTCTGGGAGGTGATGAAGCAACATGTGTAAAGGGCAAGCAACCCCGTTGATCCAACATGCTGTAAAGACTTGCCGGAGAACTACAACCAACCCCCATCGCAAGCCAAGAAGCACGCATGTTTGAAACAGTGGCCCCCCAGATCTCAAGCATTGGTAGGTCGAGTTTAAACCTTCTATACTATTCCAGAGATAAAATGCCCATCTTTGAACACTTGTCATTTCACGGAGAGCATTTTGTTTGTTCATGTTTGTTCACTAACAGGCCGCAACCCAGACCGAGAATACCATGGACTCCATGGAAGAGGAGATGTTTCTACAACACAAAAATACAACGCCACCATCCACACCGACCCTACCTTGCCTCTTGGGTTTGTCCTCTGGACTGGCACTTCGTCCAAGCAGGGCAGCCCAACAGCAAGACATGGGACACGCAGCGCACCGGCACTCGCGTCCGAAAAATGGAGAAGAAGTGGTGAGGATCTGACCAGATTGAACCGGTCCGCTGCTGACGAATGGGTGGCGGTTTCAAAAGGCCACAGCAAGAAATGAGGTGGCAAGAGGATGCAACACAATTGTTGCCGGTAGCAGCCTTCGAGGCTTTAAACTATTGAGACAAGCTGTGTAGGACACATGCAAGGAAGTCCGTGAACATGTGTGAACTTCGATCTTTTTGATTGAGCGGCAAAAACTCCTGCAAAGAATACCTAACACTACTGCTCAAGCCGCGAAAGAACAGCTGCAGCAGAGTTACAGCATCAGTGTCAACCGGATTGGAATGTGCTCAACCGTGTAGAAAGTTTCTCTCAAAAACTCAATATCCAACGACCAAGGTCTGCTGAGTCATGCACACGTTGCTCGATGTGTCCATCCCATGGCCATTCTGGCCAAGAAATGGACCCTCAGACTGATCCAAGCTGAAATACGTCGAATAAGTCTTCTGTTTCCAGTTAGAACGGCGCCAATCCGGGTCTCACCAGCGCTGTCACGCCAAAAACACCACCAGTGGCATTCTCACATCCATGCCCATCTGCAAGGCCCATCCCACTTCCCTTTCGACCGAATCGCCACCCGGTGCCACGGGGGCGTCTCCACCTCCAGCGGTGTCTCCGTCGGTCTTCTGGCTGATCTTCCATTCCAGTTCTGAGGAGGAGCTGATCCATGCTCACAAACGAGGAAACCCAAGAAGCAACCTTTGTTACTAGTAGCTTCTTGTTACTAGTAGCGATGGCCTCCAACCTACTTGCGATGGCCTCCACCGAGCATAGCGTCCTTCCACAAAGTTTATGAGGGGCCTAAAACCTGAAATCCAGCTTGGAATGATTGGAGCGGGTGCGAGCCCAGAGTGTCTCTCTCTCTCCCCTCTCTCTCTCTCTCTCTCTCTCTCTGTCAGCCGCCCCAGGTCTCGATGCCAAGAGAAATGTTCAATCCTCAAGAGCTGCTCTGATTGTTTGGGTACCAAATCACCACTCTAGCAGCCGGCACTCTGGCTAAGGATCCTTCCCCTTTCACGCTCATTCCAAGAATATGTGTGTATATGTGTACATAAATATGTACTACTTTGTAGTGAGAAAGGTATACGTATTTTATACATATCAATTTACTATAATTATATATATATATACTTATATTACATCCAAAACCATGGCCTTTGGGCCATATGGTAAGAGTTTGACGTTTGTAGCTCACAGAGTTGGTCACATGATATTCATGGATGGAATGGTCTTAAGTGTGCCGGCAAGTTGGCATTCTCGACAAGCACTGTGGAACAAAGAATAGCTGCTGGATTGTTCCTTCACTTCGCTGTGGGTCAAAACCTGGTTGACCTCCTTTGTTGTCTATTCTGTTCATTGGTCCACCAGATTCTCTCAGATTTTGACCCACTGCCCTTTCACGAGCCTTGAAAATAACAGGCCAGTGAGAAAGCAGGGACCCACCGCCGGCTCCCCACGCCACCTGAAAACCTCCACCGTCCCAGGCGCTTTTGGGAGCAGCTTTGCCCTTGCCGCCTTTCTCCCGGGCCTCGACCAGACACAAGTGCGGTCGAAGGTCGCATGTTCAAGTACTTGCCGCCCGGCCCCACGCCCCTTTAAGTGGGAAAATCCTCAGGCATGCTCCTATAAGGCTTCCCGGACATGTCATGCTTCGGTTGTGGTTTGCCTCGTTGAGCGAAACCATACGAGGACTTGGGGAAACGCCACTCATCAACGCCAAAGGCGAAGCAGCGAAACGGCTTCGCCTCCCTCCCTCGACTAGACTCTAGACCAGCGCAGGATTTTGTATAGTACCTTCGGTGGACTTGGTAGCAACTTTTTCGCATCCTACACTGCGAAAGCGCCCAGGCTCTGTACAAGGCAGCCTTCTTTTGGAGGTGCCTCATATGTATTAATGGTCAGGCAGGCAACATTGCTGCTGGCAGATGTGGGATCGGATAGGTTTAACCTTGTCCCACGGCTCTACTTTTCTATCACTCAGCGGGTCGCTGGCCCGCCGGACCCGCCAAGAGCATCTCCTGTATTAATGGGCTGATAGGCAGCCTCAGCTCCAGCAGGTTGTTTGACACCCTGCATTTTCCAAGCTGTTTGGTAGTAGCCACATGGTTCTTTGGGCCAATTCCAGCAGAAGAATCGCATGCGCACGAAGGTCCACGCCACATGGAACAAAAGGCCAAACGCTGGGACAGCGAGCCAAATCATCAGGCTGGAGCCATGCTTGATGATGGTAAGCCACAAGGCATCAAAGCTCCAGCAAACCACACCCAGCATCATTGATTGCGAAGGCCGCTGCATAATTGAAGGGGTCCAATATAGAAAATCGCGTGTTGCCTCTTGAGGCGTGACACTAAGCCAAACAATGGCACAAGTGGTGTACATCACCGCATGTGCACAACCAATAAGAGAGAACCAACTTAAAGTCACGTGGATCGTGTTGCACGGAACTTCACTGCAGTCGATCCAGTGGGAAGCATCATCATCCTGAATGACCTGGGGCAAGATCGGGCAAAGAAGTGAGAGCAATAGGGGGACCTTGGTGTACCCAGAACCGGACCCTTCCAAATGTTCAACTTCGCAAAATTCAGAGGTCGAACAAAAATCGAGGGACCCCAATGGACTCCAGGTTGGAGGGTTTGAGAGCCGCACTTGGTTATTCTGTAACAAATCAATCCATGAGACTGCTTCTGCTTGTTGTTACAAAGGCCGCAGGTCATTTGTTCTGTGGCCTAGCTCTCGGCTTTCCCAATCCAAAATGACGCATTGAATTGTGGATTGGCTTTAGAGAAGACGATAAGAACGTGAAGATCATCTCATCTCATCAGTCTCACCAGCAAGTAATGATGTTGGGACAGGTCTACCTCGTTGGTCTTCTCCATGGTCAAAATCAAGGCAGCTACAACGCCGATTGTTGTGAAGACTTGGCTCATGTTCTCTCGGATCTTCTCCATCTCCTCTACGCAGAAAGACCACATGGGATGAGTGGTGGCGTTGTTTCATCCAGAGTGAGAGTGACAGTGCGAAGAAAGGCAAGTGTGTGTCTTGTCGAATAGACAGAGCATTCTGTTCTTTTCGGACTTCCTGATCCGCCTGAAGGTCATAGGGGCTAAGCGCCCTAAGTCTGGGTCCTCCCCAACCTCATAAAACTCACCCATCAAGTGCCATCTCTTCCATCATAGTTCTCATTGCACAAGAACAAGCATGTACAGTAAGAATACAAACTACCTTCATACGGGGTCATGAACATACAACACCCAATTGTGATCCACTAGAATCAAACATGCACAACCTGATCCTAGTGATGCAAGGTCCTAAGTCCGTCCTCCTCTTCGGTATGCTCCAAGACATGCTGTAGCACCGTCATGGCTTCGGAATGGCTTCAGTTGGGTCAGCTCTTTTCGAAGCGAAGGGGCAGAAAAAAAGAAACCTCTGAACCACAATCGCTGACTGCATGGTCACTGCAGGGCAATGGTGTAGAATCCGGTGTAGAAGTATATTAAAAACAAAAAGCAAAGCTGCAGGAGCAAAGCTCCTGAATCGAAGCTCTTCGACCCGTGTCCGTGTCCAGGTCCGTCTGTCCGTGTTTCTTCGTGTCCGTGCTCTCCGCCTTGGTCTTGGGCGCGCCCCGATCGGCAAAGGCCACGGTGTACCTCCGGAGCAGGAAAGCGGCGGGAGACCCTGTCAATCCTCTTCGGTCAGGGTGGAGTTCGGTGTTCATCTCATTCCTCCGTGTGCGGGTGCTGGCGGGTGCTCATCACCTGTTCAGCCAGAAGAGAGGTCGTTCGTTCATTTTCCGGTGATACCCACTCGAACGGAGACCCTTCAGATCAACACTCAGAAACTGGAAAGCCATTGCTTTGGTGGGTCCCAAACATCATGAGACTGACCTTTGGGGAGAAGTGAGAATGGTTAGAGACACCCAGGTGATGCGAAAATCCATCTATGAATCAGAATCAATGGAAAATTCACCATATTCCCAACAAGCACCAGAATCCAGTGATGCATGGTGAACCTCAATACCTGGCCCAGCCAGCCGTGGAAATACCGGAGCCCTCAAACCAATCATCCAGAGATGAGCTGTTTGTTTCATCCATGCATAAGCATGCTCAAGCGGACGTCCAAAACCATACCATTCTCCTTTGCAGAAGAACTCCGAACTCGGAGGAAGAAGCACTCCTCGGTGACCAGGCGAACCTGCTGACCCCCCAGTCGGAGTTCCGCCTGCGGCCACCCTGTGGGATCACCGTGAACCTCAAGTGGCCAAGCGACAGGCTGGGCCCTGGTGGCTTTGGAGGAACTCCTAGTCTCTTGTGACCCTCGGTGTCATTCACCCTCAACTACCCCGAAAAAAACGACGGACTTCACCGACTTGATCAAGAAAAAAGACCTCCTGGGGAACTCCCACCGTGGTCCGAATCCGGACTTCGCCTCACCCTCGGGTCACCTCCAGTCCCGCCGGTCCCATCGGGCCGAAGGACCGCAACGTCGCGAGTTCCTGGACAGTGGGTACAGCCCCAAACGAGCTTCCTCCTTTAAGAGTGGCTACGTGGCGTTTCACGGCTGAGTTCCTCGTTCTCCGCATCCCCCATCGTGGTCCAGTGACTTGTCCGGATGCGACTCCAGGAAATCCCGGAGCTGGCCCAACCTCAGCGACCGGACATGGTTTCGCCCAGCAGACGTCCATTGTTCCGCCCCGCGGACATGACTTCGAACCAACACACAGGTTTATCGGCGCATGTGGCTTTCGGAAGTTCGAGCAGTCACCCACATTGGCCCCCTTGCTCTGACGTCTTCCACTGGGATAGGCTAGGACATCCTTCTCAAAGATGATCTTGATCCCTTTGCTTCCTGCTACCATTTTCACCTGGTCCTCCCTCCAGTGTGGTGTCGGTATCGTTCTCAAAAAGCACTGCTGAGTCCTCGCACTTCGCTTGGAAGCGTCCAGGCCAATTCGTAATCCAAACACGTCCAGCATTGCTGAGGACGGCCGGAGGGCAGCATAGGAAGAGGGGGATCAAACAGACAAGGAGTGGGGTTGAGAGGTGAATCAGATTCTCAGAGGTGAATCCATCTCAGCAGGTGAGGAGCAGGTGAGGCCAATTGAGGTCCCTCTAAACTGAGTTGCAAATGGAGCCAAGCCTCAAGACAGACCCGTGTGAAGACTGTGAAGAGATCCAAAGCACTTTGGCCATAGCACAGTTGAAAGTCACACGTCACACCATGAAATGGATCAAGGGCAACAAACACGAACCAAAAACAATCTTCAAAATTCAATAAACCACACTCCGCACCCAGGACTTTGCCTCTCGTCAAGCAACTGGTCGACCACCTGGTCAAATCAAGAAACGGCCAATTCTCAAAAATATTTCGTGGCAAAAAAAATGAAGCATAGGAGCAAAGGGCATTGCTACTAGGAGCAAGGACGCTACTAGGGGCTCCTGGCCTTACTACTAGGAGCAGGGACGCTACTAGGAACAAAGGGCATCGCTACTAGGAGCAACAGTCAACCGCCTCAGCAAGAAGGTTAGCTAAGGTTGCGAAAAGCTGGGGGGACAGTAGTGGCTCTGGAAGTGCCTGCTTTTCTTGTCAACAATTTCAGCCCCCTATATCAAACAAGACGGAGCCCACGAACCCGAATGCAAACACGAACGAAAAGCTACATATGTCCAAATGACACTCTTGTAGGACACTCTTGTGGGACACTCTTGTGGGTCACTCTTGTGGGAAACTCTTGTGGGACACTCTTACGGACACTCTTGTGGGACACTCTTGTGGGACACTCTTCTGGGACACTCTTGTGGGACACTCTTCTGGGACACTCTTGTGGGACACTCTTGTGGGAACTCTTGTGGGACCTTGTAGGACACTCTTGCGGGTCACTCGTGTAGGAAACTCTGGCGGGGCACTCTTTTAGGACACTCTTGTGGGTCACTCGTGTAGGAAACTCTTGTGGGACATTCTTATAGGACACTCTGGTGGGAACTCTTGTAGGACACTCTTTTGGGACACTCTTTTTGGACACTCTTGTGGGACACTCTTGTGGGAATCTCTGGCGGGACACTCTTGTGGGACACTCTTCTGGGACACTCTTGTGGGACACTCTATCTGGGACACTCTTGTGGGACACTCTATCTGGGACACTCTTGTGGGACACTCTTGTGAGACACTCTTGTGAGACACTCTTGCGGGACACTCTTGTGAGACACTCTTGTGAGACACTCTCGTAGGGCACTCTTGTGAGACACTCTTGTAGGACACTCTTGTGGGACACTCTTGTGGGACACTCTTGTAGGACACTCTTGTGGGACACTGTTGCGGGACACTCTTGTGGGACACTCTTGTGGGACACTCATACGGGACACTCTTGTGGGACACTCTATCTGGGACACTCTATCTGGGACACTCTTGTGGGACACTCTTGTGAGACACTCTTGTAGAACACTCTTGTGGGACACTCTTGTGGGACACTCTTGTAGGACACTCTTGTGGGACAGTCTTGTAGGACACTCTTCTGGGTCACTCTTGTAGGAAGCTCTTGCGGGGCACTCTTTTGGGACACTCTTGATGCCACCAATCATCCCGCTCACCAGCGACACGCCGCGTTTACACCAGCATGTTTCGCGCTCCCCAGTGGCACGGCGCCACGCAAACACACTTCCCACCAAGGCCACGCAAATCCCAATGGCGCTGCAACATCACGAACCGTCGTGTCGCCACACGGTCTGCCCATACACTAGAAGCAAACATGTCACATGATACCACAAATCATCCTGCTCACCAGCGACACGCGACGTTTACACCAGCCTGTTTTGCGCTCCCCAGTGGCACGGCGCCAAGCAAACGCACTTTCCACCAAGGCCGCGCAAATCACAATGGCACTGCGACATCACGAACGTCGTGTCCCCACACGGTGTGCCCACACACTAGAAGCAAACATATCACATTTACCACATATCATCCCGCTCGCCAGCGACACGCTGCGTTTACACCAGCATGTTTCGCGCTCCCCAGTGGCACGGCGCCACGCAAAAACACACTTCCCACCAAGGCCGCGCAAATCCCAATGGCACTGCAACATCACGAACATAATTTCGCCACATGGTCTGCCCATACACTAGAAGCAAACATATGCAAGACGAGCGTTTCGTACGAGACTTTGGGCCAAAAGTCACACGTCAAGTTTCCAAAACAAGCGTTTCGTACGAGACTTCCTCAAAAAGTCACACGTCAAGTCTCCAAAACGAGCGTTTCGTACGAGACTTCCTCAAAAACTCACATGTCAAAGTCTGCAAAACGAGCGTTTCGTACGAGACCTCCTCCAAAAGTCAAGCGGAAACACCCATCGGAGCACACACATCACGCAGCCCTGCCAAGCAGTTTCGCGATTCCAGCCCCTCCAAACAACACCCGCCCACACGCCAATCCCAATGTCACAGCGACATTCACCTCTACCAAAACTCACAACCTCACGATTCCCTGCGCCTGCCACAAATCTTTCCGCGTCCACACGTCTAACGCGCACAAAGCACTGCGCCTGCCACGAAATGTCACCCCCATCACACCTCGCAACCTCACGATTCCTGTGCCTGCCATGAAAATTGCACTTCCTCACCTCAAAGCCCGCACAAAGTACTGCGCCTGCCACGAAAAGTGACAATATCATACCATGTGAGCTTGAACAAAATTTCCACCGCACCACACGTTTGGAATGATTTCGACACGTTCTGAGCACACTCCCATCCATCAAAATCACCATTTCAGGTGAGACTTGTCACGAAAACACAGCTTGGATGCAACACCCTGAAACGCAAATCCCAATGTCACAGCCACATCCAACACCCCAAAAACACAACCCTCCAAACGCCAATCCCAATGTGACTGCGCAGACAACTGCCCATCTCACAAAACGCTACACCTGCGCAGTGAAATCACCTTCCCCACTTCAACATCATACATTTCCACATGTTTCCACGCTATTTCACAAGAATCTGACACGTAACGTTTCCATCCGAAACCCTCTCCAAAAGCTTCCCCCAATGGCAGTGCCTTAGCGCCCTACCGCGGTCACTTGCGAACGGTTGCGAACGGTTGTGGACGGTTGCGAACGCTGAGACAACGGGTGGCGAACAAGGCTCTACCCCCAGACCCCCAGAGTTAAACGAGAACCCTTCGCTACGCATTCGGGAAAAAAAGAACCTTTGTGTCTTCCAAGGCAGGAATTGTCCCAAGGGTTCCAACCTGTTCCAACTGACATCCCTGAAACACTACCTCTAATATCTGAAGTTTCTTACTCTTCACCCTGCCCTTGTAGAGCGCAAGGGCAAACCCGTTCCCGTTCAAAATCGTTCTGATGTCCATCCGCACCCGATCGCAAACCAGATCAACGGATGGATTGGGTCAAACCAATGCAGCGCTCATTCAATGCGCCTGACTTCAGACTTCCGCTTTCTTCCACGGGTACGGAGACACAAGCACGCTTGATTCTCCACAGCCCAAAACATGCCCAAAACATGGGGTTCTCTGTCGCCAGATGCGCTGGAGGGTCCAAATCTTGCGTAAGAATGTGCACCAACACCAACATCTCCTTCAAGTGTGGCTTTTCCACGGGGTGATCCAACTGAAAGGCCTTTAAAATGGAAAAACCGCATCAACCTCTCGACTACCAATGCATGCCACCCGTAGAATGAAGTTTATGGCGTGTTCATGTATGTTCCAAGTCTCCGGGGAATATCCATCGAGTTCCATGAAAACCTCTGCATCTCCTTGTGACGTTGACGAATTGGGTGTAAACGCCAGTCTGGAGTGCCCCTGAGTCCCTGAACTAAACCTGCAACACTACGATGATAAGAGATGAGAGACCACAATGAATATCAATGCGTTTACCTTACCCACCTGAAGAAACAAATAGCTATTACGACAACCAGTTCAAGGTCGTGCCCTCGTGGCGCCGTGCGTTTTCGGTCCAAACGCCCCATCTCGTTTCACAGAGACCCTCCGGACATCTTCCAATGAGGACTTTTGCCTCGAACTAAAACGCCACAGCGTGCAGCCTTGGGCCGGGTGCCTAACATCTGGGCCGGGCAGAGGGTAGAGCTTCGTTTTTATGCCGTCTCATCCAAGGAATGGTCCGGGCCAAGGGCCTTCTGCTTCACTTGCATTTCAAGACACACCTATTTGGGTTGCACTCTAATCCCACTGCATGTGGAAGGAGAAGACACCCTTCGATCTCACACCCCTCCACAGTCTCCGGTCGGTCTCAGCTCTGCCCAAGAAAGGATCAGCTCAGCCCGCTAGGCACTGGGCTACCCCCGACAAGCTCGTTCAGAACCACACAGAAACCAAAAGAGCCGTTGTGTTTGAACTCCGTCGGAGGGAAGCTCCAGCTCAGAATCCCCTGCCTGCAAACAGCAGTGCGGGTCATGCATTCCCTTGTGTACAAAGCAATTCCCATACGAGCTACAGGCAAGCATCATTCATTCATTGACAATGCCAAAAAGAGTGGTCCCGATCCCTACCCAAACAAATTGGTCACTATCAACCGCATGGCTCTTTCTTCTGAACCTCACTGCCTGTAGATCAGGGTCCCTTTGGTGGCCGCGTCTCGTTCTGGCCAACCACGGCCCACGTGTCGCGGATCGCTGGAAAACGGATGTTCGCCACTCGCTGCGGGAGAAAAACGCAGCCGGCTTCGACGAAATGGGCCAATCTCAAGGCTTTCTGAGAGTTGAAGTGATCAAACCAATGAGGGGTGAAACTCCACGAAGAGGATGCGTTTAGCTTCTTCCCTCTGTTCCAAAATGTGTCAAAACCGGGAGGAAGTGAAAAACTGATTGCGGGGGCTCGTTTCTGGCCGTTTCTCCACCCAAAAAGCCCTGGTCTCCACTCGCCAAGACCTCTCTTCAGAGCGTCTCACAAACTCTGATGCCCGGGACTGGCTTCCTCCTTCAGCCTCAGTAAAACAGACAGTCTGGTCAATTAGTCCAAGGATTGATGGCCAGAAGCTGCTGCTAGTTCCATTTGGAACATGGCCAGGAGGCCATGTTCAATAAGCATGAGACAGACCGACCGGCCGGAGGCCATGGTCAACTGATATCAACTAAATGAACCACGAGCTGGAAGGCCAACAGAAGAAACTACATGAAACTACTGTCAAAAATGAAGTGGCGCATTATTGAGTGAATAACGCTCAGACTACAGATGGAAACGGATGCTTCCGGAGAGGTCCCAACATCTTGTCATCCGCAACCGGCCCTTTGAAACCTCCGCCAAGGCTCTCTTTGACGCTCTCATCCGGGGCCGACTCACAAAGGTGGCTGACGCTGGCATCCACCTGGCGCCCAGCTCGCTGCATCAAACGGCTACGCCAATGTAAGGCTGTGCAGCACTGGCATCGCGCCGTCCGTCGACGGGTTTAGAAAAACAAGGGAAGATCACCTGAAAGGGTGAAGTCATGCGCTACCCCATGTCACCGGCTGTTCGTCCATGGTGACGTCTGCCCGCTGAGAATCTGAAATAAAGTAAACAAGGAGGAACATCTGTTCGCCCAGCAACATTTGGCGTCCTAGCCACGCTAATCCTTGAGGACACCGCTTGCATGCTGCAGGGCCTCCGACAACATCTCCATCATTTCGCCCATCCTCAAAATCCGATCAAGCACCAAATCACCAGACCCCACCTCCCACCCTGCGCCCTGTCGGGGGGAACGGTGTCGAACGCCCCTGAGAAGCCCCAAACAGTTCTGCCAGCGGTGCCGGTGTGGGGCTCGCTCAGTGGGTCATCCCCCACAAAAATGGTCCGTCTGCGCCTCCGTTCTTCGGGGACTTTCGGTTCTTCGGGCCGCACCAAACGGACCAAACAGAGGTCTGCCGGGCGGCTCTTCGTCGATCTCTTGCAAATCGGAGGAACTTTGTCCTGCAAGCCTCGCAGGTTGGGAAGCACAGCCAGTCGAGCCGAGCCAGTCGAGCCAAGCCTAGCTCAAGGGGAAACAGCTCGAGCCAGCTGGGTGCTTGACATCAAGGTTGACTGGGAAAAAGGACATGTATGTCAGGCCCTCAAGCGATCCTAAACTTCCACTTCAAGAATACCCAGAAATACCTAGCGTTGACCAGCCTTGAGCCAGTGCGCGTCAAGGACAGTTGTACCTGGCTTTTGCAAGCTTGCGCTGTGTGAAAACCATAGTTCATTCAGTCAATGGCTTGCACTACGCTCCCTTTTCCTTTCGCTTGAACTCCAGTCAAAGGCTTTCTGCCAATTGCATTGGTATCCATGCATCAGCATGGACCTGATTCTCAGGTGTAGGATCTTCCTCACGTTTCACGTGTGGGGACCCTTCTGGGCATATCTTCATCCAACTTGGTGAATCGTCTACCGACAGGGGAGTCGATGACGGACTATACAGGGTGGGAGTCGTGGGACAAAAGCTGAGCAGAGAGGTTCCCTCTTAGAGTTCCACAAAGCTATTTTGGCTAAAGCTAGCCTTGAGCCAAAATGTAACCATTAAGCTTGTGCAAAGACCATGTGCTGAATGAATAGCCTACACCAAGCCTGCCCTAAGCACAAGCTGCTGAGCAAGTTGGGCCGAGCGCTGCAGAAGAAGAACCTGGAGGTGATGAATATGTTCCAGGTGCGGACCTTGGCCAATCAGCGCGTCGCTACCTCCAAGCGGAGGAAGGTTGCGCCATGGTTTGGGTCGGGGAAGCCGCCGATGAGGAGCAGGCTGCGCAGGAGGATTGTTCATCCTACCTGCATGGAGTGCCTGTTCGTCTACATGGTCGCGTTGGCGATGGGAGGGGCCGGCCCCATTCTCCCAGCGCCGACCGAGGCAGAGTCGCTCGCCACTCTCTCTCATGATTATTTTGAGTTCCCACTGGACTTGGCCTGGAAATACCATTTTCGGGCCGTGGAGGCCAGCAAGAAGATTGGTGAGCGCATGAAGCTCCCGCACATCTCCTCCCTGGATCTGAATGAGAGGGCTGCTTGGTGCCAGAAGTATTCCACCGGCACAGAGAAGCTTGGGGCGATTGTTTATTTCTTTCGCATCTTCATGGAGAGGGATGTGCATTGGTCAGCGGTGACCATTTACCCTCAAGGAGCATCGGCCAGTGGGCCGCCGCCCGAACCGGCGGGCAATCCACCAGCTGCCCGAGGAGGTGAAAAGAAGGCTGCTGGGAAGCTTTCGACCACTTTCCGCGATGGAACAAAGCTATGTGGTCCGTGGCAGCATGGGCGCTGTGATCGACAACATGATGCTCGGCGCCCGAATGGTGAGCATCGTTGCGCCCACAAGCTGAAGAGCGGGCGCATCTGCGGTGATCCGTATCACCAAGGAAGCAGGTGCAACAACAAGCAGAAGCTCTAGAGGGGGAAGTATAGTTTCACTGCCGGAGAATCCGGACCCTTCCAGCACCTCAGGCGCTTTGGAAGAATTCCACCAGCATGTTGCCGCTATCCAGAATGGATGGTCTCAGGTTGAGACAATGGATGATGATCAGCCTCAGGCCCCTGTCTTTTTGGATTTGCTGTCCGGACCGCATTTCCCGCTTGCGCAGGCGTTTGAGTGGGCAGGTTGGAAAATTGTTCACCCCATCGACATTCTCATTGCGACAGTGAATTTGATCTAGTCAAGCCTTCTGTACAGAAAGCCATCAATACAATACTGCCTCAGTGCCACCTTGTGAGTGCCGCCATCGATTGTTCCACCAAGAGTCGAATTCGTGAGATCAAGCTGCCAGGAACGAATGCTCCGAAGCCTCTGAGGACCGAGAAGTTTCCTCGAGGGCTACCCACCTTGACAGGTGCCAGCAAGGACCGGGTGGAGAAAGACAATGGGGTCAGTGACTATCTGTTGGCGATCCAACATGTGATCAACCTGCATGAGCGGGGAGCTTTTCGGGAGAATCCCAAGAGGAGTCTTCACTGGGTTGACCCAGTGGAAGTTCACATGCACCAAGATGGACGTTGGTCCGATTTTTACTACGACAACTGTTGCTTTCTAGCTGCCAGGAAGAAGGCCCAAACCATCCGTCACAACATTCCCGAGCTGAGGTCATTACCCAATTTGGTGTGCGCCCACATGCACAACGAAGACGATTGGCGACCATACAGGTTCGAGGGGAGGACCAAGTACCCTAGCACTGAAGAGGCAGAGTATCCTGCTGCCCTTGTTTTCACCTTTGCATGCACATTTTGGGCAGCCAACCAAGGCTATGCAATCATCAAGATTCCCCATTTGCCCCCAGTCGAATGTTCAGGTGATCGTAGGTGTTGGACAGCCTGGGAGGCCTCCACCTTTCGGCAAGACGCCATGGTCCCAATGGCCATCTCGCTAGGACTCAAGCCGTCTAGTGCCCCCGGTACGCCGTTGCGAGGTCATGTCTCCGATTTCTTCGAGCAGCGCCGGGCTCCAGTCAGGAGTAGTGCGCGCAGGCCACGGACACTTTCGTCACCGGCTCAGTCCTACGAAGTGGGAGAACCCATTTGTGGAAGGGCGAGATGGGACTCATGTTGACACCATATTCAAGTATTGCAGCTTGGTGGAGCACTCGATGAGCTCACTGGCAAGACGATATAGTCTGTGACTGTCCAGCCAATTCATGTTGTCACGTGGATGTCATCATCGCCAAGTGGTTCGATCGACCTCATCGGCCACGGAAGTCTCGCAAGTCCTCAGGTACCCCCTCTAGAGCGATCATGTTAGCAGGGATCCGACTTGTCCGAGCAGTTCCCCAAGCCTTCAGTCAAGCGGCTGCCATGGCGGCAATCAAGAGTCAGTTTCCCATGTTGCATTTCCAAGGAGTCAAATGGCCCTTATTAGAAGACCTGATGAACTGTCCAGCTTTCCTTTCCTTCCATCAGTGGGCTCATGAAGGTAACTACGCAGCCGACGGTTGGTCTTTCAAGCATTGATCAGTTTTCCAGAGTCCTTTAATTAAGCACAACACATGTGTCTGGTGGATAGATAACATCGCCTCATTGATGTCATTGGTGAGAGGCCGATCAGATTCGCCAGACCTGGGTCGACTGGCGCAGATGATCCACATGTTATTGTTCAGCCTCCATTGCAGCATGTGGTTCGAATGGGCCCAATCAAAGTCCAATTGGACGGACGGTATATCTAGAGAAGGCTTCGCAGATCCGTTCATTCACGAATTTGGTTTCACTTGTCATCAAGTTGCAGCCCCGCATCTGCTTTGGCAGCTTCCGCTCCTTCCCCTTAGTATTGCTTTCTTTAAGTGCATTGGGCCTTGGCGCACACGTGAAACGTGAGGAAGATCCTACACCTGAGAATCAGGTCCATGCTGATGCATGGATACCAATGCAATTGGCAGAAAGCCTTTGACTGGAGTTCAAGCGAAAGGAAAAGGGACTGAATGTAGGTGCCTATAATCACTTGGCTGCTGTTCGGGAGGCGGCAACCAATGGTAGCGCTTCCAAAACACCTCCTTCATGGAGGAAAGGGTGCTGGCTGGAAGGCACTCATCCTCCTCAAGAGGAACACCCTCCACTTGGCTCGCATCACGAGCCTTCTCAGCCTGCACAATCGAGGACCAGGCGCGCTTCACACGCGCAGCTTGCAGCCGCGGCTTGTCCTGCCCGGTAATCGGGGTGACAAAAGTCTTCACCACATCTTCTTCATTGGAGCAGTAAAAACGAAATTCGGAAAGCGACGTCACACCGGACGCAAGAATCTCCCTTGCGATGGCTTCATCATAGTCGAATCTATCCTGGAGCTCCTTGAAAACAGCTTCAGGGGTCGACATGGCTGGTGCTAAAAGCAATTGGGACACTGCAGATAGCTTGACACAGAGAAGGCTGAAAAACAAGAAGAGCAGCTCACCGAATCAAAACTGCTGCAAAAATCACATCCGTTCTCAACTGACATCTCTCGGGACATTCAGTCTGTGAACGGCGTTCTCCACCAGTCTTTTCATACTCCTGGCGACGCACACCATGGGCGGTCCCAGTGCCCCAGGACTTCAGGCGCCTCATACCCTGTGAATTGCCCCTGCACGATACCGGAGTCTACCCTACCTACGTACTCAGGCAGGTCATCAAGCAGCTCAACTTCCGGTAGTGCGGCAAAAAGGCTACCGCAAGCCTCCACGCCGCCCCCCCAGTGCTGCTTGGAACTGCAACCCTGACATCGCGTCCAGGTTCAAGGCCCAGGCAACCAAGTACCCGTGAGAGGAGCTTTGATCGAGCCTCCACCGTTCTGCAGGCAAAGGAGATAGTCTTTTTCACAGCCTCGCAGGCCGATGAGATTCACTTTCAGAAGGCGAATTCGTTGATGCAAAGATTTTTCACGATTCGAGGTCGAGGCTTCAAGGCCATGCAACAGCTGTCGAAGAAACAGCGAGAAGTCCAGGCTGCAGAGAACCCGCCCGCTGACGCAGAAAGCGCCGGTGTTGCTGTGGGGAGTCCACCGACTGACGACAGAGGAGCCGGTGCCGGTGCTGGAGCCAGGCGATGATGCGTACTTCGATGAACTCGCCGCCAAAAGGTGGAGGAGGCCTGGCCATGGAGACCGCCCTGACTGAGCCACCGACAGTGGTGTACCGGCGCAACGGGTCTGGGAGCGGCCCTTTTATTCTGCTTGGGGGAGTCCCAGATAATGTTCAGTTGGTTGTCACCTGCTTCAAAAAGGCAGCAACATCGAAAGGGCAAAGTTCCCCCCTGGCTGCTTGATTCGCCAGTTCGCTGTGTCCGATGAGAGGATTCACAACCAGCTGTGGACTCAGCTCTGGAGCATGGAGGTTCCATCTACATCCATTGTATGGCAGGCGTGCACCGAGGACCGGTGGGAACAGGGATGATCCTCAGCACCCTGAAAGGGCAGTCGTTGGATGAGTCCATGAAGCATTTGGCCTCCGTCAGGGCCATTGAGCCCCACAAGATGTTGGGCGATCGCTACAGGAAGTTCACCAAGTGGGTGCATGATCGCGCCGAAGGTGAGTCCTTGCCCGAGAATTTCGCGGCGATTCCGCTGAGGTTCATTTCAGCTGAAGCGGACAAGTCCTTGTGGCACGTGGTGCCCGTCGATTTCAACTCAGATGCGCCCAAGCCGTTTGCCAGTGGAAGAAACGGGAGACATTCTTTAAGAGCAACGTCTGCTTTACAGACTCTGTGCAGGAGGCATTAGTGCACGAGAGTCCCTTTTGCCGCAATTGCGCACAATTCATGCCAGCAGGAGCACTCGGCATTTTGGAAGAGTCAGCTGTCGCCTGGCGCACGCCCCGCTGACCGTCCCGTCGCCCGAGGAAAACAGGTGCGAGTTCTGAGGTCCGGACTGTGAGAGACCTGCTGCGCCAATGCTTTTGCATCGCTAAAAGTGTTTTCTTTTGCGTTTAGCCCTCAGTGTTCAAGATGGCTAATCCCACTGCCATGTCGATCCAGCGGCTGCTGTTGCTGCAGTACCCCATTCGTGAAGCACCTTTTCCCCCATCTTTAACTTTGTGGATCATGTTTGGCCAGATCAGCCTTCTGTACGAGTTCGTTGATTCGTTTCCAGTTGAAGTACACCGGTTGGGACCCTCGTGGATAGTTTTCCTCTCCGAGCTGAAAGGTATTATTTGGGAGATGCTGAATGGGTTCTCGGTTGGACGGCGCTTGGTCCACGATGGTAGCCACGTAGAGCTTGTCAATTGCGCCCAAGATCGTCCCACTTGAGAACCTTCTCGGCCAGCTGGGTGAGGGACACCATGGCAAACATGAAAGCATGCTTCGCCTGCAGCACCAAAAACTGCTTGGCTCCAGTATAGCACAATGGCATCTGGCTGCGCTGGGCATCCGCCGGCTTGTCCACCCAGTTCCGCAGGCCACAGTGGTGGCGGGGAACCTCACCCAACATAGCCCATGCGATCGACCTCTGCCGCCAAGACTTGCTGGACAGCATGGCGAGCTCACCATCGGGGACCACGGAAGTCACTGAAAGGCCACGTTGCCTCCCAGGAGGCACCAGGGGCTGTTAAAGGTAATCCTGACCAGGGAGGCAGGAAAGGACCATGCACCAGGGAGGCACCACAGAGGCAGGAAAGGACCATTGAGGCACCAGGGATGCAGGAAAGCCTGGGAGGCACCAGGGAGGCAGGATAGGACTAATTGGACAGCCTGCGAGGAGGCAGGAAAGGACTAATTGGGCAGCCTGGGAGGCAGGAAAGGACTAATTGGACAGCCTGCAAGGCACCAGGGGCACCAGGGAGGCAGGAAAGGACCTTTTGGACAGCCTGGGAGGCACCAGGGAGGCTCCAGAGGGCTCCTTCAGAGATGGTGGTTTCTCCACCTGTCGCACAACACGCGGTGCTGAGGTCGGTTTCACCTTGATAGATGGTGCAGGTCGCTTAACCTGAGGGGCCGGCGGGTTTGGCTTCGCCTCCCGAGCCAACATGGCTTGGACAACCATGTCCACTCCGCCTTCGGCTTGCTGCCGAGCTTGTTGCCAGGCAAAGGCAATGAGGTCACCCACCTCCTGCTTGGCCTCTTCAAACGAACTGAAGAAAAAATGCAAAATCACCATCATCTGTGACTCCGCTTGTGACTCCATTTATCTCACGCCAAGCCTGCACCACTGACTGGTCGTCCATGACCGACACACAAAAGCTGAGCAGAGAGGTTCCCTCTTAGAGTTTCACTCCACAAAGCTATTTTGGCTAAAGCTAGCCTTGAGCCAAAATGTAATCATTAAACTTGCGCAAAGACCATGTGCTGAATGAGCCAAAATGTAATCATTAAACTTGCGCAAAGACCATGTGCTGAATGAACAGCCTACACCAAGCCTGCCCCAAGCACTATAGGCACCTAAGACAAGCAATATTAATATCATGAATCATTACAATCAAATTGACCATGTCCATCACATATTATTGTATATGTATTTTGACATGAATGCGCAATACATGTAACATTACATTCTTCTGTTAACTGACAATGTATAGTCAAAATAATCTGGCGTCTGGCGTGGAGTGCTTGATCAACAAGAACTGCACCATATCACAACAGCTCATGGACATCCCAAGCTCCCACACTGCACACATCCAAACGGAACCCCCCCTGCAGCTCTCCATTTCCCCTGAAGAGATGTCGCAGATCTCGGGGCACTTCTTTGATCTTTTCGTTCAGCCGCTGTTGCTCGTAACGCTTCAACTTTTCCTTCAGCACAGACCTGGTGGAGATCTCTCCGGCCCAATAAGACACCGCGACGGACGCGTTCAGGACGCGGTTGTTCTTGGGCTGAAGAGGTTGGTGGAGGAACAGTGAAGGGAGTAGTCCGGCTCATTTTTAGAGAAAAGTGTTTCCAGTCCTGGAAGTATTCGATGAAACCCAATCAACTGACATCAGCTGCTGCTACCTTTTCTCCGAATCGATTTAGGTCTGTACTGTCTGCTTTGGTTTGAAAAGCGACCCACGTCGCATGTGGGAGCACTCCATCCGTGTAATGTGACCGAGAGGATACCGCAGGGGCGGTCCTACGGCCACTACGGATGACAGCTCTAGACAGAGCTCTGAAGGAAATGATTAAATTCGAATTGAATCCAGCCACCCTCAATATCTGGTACAGTCTGGGCAGGTATGATGGCTGGGCGGCAGTCAGCCGAAAGGAAAGCAGACTGGACAGCATCGGCAGACAGCGCAAGTCACAGTCAGGGCGGTCAGCCACGCCCAGCCCAACAAGCATAGTCCCTTCCACGCGAGAAACGAAAACCATAGAATGGCCGTCAAGCCGTCAGCACAGGCTCTTAGTGATCAGACTGATGCCAGCTAATCAAAAACTCCACAGGCGCCATGCCGAGTCAGTCGCCCGCTAGTCCAGCGTCTGGGGGACATGGAAGCAGCAAACAAGAGGGCGTGGCAGGGTGGGAGAAAAATCTAACCTGAGGTACCAGCAGTGACTCTGCTCCTCGGGGGAGTCTCCCCAGTTTGGCTTGAGCATTCAAACATCGTTGACTTGATGCTTCCCAAATAATTCTTCATCACCGACCCTGCCTACCTTGAATGATTGAATATATTCGATGAAACCCAATCAACTGACATCAGCTGCTGCTACCTTTTCTCCAAATCGATTTAGGTCTGTACTGTCTGTACTTGAGTGCTTTGGTTTGAAAAGCGACCCACGTCGCATGTGTCATCTGACATCTGACACTCTCCCTGTGGGAGCACTCCATCCAAGGCACAAACGTATCCAAAGCACTTAGACATACTGAACCCATTCAAAAAGTAGCAAGCACTACGGAGTGCAAAGAGCAAACCATGTATGGCTCCGGCCATGGAATCCAACTCTTCATTGTTGCTCCGCCCCCCGAATGAGGGACATAAGGGCTGCAATGTTGTCGACGAACCACATACCATGCATCCCTCTAGTAGACGAAGCATTGTATGCTAGCCCCATGTAAACTGTCAACAACTCCAGTTGTGCAATTTTGGTTTCATGGTGGGACCAAACGTCAAAGATCTCAGGACGAATATGGACAACATAGGCTCGACGACGGCCTTGAGGATCGATGAACAGGACCCCAGGAGACGCAGCATCCGAAGCTGCCAAGTACCGGCGCTGCCGCACTGGGCTGAAAGTTCACGTTCAGGCTTCGTTTGAAGCAGTGCACGGATACGGTTGAAGGACTGGTAAAGCTCATCAGTCATCTGAACCTGAGAAGAGTACTGCCGCTCCTTGATACTATGGAGTCCTGATCGTCCAAGTTTGCCGAAGCAACCTGTAGTCAGGAAACCGAGGCATCCAAAGAGTTTCGCTGCAAGACCCGGCGGGAGTGAGTTTGGGCAGCCTCATCCATGATATCGGTGACCTTAGTGACCAGTCTGTCACGGGCCCAAAATTTGACTGGGGCACCTTGGTGGCATCCGGCCACATCGTGAATCAAGCCCAAAAAGTCGGATTGGGCAGCCAGGGACTGGTGTTTCTCTGCTTGGAAGGGTGAACGCAGGCAATTCGCCAGCTCATTGACAAAAGCTGGCCAGCGCCTCCCATGATATCAAAGTCCTGGACGGTCAGGTCGTCAACGTGCATACTGGTCACGCAGTAGGCCAAGCGGCGACAGGCTGCCTGAAAGAATCGAGGGAATCGATTGAACGAGCACCCAGCATTGGGAAGGCCGAACAGTGAGCCACAGTAGCGTCGAAACCTGGGGGCTCCAGTATGTGGTCATAGTATGCCACGATGGCCATGTTGCTGTGGTCAGGCCGCATATAGGACGTGTCTGTAGGCGTTGGGTAGGTCTTCACCCCCCGACCAAATGCCGGCTTGAAGGAGTTCTTCCCGGCGCGTGGATGAGGATGCGGCTTGCCATAGAAGTTGAACATGTAGTCCAGGTTGAATAATGCTTGCGCAAAGGTCGAGCTTATTTGCATCAGAACTGAGGGCACTCTGGCCGCCATCAGCAGCATCGTCAATCACACGAAGCTTGCCGGAGGGCTGCTTGATACAAAATCGCCGGATCAGTCGAAACTTGGGAAACTCTTGGCAAAGTTGTTGGGCCATGTCAAAGGGGGACCACAGAAACCTTTTGCCTGGTCTTCTTCCCCGGCTTGGACAATAGCCTCGTCATGCTCACTGGGACGAAGGCTACGAATGATGCGAGCAGCATCCTGTTGGGCGTCCTCGTAGATGGACTCGGCACTTACATAGTGCGCAGGCTGCGCCTTGTAGATGGGGACGTGAGGTGAAAATCCCACAGCCGAGAACCCATAAATCAAACTTGCAACAAACGTTGTGTCCGGCCAGCCAATGAAAAGCATGGTCAAACCGATGAGTGCGATGTGGCGCCCATGCGTAGCTGAGCGGATGCTGGGAGCTTGGTAGGACTGTAGGTGGTGAGTGACAGGCCACATCCTGCGGCTCAACTCTTGAAGCCAGCGTCCAGTGCGCCGTCGTGCATCCCGAAGTTTGACCCCCCCGGGCGCTGCGAAGATCAGGTCATCATCTACAACACCCATATCTTCAAATGGGGTGGGCCGCAGCTGGAGTTCGAGGGCGAGCTCGAAGTGCCTGTCTTCCCCTACACCGAAGGGAATCATAGGAGGCAAGGCCTGCGCGGCAGCAGCCGCACCGGACTGCTGAAGGCCGCTCATGGCAATAGCGATGCGCTCCAACGGGCCCACCAACCGTGGACCGAAGGAATGGCCGTCCCAGTCAGGGCGGTTCTGCATGTAGTTGAACCATTGAAAAGGTGAGTCATCAACAAGGAGGTCCTCGATCATGGGCCATTTGAAACCGTCCTAATTGACCTCCGCGCAGAGGGCCATGAGGCTCGCGACAACAATCTCCTGGGAGATGCGAAGCGGTACGGCCCGGGCAGGGCGAATGCCAGCTGCAACCAGCGAGACACGCCGGAGGTGCTCTCGTGGCTGCGGACGACGTCGTCCAGTAGAAGAGGGCGTAGGCGATGTAGACCAGACCAATGCTCGAAGGATGTCGCCGTGGCAGAGGACATTGCGGGGGCAGTCACATACGAGGTTCTTGAAATGAAGCGACTGCAGGTCGGCCAACAGGTGGTCTTGGTCCGCAATCCATCGTGCATAGTGAAGGACACTTTCCAAGGTAGCACGGCCCTCCCCAGCTTTGAATGGATCCGGGTCAGCGCCCATCTGTGAGAAAAGTGGCCAGGGGGCGGCCGATGTAGACGTCATCCTCATGAAGCTGCGGCCGGGTCCGAAAGACTTCCAATGCGACCGAACGCGTAGGGACATGGGATGCATCCTGCAACGGGGGTGAGAGGCCCAGATGGAAGCCCATGACCGTCATCAGGTCTTCTCGCAATTCGGAGGGCTCGAAGTGGAGTAGCGGCCGAACATCACCTTGAGGTGGCGCTATATAATAGGTGGTAGTCGAGGAACTGCCAGGATCCCATAACCATGTCGTACGGCCCACGCCGTGCAGCAAACGGCCAATGTGAAGACCAAGCTCGGCGTGTACTCGGCCTCATTGAACGTGGAGAATTGGCCAACTTGAGACGATCGCCACTCGTTGGGGTCATGAATGTGTCCACACCTGACAGCAGGCAAGGAGGCAAGTTCAGGTATGTTGTGACGAAACTTCTGTGCCTTGCGCCGAGCCCCTCCGAACACACATGCATCGTAATCCAAATCGAACCATTCACCCTCATGGTGAACGAACTGCTCAACAGGATCCCACCAGTGCAATGACCTCAACGGGTTCTCACGAAGGCAGGCGATGGTATGCTGAGCGCCCCAGTGTTGCAAGGCCAACAGGAAATCACTAGAAAAGTTGTCGGCATCCACCCGCTCTTGGTTCATAGGGTCCAACCCCGGCAGGCCCCTTGGTGGGAAGTCTTCAGACCGCAGGGGGCAAGGACCAGGGCGCTTCTCACGAGCCCGAGATTTAGTAGCACAGCTCATAGCCCCGGCAATGGTGGCAACTTTTGGAAGGACCTCCCGAATAGCCCGGCGAACCGATGGACGCGACACGTCCAAGTCCTGGTCGATCTCAATGTCGATGGGCGTGATGATCTCCCATTGGCACCACATCGGACTTGCGCAGTGTAGGTCAACGGACTCCAATTCAAAAGTCATTGAACACAGGATCGTCCAAAGGCCGGCCTCGGCCCCCCCCCCGCCAGAGGAGCGGCCCTCTTTTCAAGCAGCCTTGGGGCAGTTGTTGGGCGAGTGCTGAAACGAGCCACAAACGCGCCCCGACTGCAACACGACCCCACATCGGTGGGCGCCGCGCTGACAATTCTTCTTGGTGCGGCACTGATTGCGCTGGAAGGTTCCGTCACGGAGGCTGAAAACCACAGATCCAACCTGGCCAGCGGCTGCGTGCGAAGCAGGGGCCGCACTCGACGCCGGGCCCGTAGGGAGAGTGGGTCCCGGCAGTGCCCCTGCAACCACAGGGCGCCACGCTCCCTCATCACGGCTCCAATGATCACGCCCAAGGTCGTGGCACCAGTGCAACGGGCTGCCCACTGTCCACGCTCTTCCACATCAAGATGCTGGAGCAGCTGCAAGTGGCGGGACTCCGGAGTACGAAGGACAAGGTCATGGCAGCGACAAAAATAGGACAACAGGACGTCGTAGGGCACCTGCACATAGTGCAAACTGTCGGTATAGCAGGCGCAGTCGGCGCCGGCTCGACACCCGACAATGGCAAGGGCAAGGAAGTACGTCTCCATCTTGGCCATATAGGATAGCCAGGACTTGGTGGTGGGCTCATCGTCGTCATCCTCCTGGAGGTACAAGTTGTCCGTCAGGCGACGGCGCTTCTGGCTGTGAGTGCGCTGGAAGGCTGGGAGCGCAGAGGTGAAGGTGCATCACTTCGAAGTGGTTGCGTGTGAGCTGCCGGCTGAGCTTGGACAAGAGGCGATCAGATGGGAACTGCCTTGGCTCCGGCCGTAAGTGGTAACGACGAAAGAAGGCCTCTTTCAAGGTCCCTGATGGCCAACAGGGGCATTAAGCTGGCACACCTGGCGTGCACTGACGCCACCACGGCAGTCCGAGCTCGTTTTATCCATGGCGCTGAGACACAGGCCCACGTTGTGAGCCTCCAGCCATACCCGGTCTGTAGGTAGACCACCGCATCAAACGCTGCATCGGTGGCCTCCTGCAATTTCTGCAGGTTCTTGGCTTTGATCTTCGGAGCCGGAGGCGAATTCGTAGTAGAGGTAGTCCTCGACGAAGATGGGGCGGCAGCCGAAGAGGGATGCCCGGGGCGAGGTCGATGGCAATGCCGGAGGCACCTTTGGCGGCGGTGTAGCCGATGATGAAGGCTGGGTTGAAGCCAAGGGCAAGGTCGGAGACACCCTCGGCGGAGGTGCCTTCGGTTTGGGCGCTGCCGGCTGCAGCTGCCTTGGGTGGGCTCCACCCGGGCCCGCTTCACTGGCTGTGAAGGATTGTTGAACGAGAAGGTCGAAACAGTAGTCCGCGGCACCTGAGTGGGCCCAACATCCGGGCGGACAGCCGCGGAAGGCGCCGGGCGCTTCCGTCGGAGCGCTGCAGTGACGCGGCGGCCAGTTGCCTGAATAACCTGAACTTGGGCCGGAAGTAGGGACTTGACCACACGCATGCCAGGGATGGATTCCGTGGTAATGAGGCGGGGGTCAGCTGCCAAGAGCTCATCCGCGTTGCCTATGCAAGTCGCCAGTACCCAACGGGAAGTTCATCCCAAAGAGCCATGTGGAGGTCATGGAAAAAGTTCAACCCGGCCACTCGCAGCTGATGCCCCAGCTGTTGCTTCTGTGAGTCGTAACATAGGGGCGTAGTGGTAGTGGTCTTGGACGACTGGTCGGTCCATTGACCAAGAGCCAGCTTTTCGATCTCTGACAGCCCCACGTAGCCAGCAAGCGTAGGCAGAACCCTGCGAAAAGAATACGAGGACAAACTTGTAGTATACATAGCGGCGCTCAAACGAGGGCGCAAAATACGGATGAACTGAGGCGTGTCCACGGGTTGGGCCGTCGCAGAATCAAACCCAAGCCAATGCCAATGGCGAAAGGCCGGTCCAGAATGGGGCAAGACCTGCGAAAGATCCAACGTACCACAGTAGCGTGGCACGCTCCATGCAAAACCACCCCGGCTCCCAGTCTTGCCCTTGGTGCACCAAAACACCAGGATGCCACCATTGCCGCCCACAAGGTAGCTGCGTTGGAGGCGCGTGTACCGAACGACTCCAAAGCACATCGCGTAGGCACAAAAGACCAGTGGCCAATGTGGATCAGCAATGGTCATCTCCAGCGTGCCCAATAAATGCAGTACCATGGAGGGTTCCACCGTGGCAGCTTGGGCCTGCCCCTGGCCCAGCCGCGCACCAAGCCCGGAACGCGGCTTCGTCACCTCAGTCATGTCGAAAGGGAGGCGTAGATTGCGGACCAGCCAGCCCAGTGACGTGAAAGCTCGGGTGGGCGCTGCGTGCTGGCGAATAAAGGTGGCCAGGGTGACCCCAGATGAAGTGAGCACCACTTGCAGCTCCTGCCAGGTGTGGAGGGCCCGCTTGACTGTAGCTGCCTCAGCCTGCTGCAAAATACCTTTGAGCCGCGCCTCGAAGTTGGCGGTGAACTCCACGAAGCGGTCGGCAGGGGGCGGCTCGATCGCAAGGAGGATCGCCATGAGCTGCGGCAGGAATGAAATTGCGCCCGCTTCAGAGCCACCCGACTGGTGGCCCCGGGCGCTGGGCCTGACGGGCCCCGAAAAGGAAGGAGCAGGAGCAGGTAGCGATGTCAAAGTCGGTGAAATAGTAGGGCGAGGGGCAGCCTGCGAGACCTGCTCACGGCGGAACAGATCACGAACCAGTGCCCCGGCCCCAATCTCGACTTCACGCCGTCCATCGGCGATGGCTCGCCCCTCCAACAAGGCCTCCTCATACGTCAAGAAGTAGAAGGCCAAGTCGGACGCTGCCTCGATATGATGCGCCGCGCACCACCTGTCGAGCCTGCTCAACAGCACGGCGCGTTTGGGCATCATCAGAGCAGACATGGCAGCAACGAAACTGAAGAAAAATCTAACCTGAGGTACCAGCAGTGACTCTGCTCCTCAGGGGAGTCTCCCCAGTTTGGCTTGAGCATTCAAACATCGGGGAGACGTTGACTTGATGCTTCCCAAATAATTCCTCATCACCGACCCTGCCTACCTTGAATGATTGAATATATATATATATATAAATCATTTGTCTGTTCTAGTAATCATTCGTCTGTTCTAGAAGGGTAAACAAGCAGCAAGCACAGATTGGGCCACGAAGCAGATTTGTTCGACCCCAAAGCGCAGCTTGATTGATGCGAAGTGCGATTGGAACCAAAGAAATTCTCCGCCTGAGAAATGTGTAGAGCAATCCCAAGGTCAGTGTAAAGCTGGCCGGGATCAGCAGAGCTGATGCTCCCACAGCGTATTCGCAATACGCACCTGGCGGATAGGTCATGTGTCCACACCCGTGATTGCCTGGGAATCGGTCATCCACTTGCGTCCTATGATTAGTCCAACCTCAGTGGCTAGCAAAACGGTATGGAGGCAGGCAAGTGTCTTGTCCACAAACAGCCAGAAAAGTGTGTCGCCTACGTGATTGTCCAACCAGGAAGCTTGCATGGACCTCTCCATATCAACGACAGGGCACCCCGAACAAAAACAGTCGACAGTCACATGTGTCCACAAGCCGTGCCTAGGGCGCTGCCCAGCACGAAAAAGATCCACATGGGCAACAACACCAAAAGCCTCATCAACAGGCAGCACTGGCAGTACATGCACCCACACCTTCACAGCACATCTTTGAAACTGCAACACACCTATTAGCATCGACCCAAGCCGTTCGCTGGGAGAAGCGGTGCATCTCTGCAGGTTCGCGGCACAAACCGCCGCCGCTCTTCGCCCCACCAAGCCAAGGCGCTTCCGAGCGTCCACGCCCACCTCGGCCTGGAGAGAGGTCGTCGGTCTCTGCAGGAAGGACAAAGACTCACAGAACCTATGAAGCTAGGACAGTCAGGCGCCCAAAACTCAAAAGCCCAGCAAAAAAAAACGGCGTGCGAATTGTTTATGACCATGTTTTGTGGTTCGATGGCCTTTCAGGTCATGATGATTTTTCAGCGTTGGATCTTACATGTCTGCAACCTCTCAACCTGGGAATCAGAAGACTTCCTTCGAGTTTGTCGAAAAGAAAGGCATGGAAAAAACCAAGTCGACCAACCCCATCAATGCAATCCACACAGTTCCGAGGCTCCAGAGTGTTCACCTGGTTTCCATTTACGTTCTGTATTCCAACCAGCACGGGCTGCATGAACTGTGTGTTTCACATTTGTGAGAGCTGGGGAAAGAAAGACCTGTGTGGGTGGTCCTCGTCTCACCCGCGGCTCCACTGAGTGATGGCCCACCCACCTTTTCCAAGATGTTCAGGCGCGATCTCCGACAGCCTGGAACCAGGAGAAAGACCCCAGTCGATGGCTGAAATTGGCCCAAACACGCCCTGGCCAAAGGAGGAAAGGACCAAAACTTGTGGGTTGGGCAGTCTGACCATTCGCACCACCCATACAAACAGGATGTGTTTAAATTTAGACGCATTTCGTCAAACGCCTTCAGTGAACCTGAGGATTTGGGGCGCATCCAACGACTTCTCATTCAACGCGACATCGGCGGCCGACACCGCAGCAGGGTGGGGTGCCTTTTCGCAAATGGATCATTGCCACGCGGCCCAGGGTGGAGCCAATATCTGTTAAAGTGCCAGTAACATGCGTCGTCCTCACCTCAGCCCGACCACGCGCAAAAACAGGAGAAGGGGCGACATGATCAGGGGACTGGTGATTTGGAAGATTGTTTTTTCCTAGAGGGTGCTGTCGGCTTTGCCTTTTTCACCCGTCGATGCCATATATGCGTACATCTGCCTACCCATTGAGTGCTCTTGACCACTTGTATGTCGAAACTTTGGGCACCTTGAGCTCACACGCGCAAAATTTGGCAAGAACCCGAATGGATGACGCTCCACGAGATTGCAATGACCATACCCAGGCCAGCCCAGGCCAGGCGGGACAACGGTTGTTGACGACATACACACCCGCACACCTTGATCACACTGACTGACAGCCTCATCTTCACTAGCAGAGGAAAATGTCTAGGAACTTGCATCTGAGGACCCAGTAGATTCACAATCTGTCTGCGAAGCGGCATCTTTATATCGTCAACCAAGGGCTCATCCGCGGAGACCGTCTCTCCTCGACTCGATCGAAGTCGGAAAGGCTCTAAACCAAGAGGCAAAAAATCTAAAGCTGAAAGCGGCTGCGCCGGAGCTACCTCACCTACTACAGGAGGCAAGGCCCCGCAACCGGATCTCCTAATTTCATGCAACTGCACACGGAGCGCGGGCAGAACATCGTCCTCGGAGCACTTGCCCATCAAATTGGAACCTGACTCCTTGGACCAATGGTCAGGTCAAAGCTGTCACTGTAACCTTTAGGCTGTGCAATGTGTAGCCATTGGTTTGCGCAGGCTCAATGCCCCCCACCTCGATCAACAGACGGCGGCGGACAGGGAAGTTGCCCCGGGCTCCATGGGGGCCCGACAGGAGAAATTCGCATTTTGCCACTGGGTTGATCTACTTGTGCCTCCTTTTGACTTCGCCCCTGCCTTCAATGCGCTTGGTTCCCTGGCAGGTGGTTCATTGGATCGAGCGATGCGCCAAAAAGCAGCGGTTACACTTCGTCGCCACTTGCTTGGACGGGGACTCTGGTGTGAACTTGCGAACCACCATGATTGGCCCATGTATGATCCCCTGCTGCTGGACTCAGTTGCCTTACGCTCGGGCTCTAGTCCGAGCCGTTGATGGGGCGGCGTGCCCGCAGAGAAGCGCCGCCGCTTCCCCTGTATGTTGTCGCGGCCTTTGAGGCCAAAGTGCTAGCAGACCTAGAGACTGCTACTGCTTTGCAAAGTGATGATGGAGTGGTGCATGGTACTTGCTGGCGAAGTGGCTGACCAATTCAACAACGATGGGCTCAGCCACGGGTTTGGTTCGAAGCTGTCATCCAAGGATCCGCCGGCGCCAGCAAGACCAGCAGGCTCCACATGAGCAACTGCTAGCCGCTAGCCTAGGCCAAAATGGCCAAGTGTCTAGCTTTGCGGCCGAGGCTGCGGCAAACCAGCACCCGCATTCGCGAATGTCGGCTGCGCCCCAGGACGCGGAAGCGCCAGCCCCGGTCGAGCAAAGTATGATGCCAGTTTTGGCGCTTCAATGAGCGCTCCTCCCATGAAGACATGGGGAGCACAAGAAAAAAGAAAGCAAAACACAATCAATCCAGGTCACCGGATTCAAACACAAACCCAGATCAAAAGACAACTAACTGGAGTGTAAACCGCAGGTAGTGAGTTGTACAAAGAGAAGAGAGAGAGAGAGAGGGAGGGAGAGAGAGAGAGAGAGAGAGAGACAGAGAGACAGAGAGACAGAGAGACAGCGAGAGAGAGAGAGAGAGGGCAGCACCAGCTACATATATGCTTTAATGACTTCCTGGTTTCCTCCCATTCTTGGCCAAGGGTTTCGCAATCTTCGAAACAGGCGGACAACGGTAGAATGCAATTTAGTTTTGCACCCGTCACCAACATATACCTAGACCTTCAAGTCAAGTGTCACCTCACACCGGCGCCGAACATGTCTATCTGGGCCCCAGGCCACAGCTCCAAAGTGGGAGGTGCACATGGCATTCCTTAGTTTGCAAAGGCCAGGCATGGCCAGGCTTTGACTCAGGTTCGGGGTCGCTCAGCCATGCGCAATTCGGTTCGGGGCCAACCCCCCATCGGGCCAACCCCCCATCGGTCTCCCCTTTGCACCGAAACGCTGCAGGCCACAGGCCGCGGCCGACAGACACCCACTCAGCGAGGGTTTGGAGAAGCCGACCGCAGCGCCCAGCAGCAGGGCTGAGCCCCACGCGCTGGCGCGCGCGTGAAGAGGAGGCCAACAAGGAGGGATTGGGAAGCAACTGGCTCGCGGAAGGGTGCTGGAGTCAAAGGTTCACCGTTTCGGATTTCGGATTCTTCCACGATCTTTCAAAGGTTTCGCTGCTGAACTGAGCAATCGGACAAATGCTTTTGGTGTGTCGTTTTGTTGAGTTGGCGGAAGTGGGTCTCGTTCAAAAGAATCCGGCTGACAGGAAATCAGTGTCCATGTTCATCCACATAGTGACAAAATCCCAACGTTGGAATGGTGGCTGCACCCAACGAAAACCTGCTCCAGCAACTGCCAGCAACCAGAAAAAAAACAAGACAGTAGATTCAATAGGTTGGAGTTTAAACGCAGAAAAGAAGTCGTTGATGTTTACTGGTGAATGTGCTCCAATCGCGTCCGTCGCGAGATCCTTCGATCACAAGAGACTCCGCACCAAGGCAACGCCATAGAGAGACTTCCCACCGAAGTGGACCTACGAAGCGGCCCTGAAAAATTATGGCCCTTTTTGGGAGGGCAGGACACCCCCAATCCGCGGATCGCCGATGGAACAACACCCCGGCTAGGAGGCGAGTTTTGGGAGGAAAGAAACGGCCTTCTGGGAGAAAGTCTTGAAATGTTCTGACCATCGAAATGAGGCCAAAGAGATCACCCCTTGAAGATGTTCTGCCGTAGAGAGCCCAAAACGGGTCGCGGTCGGGGGAAGATGACATGGCATGATCATGGAGGATCTCGGCGTCGTCAAACAATGTGCTCCCTGCCAGTTGCTTCCAGAACCCAAATGTCTTGAGCTTGTCTGTCATGCAGTGAAACTCCAAACACAAACAGTGATGAAGAAAGGGCGAACTCGTCGAACTCCGTCGCCAGGTCTGTCACTACAAGAGGGAAATTTGGACCATCTCACATAGGAAGTTTCTGCTCTGTAACCGACGATCACAGTCACAAGTGCTCTTCACGCTCTGCCTGGTTCTTGTCGATCAGCCTGGGCAGCTTCGGCTGGAACATCTGCGACAAACAACAAAACCCTGCTCCACCCACCACAATATCGTTTAGGTATCTGGAAATGGGACCACACACTACAAATACCATTGCACGGTTTCCTTCTTTCAGGTGTCCAAGCAAGGACCGACCACTGCACCTGGAATTGGTCCTTCAAACGTTGGAGGCGCTATCTTCTGAGACCCCTTCAACATACACTCAAACAGGACCGCTGCCATGTCTCCCTCTCGACGCAACGGTCCAATCCTCAAAAAAGGTCAAACACGCGGTGCCAAGAACTGCTGCAACACAACACCCATCGCCCAGCTGCCACCCTATCCGCTGCACAGCAAGGGGCAATCCGCACATAAAGGAGCCGACAACGAAGGAAAGCACCAGAAAGATGGCCTCCGAGTGCTCAGAGATGGCTCCCAGAAAGGAGGTTACACGAAGGAAAGTACGAACAGAAATGCTGTACTTCGAAATGGTACGCGTTTTCTTCCTTCAACAATCTGCAAACCAGTCCGGCAAGCAACGGAAAGCGAGAAGCGAGCGGGCGCGGAGATAGCACCGGTCCGCAGATTTCGACGGATTTCGACGGACGTCGACGGAGTTCGACGGCTTTCGACGGTTTTCGTTTGCGTTTCTGCAGCGTCACTTTTTATGGTTTCCGCTCACTGGCATCAATCAGGCCACCAGACTCTCAGTGAGCACTCGTTTGGGACAAAGTAGGTTTTTCTTACGGGTCTCTTGGAGGGGTGCTCTTCTGTGCTCTTTCTGTCTTCTTGTGGGCCTTGGTGTCAAAAAACTCTCATCTTAAGTTG
>CAXAMN010021339.1:1077535-1088636 GCA_963970005.1 Durusdinium trenchii
CTTTTTGGGTACCTGCTTTGGTGGTGCTGGGTTGGGTCTGCACTCTTAAGGCTAAGGCTAAGGCTTAAGGCTAAGGCTAACATAGAGCAAGGCTAGCGCTAAGGTTCTATCCCTTGGGGGTCGGCGGCTGCAGGCGGTAGCCTGGTAAATAAAAAACAATTCCAAATCTGGAAAATAAGAGCAATTGTTGCCTTCCAAAGCGTTGCTCTGCACCGCACCGGTGCCTTCACCGGCTTCCAAACCGGCCCCAAACCAGCCCGCCCACCCTTCGGCTCCAAACCCGGAAGCTCCGAGCTGCCCGCAGCGCCCTTCTCCTCGGGAGAAGACAAGGGCGAAATGGTACCTCCAAGGAGCTATTATTAGAAACCCCTTAGGGGAAACTGCTGAAGATCACCATTCACTTGATGGGAACATGCGTTCCGGAATGATTTGTCATTGCTTGTTTCACAAGAGCTGGAACGAGCATGATCTGGAACGACATACGACGCACTTTAGCCACGAGTCCCCACAAGTCCCGACTCCCCCACAAAACAAGAATGGAGTAACTCTGTCAGTCATCTCTGTCTGTTCTTGAAAACGAAGTGAGGTGCAACACTACGAGGTGCAATTCTACACGTCCCTGAAGCACCAAGACCTCGATCCAAAGTTTTTAACAGTGACGCCCAAATAGATCCAAAAGTGCAAAAGGGGACCTGTATGTTGGACAAAAGCCATGCCTCGTGAAGCTCAAGCTCTCTCTCTCCCTCTCTCTCTGCCTTCCACCTTCCGCGACGCCACTTGTCCCCACCCCGCATCCGCTGGGCCCCAAACCTGACGCCTTGGCTTCGGCATGTTCCGCCAAGGGCGTGGGGAGTACCAAAGGGCATCTTGTAAGGTCCGAAAAGCGTTTCGTCGTCTCGGGGTTTGGTCCATTCTCCTGCGGGGGGGCCTTGTCTCACAAGTGTCCGGAATCGACCACAATGGCTCGGATCCTGGTCAGAACGGCCACATGGCTGGTGTTTGGATGACCACGGCCATGTGGGAACAGCCTTGAATTAACGCTTGGCATGAGGTCAGTCGCATGACCAAACGTGTAAACACAGAAGGTGCCCACCGATGTCTCAGAGTCGCACTGGGTCCATTGAGAGGGGTCACGTTGATAGCTCTGAGGTTTGCCAAACTTGAGGAAAGCATCTTTCTACCGACAGAAAGGTTGGAGGGTTAAAATCCATTCGATTGCAGCTCCTCCCAGACGAAACGGCACCACACCTTGCCCAAGGGTCCCGGCCCTTTTCTATCCTCAGGCAAGCACGATGCAAGATGCAAACAAGCATGAAAGATATGTGATATATGCATGGTAATAGTTTAAACTTCGGATCGCCAAGCACCTATCAATTCAACCCATAGTCCCACTCAGTGTCGAGGGACTTTAGATGTGTTTTCTTGGCAGAACCCCGCTTTGGTGACAGGCCGTGAAAGAGTCTTGTGAAAAAGAGGTCAAAACCTGGTTCAAGCCGACATGATCCAAAAGCCCACAAGCTTTTCATGTGCTTCCTTGCTTCTTGAAAACACTCCCTATTTCAGAAGCTTCCAAGTCCAAAGTCCACCCTCCAAACACAAGGCCACCTGCTCGCTGGACTGGAGCAATCGTCCCAGTCCTATCACTGAAGGCCTTGATCAACTATATAGTTTGAGCAAAACAATCGAAAACCCTAGAGGCAATACAGCAGTCTAGTCTTGACTCAAATCTGTTGTATGGTGGTCGACTACAGTCTATCATCTGTTGACCCCTCCACCCACAACCCCACAGCCCTGCAGCTAGGCAGCTCCTTTGCCACCTTTACCTCTGTCCTGTCTGTCCTGCTCCGGGATCGATGCTCAGTCCAAACTCACTGACCCAAAGCACTACTCAGAGCCTCACATCATTTGCTTGTTTCGGATGCCTGACCCACCGTGGTTTCTTCGGATTTTGCACAAAAACGGCCTAGAAGTGGGCACCACCAGTGTGGTTAAACTCACCACCCTTCACACAGGTATGGGCAGTATGGATACAACAGCGCCAAAAGGGGCCTTGCCAAAAGGATATCACCAGTACCACCAACCACCGCAGGCCACCGACGTCGCCACCCACCCGTTCCTCGCCTCCCAGCGATCCGGTCTCCTCACGGGCGGCCGATAGTCCTGACCGGTTCGGCGGAGCGCAGGCGATGATGTGGTGGGTGGGGTTGATATGGCAAGACTCGAAGATGTACCTAGGAACCACCTTTCGGCTCAAGAAAGACTTTCTTAGCAATTTCAAGTCCTTGAAGTTTGCTCATCCTCAAGTGACCATGGCTGATCCCTGAAACGCTCCATCTACCTGTGGAGAGGCACCAGTGGGGCGGGTGCGGTCCAAGAAGTCGGACCTTGGCCACTAAAAGGACACACGCCCAAGTAGAGCGAACGGCCCCAGCTTGGCCACGCCCAGTCCTGAGAACGGCCCCAGTCCTGAGAACAGAAAGAGGGCATCAAGACGTGGCATCGTTTGGAATGCAAAAGATAGCTGGGCCAAGAGAGCTGGATTGAAGCGACTCTACCCTCCTCCAGTTCCGAGAGCTGTTCGCTCGCAGTCAGGGAAGTGAAGTCTGAAGCCGCTCAATACATCGAAGGGTGGAATAATTGTACTGTAAAACAAAATGATGTGCTGTTTGCAGAATTGTATGTTGAAAGAGCCTGAACTGTGGTGATGAATGAGCCCTCCCACCGAAGAACATGCATAGAATCTTTTTCTGAGACTATGCCTTCGACGTACTGCTGAATAAGGACGCGAATGGTTAGTAGTTAGTCCGGTCCGTGCTCGACCATACAACTAACGGATCTACCATATGGACTCATGTGGGCATCAAAGGCCACAGAAAACCTCCTGTTTGCTGGACATGCTTGGCATTGATGCAAACATTCTGGGGGTTGCCCAAATTGCAACTTACTGCATCCTATTCCAAAAGAACCAAATGCAATCATGTAATCCCATCTCTGCCGCACCCGCCTGCCGACCAGAAGCGCCTTCAAAGCAGCCACGTGTGGTTGATCAGTTTATCCCGCATTTAGCAGCAGTGGGTGAGTGGGTCATGTCACCTTTCGTCAACATCAACAGAGAGATGCCATTTGGAAGCTTCAACTTTCCTCTCATTTGATTTGGGTGACGAACTTTTGTCTCCACCACGGATCTGGAACCTTGCTTTGATTGAGTAATTAGATGGGGTTCCATGGGTTCGCCATGCTTGAGGTTGCCCTTGCACACCTGTGCATGTCTGATGACGGCCTACGGAGATCATGATGGCCTCATCGGACCCCATCAACCACTTCTGGTGACTGGAAATAGCATAGGCCGGTGCATGTCCAGAGATCCTCTGTCCACCCCGAACTCGGCTTGCTTTAAACAAACGAAGAATTATCTTTCATGTTTCGCTCGTCCAACTGATGGGTCCGTTGTTGTCCCACAAGTGTGATCCGTCGGTCGGAGAAAGGAACCCAGCGATGCGTCCTGCTCTGATGCAGTCGACAACTGTGTAGGCGCGCAAAAACGTGTGGTTCACAAGCAAATCAATGTTAGGTGGTGCAAACGTAACAATTGTCCAGAATTCAGACCATCAAGAACAGAGCTTGTGGCAGTAGTCTGGTGAACATCATCTTCACAGACTCGCAAGATGTCGTAAACCTGATCCACTAAATTGAGTACGGACTCTGTACTTGTATAAGCATTACCCCCAATACTGCAAATCGGCAATACGCCATATGACATGACCAACTTTCCAACAACTACTCCCTCTGTACCCGCTGTAAGCGGCAAGGGGCAAGGGGCAAGTGCTCACGGACTCCCACGCAAGTCATGGACACCCAATCTGTGGCTCTTTCAAGGGGTCCTGATCCGGTCAACTCATACCATTTGTACCAATGGGTTAGGCACACATTGACACCCATTAGTACTCATGTCCGCTCCCCTTCCCATCTCCGCCTCCTTTGGAGTTGGACCTGGGAGGTGTCTTGCTGCACGAAGCGGGCAGAAGCAGAATGGACTCGTCTTCTGCTTCAGTGGAGTCGGAGTAGATTCTAGATAGACTCCACGGTCTGCACTGGAACACTCAGACCAAGCGGCCACCAATTCTTCAGACCAAGCTGCGGCCACTCCCATTTCTGGTAATCGTGGCTCTGGTAGTCCCGGTAGTCCCGGTAATCGGACCGCGGGGCAGGTGCCTCAGGGGCAAGGATCAACTGAAGGCCTCGAGCTTTCGGCCACTGAAAGCCTGGTCTCGGGTCCCGGAGAACATACAGGATCTGAAAACAACAGGAAGTTTGGCTTTGGAAACCTGTTTCTACAAGCCATGTTCTTCCTGGTGCCCAAATTGGCAGCTTTTAGCAAAGTGTTTCTCGTAGGCTCTGTGGTTCTGGGCAAGCCCAAGGCTGGACATCCAGCCTTTTTAGCTGAAGCCAAGAACAACCAAGGCCTATCCAGAATGCCAAGGTCCAGACAAGTGAACTCTTTTGTTGGGAGAGCCTCGCTAAATTCCACTCCCTTAAATGTCGCCATGGCACGCTACGCTGCAAAGTGTTGGTCTTGCCACTCTTGGCATTCCTGTCAGAATAAGCACCACTGTAAACGATGCCGCAGCAAAGGCAAACAGCTTCAAGCAACTGCTGTTGAGACAACAGTAGTCACTGCCTTTTTGCAATACAAAGACATGGTCTCGGACCATCACTCTAATTATGTACGATCATCGCTCAAGAAATTCTCCGTACCAGCAGTACCAACAACATCAACAAGGCAAAAAACATTGATGTTGCCCCACATAGCCTCTTGAAGCCTTGAAGGAGAGACCTCTGTACGAATTCGGGGAGACCTGTGAGTGCGGAGGCTGCATGAACCTGACCATTCCAGTTTTTCATGTGCCCAGAAAAGGTCAAGGGTTCTCCACCACCATTAAGGCAGCCAAGCAATCAATCAAGAGGTTCAAAGGGTTGAAGGTTCTAATCAAATCAACTATCGCTCTCCGCCAGGGTAGAACCTTCTGGTATTCCGGAGAGCGACTACAAATCTTGTCCACACAGATCTCTGTCGGGCAGGGAGGAGGGTGCCCCCTTGCTCCCGTGCCGGTGCGGCTTTTCCCAGTCGATGCCTCCACTCCTTCTCGGTCAATCCAGGGCCCACCGGATTGCCACCCTTTTCGCCTCGGCCGAAGAGCCCAAGAGCTGGGTGCTCTGGGGTGCTTCGCAAGGCGGATCAGAAAGCACCACGTCCCGGGTCGGGTGTTTCAGCTTGCACGAGAGAAGTTCCTCGGCCGGGGGGGATTGGAACAGCTGGGCCCTGGCTTGGCCCAGCTTGGCACGGCTCAAATCCGACAGATTGTCCTGGAAGTGCCGGTGAAATCACGGCCCGACTCCGGCTACGAAGCTCCGAGGGCCCCTGCTCACGAACCAGGTGACATCCTTCTCATTCTCCTCTCCATCATCGAACTCGACCCAAATCCGCTGTGGCCTGAGGTTGGTCTTTGCTTTCGAAATAAAGTTATACCAAAACCCGAGGAGAAGTGAATCCCCTCTCACGGGTCGGAACCATGACGATCTTCTGATATCATCAGCGAAAAAGAAAGTCTTTACAGCACACAGGATCTGCACCCTGCGAGGTTGCAGCTGAGGCTACAGAGGGGTCGAGATTTTTGATGTCAATTTGATCAAAGCCAGGTATGTAGCACCAGCGCCGGCGGGACAAAGGAGTGACTTGGGGGGAGTATTGCACTGGTCTTGAAAATTGATAAAAGAATAACTTCACTTTGACCTTGCAATGAAGGGAATGTAGACAAAACCTGGCAAAACCTCTTCTTCACGGTCAAAAATAATGCTCCCGAATTCCGGGCGTGGAGTGCCTGCCGGCCATCTGCGAGGTGCGGAAATCGAAATTCGGGTCTTCTCAGGCTGCGACCAGTCATTGTGAATGTACGCAATGCGGCCCGTGCGATTGTCCCTGAGGCTGGGGAAACCCTGTTCAACTTGGAGAAAACCCTGATCCAAAGAGCGTCAATCTTATCTTCTACACTCATCTTGCTGGTTTGTTGGGAAGATCAAACCACAAGGAACCCTCATCAGGTTGGTCGAGAGCGCTGAAATCACATTTGTTCGCATGCCAGGTTCGTCTGCCCTGCTCCCTCACCAAGTAGATTTGCTAGTTTTGTGGCAATATGGTTTTGTACAGGGTATTTACCAACAATCCCACCAGGTCCCTCCCCACACCTTTTCCACTCATCTGGGGAGGCCGAACATCCAGCAGCGTATTCGCATACCAATGGTGGCTGGTATCTGGCAGTGTGGCCGCTGAGACCACCAAGTGCAGTGCGTCATGTGGTTTGGTGGTGGTCCCTCACCATTTGCTTTGCGCGTCCAAAGCAGGACCATGTGCTCCGTTGGGTTCCTCTAAACAGCGAAACCTCGCTTTGGATAAGTTTTTCCAGGTCGTTGAGAGGTCACTTGCTAGGAACCATGACCAGCACGGCAGTGAATCCAAATGGAACATGTGCATGAATTCGTGTCTACTTTGTACGTATTGTTCATTGGAGGGGCCACTGTGCCACCGTGAGGTCCACGCTCCATGAAATTGAAGTTCCAAGAGTGGCTGACATATCAATGGGAAAAAGGTCCGCTTCTCACATGGAGCACTTCAGTGCGAAAATTTGCGAAGTGAGAGGAACTGATGAGTTTTGACAGCTTGCCGAACCAGCCACATCCCGAACCACCACGGGGCCTGTTCCGCATCCATTAATGGCCAACCATCCTCCGTCACAAACCTTCACACCATGCGGCTCGAGGGAGCAAAAACGAGCTCTTTCACATCAGACCACGAGAGTAGGGAGTGCCGAAGGTGATATGGTTTGTGGCCATGGAAAATCCAAACAGTTTTGAAAACAATAGTAATAATATCCTTGTGCAAGTATTGTCAGTTTGGTACCATAAACTTACAGTATTCGTTGTACACTTGGGGGCATACTGCTTAGTAATGAACAAACTATATGATTGTTAAAAACCACCTATGTGTCAATTGACAAAGGCAGTCGGGAAACCTACCCAACGCAAACAGGTTCATTCTATTGTCCACCTCGGTCCGATGGACCCCCGGAAGTGGTTTTCGACATGCCCTCATGGTCAACGGCGTGCGTTCATGTGCAAACCAACATTAATATGTGTGAGAACTGCCGCAACCAATTCCTTCCAAAGCCGATCGAATGAGTAGAACAAGTGCCTTGGACACAGGCCACACACGAAAAATTAAGCAAAAAAATTCAGTTGCGTTTCAGCGCCTCACTCTGGCCTAGTTTTTCCTTCAAAGACTTACTCCACGATGGGTCATGTGGGTTTGGAAACCCCTGGCTCTGTGGATGGTCATGTCGCCCCCCGTCGTCACACCCGAACATCGACTCTTTGGCCACCATTCAGCTTTTCTGCGACGTTCACACGGAAGTCTTTCGGCGCTGGTGCAAACTTTCTGGTTTCTTGATTTGGTGGGTCGAAATTTCCGAAGAGGAAAAGTTTGCACCGCTGTCTGGGCAAGCCTTTATCAAGAGCTTGAACCAAAAAACACCGGTCAGCTGTCGGAGTATTAAAATGCCTAACCATGCTCTTTGCTTCATCTGGCCACCTTGTGCATGGAGCAAAACACAGAATAGCATCATTTCCTTTCATAGTGGACCGGGCAAGACCAGCTTTGCAGGAATCAATTTATCTCCAGATATATTGCTGTGAAGCAATGAAGAGAACGGTGCCGTTATCAGTGCACCGTACAACCACCAAACTCTAAGAAGGGTGGCCGTCAGCACCAAAGTTGGTGGGTCAGGCCGGTACATGCTAGGCGTCCATAGAAGTTGACTCCTCCGCACTCCCCACGCCAAGCAGCGGTCTCCGACGTCTTTAACGAAGAAGCGCGCTCCCTTTTGGACGGCGGGCCGCTTATTCATTGGCATCGATGTGTTCGATCAAAATATCATTGAAACACTCGCTAGGTTGGTCATGTGGAGGTGGCGGTGTACGAATTCTTGCGGGGCTGTCGGGTTCCGGCTCAAGGAAGACCTGACAGGACGATGAGGCTGTCAGCGCTGGAAGTTGCTTGGTCCGCGGAGCCTGCTAGGTTCCGGCTTGGGGCAGGGCCTAGTAGGGACTGGGAGGCTTGGGCGGTCTATTGCCGAGAGTTCCTGAGGCCTTTTGCCTTTGGTCGGGGTCGCCAGGCCGACGAGCACTCGGAGGACGATGCTGCGCTGGGACTGCACATCCCTCAACGGGGTGAATGGCCAGTGCATGTGTCCATGCCCAAAAACTCGGGTAAGGTGGCCGCACATGCCTCGAGCTGGGCATCCGACAAAATGCCCGGTCGTCGCTTTGTGAAAGGAAGGCGCCAAGTGTGGCCAGCGAGGTGTCCATTGCTTAATCTCGTGGAAAAAGGTGCTGTCCTGGGCGGTGTCCGGCTGGAGGGGTGCAAGTGCGTCTGTACGCTCGAAAGACCTGACTGGTGGCGGGGCAGAAGACAGTACTCAGGAGCAACTTGCTCGTGCTGTTGGGGTGGATCTGAACTAAGTTCACGGTGTTCTTCCTTGGGGATTCCTGCGGGAATCCCCGTGCGAAGCAGCAGTTCCGTCCTGTGGGCTTGGAGTCTTTGGACAAGTGAACGGGTCGGGAAACTTGGGCTTGTCGATGATCTCCTCCTCCAACTCCACAACGCCAGCGCCTGCCAATGCGGGTGGAGGCGCCACGGTTGGACCAGATGAGACGAACAATGCACAAGTGGCAGGGAGCGAATCTTGCCCCATTGAAGGGGCGGCTTGCAAAAGACCTGCCTCCTCACCTGCCTCCGGGCCAAAGGCCGATCTTGGCTCCGAACGACCTTACTATGAATGTCAAAAAACGGACGCGCTCCAACAAAGGCACAGCAAGGAGGGTGTCAGAACACTTGGTCCCGTGCTGCGGGCAAGTGGTTGGTGAGTGTGAACCTTTCCTGAAAACAAGTGAATGAAGCCAAAGCACTTGTTTTCTTGAGCCATAAAGTCACGGTTGGGATATAACATGTGGAATGTCCTTGGTGAACCGTGTTTGACATGATTGTACATGCTACATGCTGTTACATGCTAGGGTCCACAAAAGTTGACTGAAACCCTTTCAAGCTCTGCAATCGAACCAACACCCGAAACAGAAACAACAACACATGGTCACCAATCAGTGCGGGGGGGGCACATGGTCTCAAATGCAGATGAGCAGGCGTTCAAGACGCGCATAGGGCGTACCGCGCCGACGGTGATCGACAAAGCAAGTCTTCAAAAAGAGCTACCAAGCCTTCGCGGAGGCAAGGCCGAAGAAAGATTGGCACGATTTGGGCCGGATAGGCCCAGAGCTTGTCCCCTTACAGAACTGGCTCCGCGACCCCAACTCGCTGCACTCAGAAGTCACTCTTGTGGCCCCAAAAGGCCGAATGTCTCGACATCTCACCACACCACCAAGCCTCTCTCGAAAGGTGTGGACAAATCGGGTCGGATGACATGTTGGCGCCCAGCTCGTGCCCTTCGGAACGAAACCAGCACCGCTGCACTGGAAACAGCCAGAGGTGAAAAGAGGAACTTCAAAAAGGGTAGTTTGTGGAGGGTACCTCGGAGTCCTGAACTTGCTCTATGACAAACACCAGGTTCCCCAAGCAAAAACACCTCGCCATCCAAGTATCAATGAGTAGCCGCTGGTCCACGAAGCATCTTCCAGCAAGATGTCATGCAAAATGTTCACTCCGGGCATGGAAGTGGAAAACCACCTGTTTGTGGAGGAAAATTGTCACGTGAGGGCCCATTGCCCACGTTCATGATTTCTGGGAGTGTACATCCTTCGAATTTGCTGTTCGATGATTTGAAACATAAGCATATTATCCTTCGAATTTGCCTGTACATGGCTAAACCGTGAATCATCTTGAAGCAATTGCAGACATCTATTTCAATGCACAGGGATGTGGTGGCTTCTTTGCGTTGCCCGTCTACAAAATACATTGCTCCCTCACCTACAATTTGCTGCAGTTCGGCACCAGCCACCCCCACTGTGAAAAATCGGCTTTGCCTGGAAAATAAAGCCGCAGAAAACTTTCGAGGTCGGGATATAGTGCACCCCAAACAGGTTGAGTGCCTGAATTGGCTCAGAAAGTGGATCAATTCTGGAAATTCAGGGCTCCAGATTGAAAGCCGACTGTTCCGGCCATGGCTGCTGTAAAGTACAAAAATTTCTGCACTATGCCCACAGTGATGCAAGTATCCCAAACCTGGCCAAGAACCCACTCTCACAAATGGGGAGACCCGAGGCACCCCTCAAATGGAAAAGTGGATGGAAACCCACTACTGCCGGGATCCTATCAACCTCACCTTTTTTTGGCTCACCCAAGGTGACGAAAACACAAGTTGCTAAAAAGCGAAGTCAAGGGGCGAAAAAACCACACTCACTCAATGACAGGAAAAGTGCCAAACCCATGTACTCCTCATCTTCCTGCTCGTCCTCCACTTCAAACAAGGTCACCAACGAAGGCAATCGGTTGCATGCGGTGGTGGTGGAAGCATGAGTCCAAAGGACACCTGAACAAGCTCCGTAGGGCTATCGAAGACATCTCACGATCGAAGTTTGTCTGCCGACAATTCCATTAGGTGTTGGATTCCAGAATATGACCCAAGAGGCCCCGATGGAAGACATTGCTCCAAGATTAGACAGGGTGGACCTCAAGAGTCCAGCCGAACCTCGACGAATGTGTTGTCCTTTGTTTGAGAACTCACTCGAACAATTGATTGCAGAACTGAAAGCTCTGAAACAAATTATACAGGCATGGACCCCAAAACAGCTTCAAAACGATTCGTTTAGACCAATGCTAGTCAAAAATCGATTTCTTGGTGCGCCCCACAAGAGCAAACTGTTTCATCAATGAGTTTTTGTCGGCATTGACATCGCTATTTGTTCGGCCACACTCCTCTCCAGTAAGCCGGGCCACAGAGACCAGCCACAGAGTTCAGGGGCGCGGCCAAGACAAGGAGAAGAGGAGGACAAGACCCGGACACAGAGCCGGGCCACAGAGCCCAGCCACAGAGTTCAG
>CAXAMN010021339.1:1106598-1152944 GCA_963970005.1 Durusdinium trenchii
TACTTTACTTTACTTTACTTTACTTCACTTGCCATTACATTGCATTACATTACATGACAAAAAAGAACATGACACTACATGCATACGTACATGCATACCATTGCAGTACATTGCATTGCACAGCATTACATTACATTACATTGCATTGCACTACATTACATTGGACTACATCACATAACATTGCATTGCATTACATTTCACTACATTACAGTAAATTATATATATAATATACATATGAGCAGCTCAGTCTCTAAGGCTCAACCTCAACACCCCCCTCTGTTCACCCAACCCGCCACAGAAACTCCGCTGATCGTCTCTTGCCTGGGATCAACACCACCACCGACAAGGAGGCCATCGCTTCCAGCCCCTTTCCCTGCTGGAGGTCATAGAGATATGCGAAAGCCACCATCACCACGATGAGCCCCAGAGCAGCAAAGCACAACTCGAAGGTCCGCGAGGTCTTCCGGAAGAGCCCGCTGATGGTGCGCCAGTCGTTCTTCGATTCGAGACATGAGGCACCTTGCGACAAGGAGGCACTCCAGGCGTTCACGATGAGAAGCATGGCGTGACTGGTGCGCACTTGCCAAAAGCAAGCCATCACCAGCACCCCGGTGGCAACCATGTATCTCAACCCAAAAGCCACTGCCTGAATATTGATCCATTCTTGATCTTCCCAGGCATGCCACGCAGCAATGCCAAAGCGAGCGAACAAGAGGGCCAACCAGAGCAAGATGGCCATCAACGCGTCCTTCGTGGGCCCGTGTGGCACACGAAATGGATTGCCAATCAAGTAAAATAAGAGTCATGTAAGTGGCAGAGCCACTATTGATGGTTATCCACACAAATCACTACAGCACCGTGGACCAACGGACAAGGTCAGCCACTCTTGGGACAAACCAGCTGCAAGAAGTCGGCTTACAACCTGGTACTCTCCAACACAATTTCCGCTCGGCGCAGGACAGGACAGTGTCTTTGACGAAATCTGCACGTTTCCGCTTGGGCATCAGAGCAACATCAACCTCCACCCCTCAAGACCCTGACCACCTACAAGCATACGGCCTGGATCACTGCCCCAACAAAAGTCTTCGGCTCTGTTTTGCACACACGAGGCACGAAGAAATCCGTAGACTCCGTAAACCCATCAAAAACATGTTTTTACAAACAGTGACCAGGAGCAGGTCTAAACATAACTGTCTCTTCATGGCTATGGTCAATAACGAACTGTCCGACACTGTCCACTGTTTCTTCGTTTTGCCCCCACAAGTCCAAGTGTCGGAACACGTCCAGATCTTCCATGCTGTGTCCAAGAAGTTCTGCTCGCAATAGGAAGAGAGCTCCTCTGCACTTTGCGCCACAAGCCTGGCTTTGTCCTGCACGCAAACCCGCGGCAACCAAAAGAACAAGAAACGACCGGTCGGACCCTGAAGGCCAAAAACCCCCGACATCCGAAAAAAGCTCCGAAACTCACGGATTGTTCACCACGGTGTCATGCCACGATGTCATGATCCGGGCACATGCGGCACACGCCATGCCCGGTTCTTCAGGAATGCTAAGATGAGCTGGGATGTCTGTCCTGGTAGTTCCAAAACCCGCCCAAGCTCAGAAGCACGAGGCTGGCACCGACATGAAGGAAGAGGTCTGTGGCCAAAGGACTAAGGGGATAACGACAATCTTCATCATTGGGAGCTTCATAGCATCTTTGCAGAAAATAGCCAAAGGGTATTGTACCAGTCAGCAGGTATAGAATCGCGAGCAAATGATAGATGCGCGACATCCAGTCCAGACATCGGTGCATACAGGACTTGTCAGAACTCCTGCCAATGCTCTGCCAGATGGGCATCAATCCCAATGCCTTCGACAAGTAATGCGAAACAAAGGTGTTGAGCGGACTTAGCTTCAACCAGACTGAAGAGTCTGAAGACTGGACGACCTCTCTGAGAACCTCTCTTGACATCTTCTCCTCATCTTCGTTGCTCATCTCTTCCACGGCCTCTGCCACCGTCAAGCGGTTTCGACCTTCCTGAGCTGTGAGCTCCAACTCCCGCACCTTGAAGACTTCAGTGAGATTGGCCTGGGAAGAAGGAATCAGACCGGTGTTGGCTGGGAAAAGACCGGTTAAAACGAAGTGACATACATATCTGTACACGCTTGTGCTGTATAGGGTGGGTCATTTTCGATGGTTTCTAGGTTGTTCGGAGGGAGTTTCTAACACTGCCAGCTTCGCCTTGGACACAATCTGCTGCAACTCCACACTGGTGCGCCCAGATCGGTTTACTGCACTGGAAACCGACATCGTTTTGCGCCACACGCCACCATCGCAGATTGGATCCGGATGAGAACTCGCTTTCTTCACGTGCACTGCGCGGCACTCGCCCGAATCCCTCTGCATCTCCACCGAAGCTGAGCGGCGACGCGGCGGAGCAGCCGTCGTCTCGGACGGTGCGGGCAGCATCGTCGGGCAGTCCGAGGCGTTGCCGGCCGATGCCGCACTTGCGGACGGCAGCGGCAGCGTCTTCAGCTCCGGCTTCCCCAGCTTCTCGGGGCACGGAAGCACTCGCACTGAAGCATCCTGCGAATGAAGGCGGGTGCCCAAAAACCAACAGAACTAGAACTCCCAAGCACAAGACTCAAGACCAACCATCAACATGGTCGCTTACGAGCGTCTGATTTGATTTTAGTATACAATTGGATTGAGGAGCCCCAGTCACAAAGCTTGTGGTCACCAGCCAGCCAGCCAACTCCAAACAAACCAGCCAACCCAGCCCCTCAACTCCTCAGCAAACCGGATTCAAACCCACCACGGCTTTAAAAGTGTCTTCTGGCACCTCACCCATCAACCGCCATGAACACCCTCAACCGCCTCCTCTCCTCCAAGTCTTCCCTCAGGCGTTCTTTCGGGAGCGTCTTGGCCTTCTTGTACAGGCTGGCGGTCGAGGGGCCGAAGGAGCCCGGGACCCCACCGGTGCCAGGCATGGAAAAGGGCACCAGGCTGGAGATGTCCATTTGCAAGGCTTTCATTGCAACACTCTCGTTGGCCTGGAGAGGCAAAGGAAGCAGCATCTGTCTCCACAGCTCGCTGTGCGGTGTGCTTCAGTCATGCTTTCTTCTTACGTGTACTCCTTTTGGGGTGCAAGGGAGCACGCTTTTCAGCGGGGGAAGGGGAAATGATGTTAGAAAACAAAAGTGTCTCACATCCAGCTGGCCTGTCATGGCCCTTCTCAGTACTCAAAGAGCGCTCAATATATATATATATACATATATATATATATATTGTGCATCTTAGAGCCACAAAGAGAGAGGAGTAACCAGGACAAAGGTGAGTGTCTGCAACTGTTTTGGTGTACGTAGTTGCCATGTATACACCCCAGAGGAAAATTGTATTCCATGAGGACGTTGTCCACTTCCATGATTATTGGAGGGAGGGTAGTCTGATTGGAAAGACTTTTTGAGAGAGAAACACGCAAATGTCCATGATCTGCACAACCTCTTATCACCTGCTCCCATTTTGGACGATGCCTTTCCAAGCCAAACTCCACATCTGTTTCTTGGGTAATGACCTGCGTCCAGTCCATGTTCAATGGCACATGTTTCAGAAACGGACACCCAGGAAGCTCCCAAGGAGCCGTGCCAGCCATCAAACAGCAAACAGTCAAGAAACACCTCACCCACGACGCTCTGAATCCCACAAAAGAACCAGGGGTCAGTTACACCAAAAGCTTGCCACTCAACAAGCGTCAGACCCCCCTCTCCGACTCTCCCCAATTCCGTTGAACAAATCCCAAGTCCGTGAGTTTCCAAGCGGTGAGACCACCGATCGAAGGCATTTTTGTCCAAGAAAAAGAGCGTGTCAGTTCAAGGGTTATGAGCCCAAACGACCGCTCAGGGTAGGTCCGGTTTTGGGCGGGCGATGGACCGCGCTCGGTCGTTGCCACCGGTGGCCCTCAATCCATGGTGGAGCGACAAGGTGAAGCTGGAAGCTATCCTGAGGTCAAAAAGGCCAGAGGACTTGCCGGCGCCGGCAGACTGCGACTTGGAAGATGAAGTGGAGGCGGTGCAGGGTGGCAGCACAGCCTGCTCGGGAAAGGGACGTGGTGCGACGTCTCTGGGTGGATCGACTTTTCACCACACCCCCGAGCTCCCGCAGCGAAATCGACGGTCGCGCGCATGGCCGGGGCAAGCAAACTGATGGGGTCATGCCTCCAAGCGAGAGTTCCTCTGGTCCCTCAAGTCATGGTCGCGCTTCCACGGGTCCGCTGCCGCCGAAGCATCGACCCCCTCATGAACCTGATCGCGAGAAGGAAGGCCAGGACAGTGTGAGCCTTTACAAAGCCTTGGAGGCGGAAATGGTGAATTTTCTCAGGGAGCAAAACTCCCAGCTTTGGGAAGAACTGGAGCGTCTGAAGAAGCAACAGTCGAAGCCGGGTAGCGCTCCAACATCCACCCCTTCCTCTTGGGTTCAGATAGATGGTTTGGGGGGGAGGACAACCCGCTGAAGAAGCTTCTTTGGGGTCCACAACCAGTGTTGGTGATGGTGGGGGGGCCAGTTCGGCCGATGGCAAAGAAGGGAGAGCCGCCGCGCACGCCTCGTGGGTGAAGTCCTACGAATAGAAGGCCAGCGGCTGGCGGGCATCGTTTCACTCCGAATCGAACACAGGTACCACCAGGCTCACCTCCTGATCGAGCCGCCTTGCCAGAGATTCCAGCACCTCCCTTTCCACCTTCAAGCAACTCGGCTGATCTTAGTAGCTTTTGGATCGCCGTGGACGGCATGGCGATTGGTTGCCCATGGACCAGCGTGAGGGGAAAGCTTTTGTTCCACAGGATCGCACCTCTCAGCTGGAACGTGAAGTTGAAGAATTGAAGAACTCCTTGGCCTACATGAAAGAGAATGTCCCTGGCATCTCCACCTCATGCTCCCTCCAGCTCCGAGTTGTTTGCCTGGAGGTAGTGTGGGAATGCATGGACATGATCTTCGGGGTATGGTTCATGGCCATGGTGGGTCTCCAACACCCCAAGCATGTGATCGTGTATGCCCTCCTGATCGTGGCACAGGTCTTCATGGTGATGTATGGCGGCCAGTGCATGTTGATGCTATGGGCATGTCAAAGCCCGGTGCAGGAGGCCCTGGTTTGGGGTCTGAGTCTGAGCCTCGTGAAGATGAGGTTTATGGTCGACGGCGGCCTGATGGTGGATCTTCAATGGCAGCGCCGCTTCCTTGGCATGATGGCAGTGGCAGCAAGGCTGACCTTCCGACGCTGGCGGCGGATGCTTCGCCAATAGACTGTTGGCTGTCTGCGGCCCAGTGCTTCGTGATCTGTCGCAAGTGTCAGCCAGGTGGTGGAACCTGACTTTGCGTGAGGCTCAATGCTACTACAACCGCTGCAAGACCGCCTCGCCTTTGGAAAGAGTCCAGTTGGACACAAGGTCGATCAGCAGCAAGCGCTGATCACTGCCCGTGAGCTCACGTCCACGGCTTTGTTGTTCAGGCTCCTGGTCCGCTATCAACCCGGTGGAGCAGGTGAGAAATCCATCCTCCTGGCCAAGCTCACGGCTTTGGATAAAGCAGCTGGACTTCCTGAACTGGCTGCAACCTTGCGCTCCTGGCGGAGGCATTACGCCAGAGCTGAAGAGATTGGTGCCGTGCTTCCTGATGGCACTTTGCTTCTCAAGGCACTGGAGCCTGCGGTCACTCAGATCGCAGCTTTGGATGCGCAAGCGGCTTTCCGACTGGCACAGAGCAGGTTAGAGTTGGGAGTGGATCAACAGCCGCACCATGCAGGGGTCTGGCGATTGTTTGCTGGCAGAGGTGGAGACTTTGACTCTGTTGAGCACTACGCCTACAACGTCCTCTACACCGGTGAAGGTGAAACAGTTGGAAGCTCCGGTGAAACAACAAGGGGCTACATCTGCAGGGGACAAAGGCAAGGGCGCCTCCACAGCAGCTCTCCCGTGTCGGTACTTCAGATCAGACGCTGGCTGCAAGGCTGGCAAGAACTGCAAATGGTCACATGCCTGGGACGGCATTGAAGATAAAGCTCAACGGTGCTGGATCTGCAGGGGAAAAGACCATCGCAAGTCCGACTGCAAGTTGAAATCGCAAACAACAGGGAAGCCTTCTCCAGCCAAAGATGGAAAGGGCGCTGGTGAGCCAGGCGCTGGCTCACCAGAGGAGGAAAGATGCAGTCCTCAGGCTCCAAGTCAAGTGGGGGTCAACAAGCTGCACCGAATCCCGTCAAGTTGCAAGAAATGGAAGTTCCGGGCCCTGAGACCGCCTATGCAACGGGAGCTGGTGACAACCAATCGGGGGAGACTATGACAAAAGGAGGTGAAACAGGTGCGACAACAAGTGAAGCATTGCTCCATGAGGTGACACAACTCCTTAAGTCCCTTCGTGCTCCTCAATTGCGTGCGATAAGGGTGAGTCAGCTTGACTATGACACCAGCGGGTCTACAGTGCTTTTGGACTCCGGAGCAACTCATGCGCTTCGCCCAGCAGCTGATATGGTTGAGTGGGAGGCAGCACAACCCACACAAGTGACCTTGGCTGAAGGAGTGTCAAATAAGCTCCGGTTGAAGCAGGATTCAAAGGTGCTTCTTTCTGCCCCACATGACGCAGAGCTGGACAAATCATGGATTGTTCCGCTAATGGCATTTGTGGAGTTGGGCTATCGTTTTGAGTGGAAGGGGTCCTACTGTCTGTTGAAGGATGACCATGGCAACAAGTTGGATGTGACAATACAACACGGGTGCCCCATGGTCAACAAGGAGCTGGGACGACAAATGATCGGCTGGAACGACGTCAGGCGCATCTGGCTCAGAAAGCTTTGCTCATCAAGACATTGTTTGCGCAGCCTTCAATGGTTCCTCTGGCTCCGCCTTTGTCAACAGAAATGGCCCTCACACTCAAGCTGAAGCATCTGTTTCAGGATGTGCCGGATGAGCTTTTGATGAAAGTGATTCCTGATCTCTCGGATCTACAACAGGTAGCGGACGGGTCATTTGCTGCTTGGAACCGGAGAAAAAGAAACGCCTGGCCCAGGCCAAGCAGATCGTGCTCCATCTGTTTTCTGGTCCCGACGCCAGATATTGGGAAAAAGCTCTTCGAGTCGAGGTGCTTTGTGTTGATTTACAAGCAGCAGTTGCAGCCGACTTGCACGATGACAACGTCTATCGGTTTTTGCTGGCTCTGGCTGCAACAGGCCGTGTCAAGGCCATTGTGGGCGGACCGCCCTGCCGCACGGTGTCAGCTTTGCGGTACCAGGATGGTGACGGCCCAGGTGTGTTGCGGTCAGAAGAGCATCCTTACGGCCTTCCATCCCTTTCAATGGCAGAGCAAGCTTTGGTTTGGGGGAACAGCATCCTCTTGTTCAGAATGTTGGCATTGTATGTGCTGTGCGAGGATGTTCGCCATGAACATGAGCCGCAAAAAGCCCTGGCCCTTGAGCAGCCCGAAGATCCTGCTCGCTACAGATCTCGTGAAGAGGTTGAGAAGAAAAATTCATGTCAATCTGGAGGACGAAAGCTTGGCAGGTCTTCGCCGACACCTACCAGATCCGGATGCTCCACTTTGATCAAGGCCCGATGGGTCATGTGAGAAAGAAACCAACCACTCTGGCCGTTAAGCTCAGGGATATCCAAGCCCTGAATGAAATTCGCGGTCCTCCGTGTGGCGATGAGGAAGCTGCTCAAGATCGACGTGGCATGCCCTTGCAAGACAGGTGTGATCAATCAAAACAATGGGCAGCCTGGGCACCTGGCCTCAAAGTGGCTTTGGTGCTTGCGCTTCAAGATCACCTCAATCGTGGTATCGCACCGTCGTTGGAAACAGCTCTCCGTCCTTTGGGTCAAGTTGCTTTGGAAAGCTGGAGACAACACTACATCCAGGACCACACGCCGGCCCGAAGGGATTGCAAAGAGTGTGTCAAAGCTGCTGCAAGGAGCAAACCACACAGGCGGATCACGCACCCAGAAGCATATACGCTGAGTGTGGATCTATCGGGGAGGATGGTGATTGGTCAAGATCAAAGCCGTCACGACTGCAAGTACATGATGGTGGCAGTTTACACCTTTCCCATTGATGGTGCTGGTCGGTCCCTGGTGGAGAAAGTTGAAGCGGTCGCTGATGGGGGTTTACCTTCAAGAGTACACCCCACGGAAGCAGGTGGTGATGATCCGGGCGGCGGATGAGATTCCGGGGGAGGACCAAGTCAATGCTCCATCGCAGGCGATGGCTGATGCCGCTGTTCGTGCTGGTCACACTGCCTTCGATGCTTGGCAAAAGGAAGTGGCATCTGTTCAAGATGTGGCTGTCAGAAACTTGACCTTCGTAGAGGTCCTTCCGAGCAGAGGTGTTCAGCACATCCTTCGGGCTCTCGCCAGGATCTACGCTCGGCTTCGGAGTCTGGGCTTGCCTTTGTACAGGCTACATTGTGACCGCGCCAGAGAGCTGATTTCGGCACCAGTTCGTCGGTGGACATTGGACAGAAGCATAGTAACAACTTTGACTTCAGGTGATTCCTACAAGTCCAATGGCCGTGTTGAAGGAGATTTGGGAGTGATCAAAAAAACATGTTCGAACCATCATGACCTCCACGGGTTTGGACCTCAACCAGTGGCCATTGGCGGCCATCCACATCGGCGAACGCCGGCGTCGAGGACAACTCAGAAGTCTTGGAGTCCCCGTTGGACCTTTGCTGAATTTGGGGCCAAGGCCTATGCTTTGAAAAAGTCTTGGCGAGACCGCTATCAGCCGTGGAGGACGATCAGAGATGAGGTGCAGGTGCTTGGACCGGCTTTGCAGAGTTCTGTCACCTCACAAGCTACTATGCGCGGCCCACAGAAACTCAAAGGTACTTCTACACGGATGATGTGGTGGTGCCAAGCGCCAGCCTGAGGCTGATGATGATCGTGTGTACCTACCTCTCCAACAAGAACCTTCAGGCCAGGCGGCATGGGAAGGGGACATTCCTCGCCGTCGCTTGCGTGAAAAAACTGCAATCCCAGGGCATGGAGGGGGAGCCTGGTACCTATGTCCAAAAGTGGCTGTGTACGCATCGTGATGCATTTGATGCTCATGGCCCGAATGATGAGAAGCTGTTTGCAACCGAATGGAGCAGTGACAGCTGGACCATCGAAACACCATCAAGAACATCCTCGATATCCTCAAGCGCTGGTGGGGAGGGTCCCCCGGGCCAAGAGTTGGGGTTGTTGGGGGTGGACAGTCTTGGAGGAGGGGATTTGGAGGAGGCGCCAAACAACTGGGCTGGTGGCTCATACCCAGTGGCCTCAATGCAAAAGATCAGGCCCGGGGGGAGCTCTAATCACCAAGCTGCAACTCCAAGCGAACTTGGCGGAGTATGTGAACGAGGAGATCGGGCACGTGGGCATCACCGGCCTGGTACAGTGGGGCGCTAAGCCAAGCTGTGTTGCATAAAGTGGAGGCCGAAGAACAGCTCTTGCAAAACCATCAAGATCAGGTGCAGCTGTGCCACAAAGAGATGGAGGAGGAGTTCCTGGTCACCAAAACAGTGAGCACCAAGGAGGTGATGGACGATTTTGAGAACTGGGTCCCGGCCATTCAATCTGAGTATACACAGCTCGTCCAAACCAAGGAAGCGGTGCAACAGATCACGAAGAAGGCCTTGCAGGCCAGAGCAGAGAAAGAGGGCAAGATCATCGAACTGCTTCCAGCAAAAATGGTCTTCACGAGAAAGGCCGGAGCAGGAGTGAGAAGGGCAAGAGCTGTCTGTTGCGGCAACTACTCGGAAACCCGTTTCAGCGCAGATTGCTACGCTGGAGGTGCAGATGGATGTCAGGTGCGAACTCTCATCCGCACCGCGGCTTTGAAGTCATGGGCAGTAGCAGCAACTGACGTCCGTGTGGCTTTCCTCAACGCCCCAACAAGGGAAGATGGCAAACTTGTTGCTATGGAGATCCCCAATGTGTACAAGCGCCTTGGTCTCGCCCGTGAAGGCGAGGTTTGGCTGGTCAAACTCGCGATGTACGGGTTGACCACATCGCCGCGGGACTGGTCGCAATACCGTGACCGAACTTTGCCGGCAGTGAGCTGGGTTCGAATGAAGGAGGACAGAAAGGTCCGCGGCAACTTCATCAAGACCGCCGATGAGAACTTGTGGCGCTTGTCCGGTGAACGCCACTGGACCGGACTGATGTCAGTGTACGTGGACGACATCCTGTTGACCGGAGAAGAAATGGCCCTGTCGTCCGCCTTGACTTCCCTGCAAGCTACATGGACTACGTCAAGTGTGGAATGGGCTTCACCACAGAATCCGGTCCACTTTTGCGGCTTTGAGATCAAGACGGATGAAAAGGGCGATGGCTTCCACCTATCCCAGCAAAAGTATGAACAGGAGATCCTAGCTCGGTGGAATGTGAAGGAGAGTTCAGCTTTCCCCAACTTCAAGATTGGGAGGAGGACTTTGAGGTTCAAGGGGAAACGGACATCAGGCAAGTTCGTGAAGCACAGGCCCTGGCGGGATCTCTCCTATGGTTGGCAACGAGGTCAAGACCAGACCTCGCGCTGGGAGTGGCGGTAGTCAGCCGCATGATGACCCGGAACCCAAAGAAGGCAGTTGAAGTGGCCCACACCCTACTGGCCTATGTCAAGGGCGCTCCAGGAGATCTTCACTACACTGGTCAGGTGCATCAAATCTGGGGTGCTCGAGGACAACTGAAGATCCCAAGACCCAAGACATGGGAAACTCATAGAGGTGTATGCTGACATCGCCTATGGCACTGGGTCAGGACATCGCAGCACGCAGGGCTTGGCGATCTACTTTGCTGGAGCACCCATCGTTTGGCAGAGCTCTTCCCAACCGTTTGTGACTCACAGTACAGCTGAAGCCGAATTGGTGTCGTACTGTGAGGCCCTGACATCAGGTCGTGCGACGGAGGCTTTGCTATGTACTATGTGGGGGGACTGGAGAACAACACCTTTGGCCGGGTGATCTATGGCGACAATGCCGCGGCAATAGCATTGGCCCATGGCAATAGTGCCACTTCCTGGAGGACAAGGCATCTGCGGGTGAGATCGAATCTTCTCCAAAAAACTTTGGAAAACAGCAGCACCTACCCAGGAGGAGCTTGGAAGCTGATGCACCTAAGAGGCACTGAGCTTCCAGAACTTCCTCAGTGATCTAGGCCTGAAGGGAGAGGAAACCAGCCTGAAGACCATGGAAATGGATCGTCAGCAACCAAGCAGCGGCCGTTCGAGCACTGCTAGCAGGAAGTGTGCTGGTGCGAGCAGCTGAAGCTCAAGGAAGTCCAACAGAGGATTCGACCTCTGACTCCCTTTGGATCGCCTGATTTTGATTGCGATTGGGGCAATCTGGGTTGGCAGCGCGATCTATGCGTCAATGCATTGCTGTCTGAGGCGGTTGCACCAGGTGATCATCAAGCCTCGGAAGAAGCAGGGCTCCAGTGATGAAGAAGAAGGTGAAAGTTCAACGTCGGCTGACGAAGATGGTGGGGCTGAAGTGTCATTGGCCACACCACAAAGTTTGAGGACGCGAAACCCTCAAACCCGGAGTGATGAAGCCACTATGCCAAGTAGGAGCTCTATGACCTTGCCTACCAGGAGGCGATCGGGCTCGGCAGATGGCTCAACACCCATGCCTACTAGGAGGCAATCGGGCTTGGCAGAGGGCTCTGTGACCATGCCTACCAGGAGACGATCGGGCTCAGCTGATGGCTCTACATCCGGGCCTACTAGGAGGCGATCGGGCTCGGCAGACCGCTCTGTGTCCAGTTCCCGAACAAGCAGAAATGTGGCTGAAGCGGCATCCAAGGCCGCGGGCGATGCTGAAGAGGCGGCAGTGAGCGCTCAACTCGCCGCCCGGGCTGCTGACAGGGCAGCTGCCAGCGTGGAGCGAGCTTCAATGATCCTCCACGGGGCACTTCAAGGACCGATGAGCATGCCTTCTTCGAGTTCCAAGGCATCCATGGGACCCACAAACCCATGGAATCGGTTCCAGCAGAACGCCCGAAAAGGATGGACACAAGAGAAAATGAGAGCGGAGTATTACAAGGCAAAATGCCAGTGTACACCGCCTTGAGCCGAGGCATTTTGCCGGCTGCGTTTTCGTCATGGACGAAAAAGGGGAGTCCGTGAGTTTCCAAGCGGTGAGACCACCGATCGAAGGCATTTTTTGTCCAAGAAAAAGAGCGTGTCAGCTCAAGCCAAGAATTTTTCATGGGGGTCTTAGTCTTAGTCTTAATCATCATTTTGGGTGATTTAACCCACAGGCGCTTGATCAAAATATTCACCCGCCACCACTTCAATGCTGCTCATCCACATCACTTGAAACCCACACGCTTCTGGTGCATGACAATCCTCTCACCCTCGACCCCCCAGGTGTTTGACTTCCTGGAACCGATGACTCCATCACCAGCGCCTGGAACTTCCTGACAGAGGTGGACTGTGCGGCTGAAGCCACGGAGTCGTTGGAGGAGATGGAGGTCTTTCGGTGGAAACCCTGCAGTTGCTGCACACCTCGGGCCCAGAAGACGGGGGAGGAGGAAGGAGGAGTTTTCCCACCAAACCAGTCCAATTCGTTCCCTCTCTTTCCAAAGCAAATAGTCAAGAATCGATCGTGAGTTCATTCTTAAGGAATTGAAAACCTTCACATTGTTGGTTCCTCCACTCTGGAGCAGGAGTTCCTCTCTCTGCGCCAAACAGGAGCGACCTAAATGGGGAAGTGTATGGAAACGATGTACGGCAGGTGCCATTTCACCAACTCTGCATTGTGGTGCACCACACAAAAGAAGTCATTAGTGGAGCATGAAGAACGAGCTCCAAAAAGCAGGAAACCTAAACAAAACATAACATGACAATCTTGCTGAACTCAGTGTGCGACTTTGCCGGTGTATCATGTAACTGATGGTCTCTAATCTGACACACTCCTTAGGAGTGACTCTAAACTATGGACATCATGCAGTCTTCTCACGAGCAACTATCGTTGACCGTGATACCTTGATTCACTTTGATTCCTCCAGAATCCTAGAATTTCAAGGCCATGTTGAATTGAAACAGTGTTCATCCAAGCTGGGTCAAACCAGTAAAACCCGCTCAAACCCCGCTCCCAGTGACCTGAATGACAGGGTCTGCACAACAATCCAGCCTGGAAGCAATTTCGTCCATCTCTTTCCTCCCCAACCAGGTCAGGGCTGAGTTTCGTCCCAATCTTTCCAGACAATAAAACTGCGGGAACGCAGCTGAGCTCAGTGGTTGGTAAGCGGTCCATGAGCCGAATCCGAGCCGAAAAGCTGAACAGGCCCAAGACACTCTTGCTCAGCGTCCGGAGCTGATCGGCCACCGAATCATGAGACTTCCGAATGGCCTCGCAAGACACGGACCCCCTTGCAGTTTCAAGCATGGCAAAAGCTCAGAACTGCCAGGCAAGCCAGAATGAAAACGCCAAAATCAATACCTCTATATCACTATATACTTATAAAATAAAGTGACTAGACATCTAGGCTTCATGCATCTGAAGTCTTTACGTACATAAAACTATCCTAGAAAACTCCAGAGAGAGAGAGAGAGGGACAGACACAGGGACAGAGGGACAGAGAGACAGAGACAGAGAGACAGAGGCGCCAAAAGCTCCGTCACCATTGATTTGCTTTTTCTCTTGGTCGGCGCCTTCAAAAGTTCCAAGTTGCTGGGCGAGTACTCTGCATACTCCGAGTACTCTGAGCTCTGTACTTCCAAGCTCGGAGGCATCTCGCTGGGCGGGAGCGCCATCCCACCACCCCCCGCCAGCGATCGGGAGAGGGGTCGGTGAGGAAGACCGGTGGCTGGGTGATCTCTCTGTGACGAGCTCTGATGATCTGGGTCCATCTGGGTCATAGGTCATGGATGAGATTGATTCGACTTGAGACACCAACTGTGTAAGCCAAAATGCTCCAAGCCAGCGACCCAAGTGACGAGAGAAAGCACAGGACGGAGAGTGCTGAATTCACTCCAGGCTTTTGTGCTGACAGGTACACCTTGAAACTGTTACATACCTTTGTGCTGACAGGCATTTAAAACGAAGCGCTTGAACCTGGCAGCGTCAAAAAAACAAAGCAAGCAGCCCCTCTTCCCACGGAACCAGCCTCTTCACCTCCCACTCCCACTCCTGCCAGCCCGTGGGAAAGTCTGGAAGCCACAAAGTATCAGTTTGGAGAACGGCTGACTTCAGGCTAAAAATGGCTGTGATCATTTGGCTGTGGATCAAAACCCGGATGCCCAAACCAGGGTAGGTTGACCTCCTTAGTAGTCCATTCTGTTCCTTTTCTCTGGTCAACCCAGGTAGCCCGGTTTTGACCCACACTCATTTCGGTAGTTGACCAACAACACCCCCAGCGGGGTCATTCAACGTCTTCTAGTTCAAGGTCATTCAACGTGGTTGCTCTTCTAGTTGCTGTTGTTCTGCCAGCACTGGAGTCACCCGCGCTACTGAACGCACGTTGGCATCCTTCCAGCACAGAAATCCTCGCTTCAGTGCTCTTGTAGTGGTAGAGAGCATCAAACAGAACTGTTTTCTGCCATTAACTCGAGAATGACCACCAAAGCGCAATAGAACACAGGATGTGACGACCTTCTCACCCTTGGATCTGAGGGGTGGTGGGGCAGGGAGTGTTTTTGCTTTGGTTTGATCCACCGACAAAACTAAGCAGTGAAGCATCAAACCAATTGCTCGAGGACTAGGTGATGCCAGGGGAAATCATCTGCCTCGTCTCAAGATTCACCTTTGAGCAGACTGCTTTCCTCTGGAGCTAGGGTGGCCCCGGGCATGATGCATTCACCTCCGCGGAACCAGTTTGCAACATCCCCACATTCGAACCTGTGTCAAACCCCCAACGCATCGGCTCACACCGCCCTCGTCCTGACCATTGTCCGAGAGTACACGGAAGGTGCCGGGCCTGGGCGGACCAAACGTTTGCATCGTCAGAAGATGGAGACCAGGGCAAATCGAAAAGTGATTTCGATGTTCAACAGCCTGGAAGCGTTTGGCAAGCGGTTTGGAAGCCAGGATCTTCATGTGCTAGTCATTCTGCTGCTTTACTGGGCAAAACAGCCAACTCCTTGCGTGTGCCCATCCTGTTTAACATCAACAACCTAAACACATTCCTACTGTCATCCGATGCCGATGCAAGTCGAGGTGTTTTATCGCATGTCATATGTGTGAGACTTGCAAACTTTCAAATGTCGGGAGGTCTGACCTGATTTTGTTTTAGTTGTCTATTTATTTGTGTTGGCATGTCTATGTCCATGTATGATGTCGAAACCAATTAGTCAAATGGGAGGGAATAATAAAAGCTTTCGCACAACTATTCCACACCCTGAATAGTTTAATGGTAGGGAAAAAAATAGTTTTTAAAAAATATGCTTGCTGTTCTATTGTTCTGCTACTGCTGCCCTTTCAGACCCTTGCTTAACTCTTCTGAGATTTGCTTGATTCTTGAAACTCTGACCTGAAAACCTAAACCCCCATTTCTAAAACAAGTTCTCAAGCGGATGAATGGTGAGGTTTCAAGCCTTTCAGGTGGCGTCACCTCCTACTGGTGGCGCACCAGTGGTCACCCAGCACGGCCGGGTGCTGCCTGCTACAAAAAACACCTGCCTAGAAGCGCCACCATGAAGCCACCTGCCCTCACTCTCACCAACATTCATAGACCCTGAGGCCCGTTCCACCTGCCTTGTTTGGCAACATCAAAAATACCCTTGGCAGTTGCCCTGACGGCGGGGTTGCTTCCAACAGGGCATGGATGGACGCCTGGTCTAGGCCTGGCGCGATGAGCCGGCCATCAACCTCTGCTCTTGTTGGGAACGCCACGAAGGAGGTCCAACGCAAGCCCAAAGGAAACCAAGCGGAACGGGCTCGAGCCGACATGATCTTGAGCAAGCACTTGCTTGTCTATCCTGGGATGAAAGGCATATCAAGCATTCACGTGTGCATCTAGCAGCTAGTCCCCATCTCTGGGAGCGTTTGCTGTCAACTCTCAACCCGTCCGCACCCTATCGACGCTTCACAGGCTGGGCACTGGGCTCCCACACGTTCGCCCGCGGCAGGCGACCACTTCCCCACAGTGGTTGTTCGCGTGGTTACGCACCTGGTTGCAAGCCACAGAAGCCAGGTGAGGGCAAGGGACTCATTTGCGACACCAAATCGGACTCATTTGCGACACCACCACCCCCCTGTATTCCTCTCATGTACGACACCAAATCTCTCTCATTCGCGACACAGACACATGCACACATATGATTGCAAGCATTAGGTTGGGTGGGACATTAGGTTGGGGTGTGGAGGGGTGGGGCACTTGGGGTGGGGTGGGGTGGGGCATTAGGTTGGGGGGGGGGGGTGGGGTGGGGTGGGGCATTAGGTTGGGTGGGGGGGGTGGGGGGGGGGTTAGGGGTGGGGTGGGACATTAGGTTGTTGGGCTTCAGAGTTTAGAGTGGTGGAATTGGTGTGGAGCTGGATTGGAGCTTTATGACTTTATGAGAACCCAGCAAGGGCCCAGAAGCACACAGATTCTCTAAAAGAAAAGCTCTCCGCGTCACAACTGAGAAAAGCTCTCCGCGTCACATTCGAGACAAAAAAACGCGTCACAACCGAGACCCTTTCCCCAGGTGAGTTGATGATGGAGAAACTGGACTGAGCAGAAGCATCAGGAAAAACACTTTTCTCACTCAATCTTTAGCTTCTCAAGGGTGCATCGGCTCTAATTCCAGGGGTCCGTGCTCTCAAGCCCACTTGCACAGGTACCGCCCCATCCTGGCGAGGAGCGGCCCGAGAGTATAAAGAAAAAAGAAGTTTCCCACTCTCAGGACTAGGACCCAACAAGAGCAATAGATTGCAGTCAAATGTCATACTCAAAACAAAAGACTGAAAAACAGTAGCTGCATTGCAAGAAAACAAGAGCCCAGGTCCAAGGCATTGACCCAATGGGCTTATGCGTGGAGTTGGCTATGCAAAGGAGGTGGCAGAATCTGTCAACTGTTTGAAAACTTGGATGTCTGTCAAAAGAGGTTTGCATGTTTGTGAACTAAAGGCACACGCTCTGAATCGCCCATCATCTATGGGCCTTGTTGTACCCAGAGCCTGGCGTTAGGCAAGCTGGAAATCCATGTTCCGAACCCCGGGGAAAATCGCAGATACGTTCCTGCAACTTGCCAATTTCACGGGAAACTTATGCTGCATCAAATGTGCCATGGTCCGCACTGACTCATTACATACAGGAGGATTGCTACCCCTTCCGACACCCAAAGGTCTATGTTCCATAACAAAATTCACGTGGATGATCCCCTGCTAAAGGGAAGTAGCCCTAGTTTTGACTGTGGCAAGTGTGGAGATCTGTTAGAAAGCCAAGAACCCACAAGCAGAAAAAAGAAAAAACATGACCATGTTCGCCGTTTAGGAAGTTATTTAGTTATGAAGCTCTCTCAGCTCAGGATGCCTCCATTGGCAGACTGTAGCTAGTACAGCTGAAGAGATCTTTGACGACATACGTACCCTTTGGGAAGAAAGCATGTCAATGAAACCGCCAGTTGAAATTTATAGGACCTCGGAAGGCCTTTGCGTCTCTTGCACCCTTCTACCAGTTGATGGGCATGCAGACTAAATGGGCATCCATCCAAGAGGTACCCCGTATGGATCCCCAAAGATCTGGTAGAGAAAGTGGATCACAAGGTTACAGATGTTTGTTTTGTTTTATTCCACTTCTTGTCCATCTGGACATCCCAGACCCTGCTGCTGAGATACCTTTACTCTGACAAGGAACTATAGGTGGTGAGATTGGGTAAAGAAAAACATGCATGTGTGTGTGTGTGTTGTGGTCTGGGACAGGGTAGTTGTTTGTCCCAAATCTATCCAACAAACATGATCTTGCGTGTCTTTCTTGTAAGATGGAGTCTCGCTTCACTCAAAACCCTCTGACAAACCTTCCAACCCATCTCGCCCTGTTGGTTGCCATGCAACCTTGGTGGTGCCCAGGTGCAAGGGAGACAAAGCCGAAGGGGGTGTACAAAAAGAAGCTCGGATTAAAAAGCAAGGAGCAGAATTTTGCACGCTGCAAAGTGATGAGTCTTCCGCCCTGACTCTCATAATTGTGTGCCATGTGCCACCAAGAAATCAATCGGAACAAATGTAAGTGTGCTTTACCCCTTTGCTCCAAAACGGCACTATGGCTCACAGCCTGCAGAAATTTCACCAGGATGCAATCTAGTTCAAATTCTGGCTGATGATGGACCAACTGTAGCATCAACGCTCCTTGAACATCTTGAGGTCCGGTCCCAGCTTCTCAAGAAGCTTCCACCGGAAGTAAGTCTGGAAAAGGGTCAAGTCCATTTCTGTCAAGGCTACCTCTTTCTCCTCGATTGTGTTGTGTGTGTCGTAGACAAACCACAAAAACTTCTTTTGGTGTATCTCCACAATAGTATCCTTTTTAATCTTGAAACTCAACTGGTAGAACAGGAAGCAGAAATCGATCTTGCCCCCTGCGATGTGTGTGCCATGAATTTGCCGTAGTAGAAAAGGCCAGGCTTTCCCACATTAAACCTGATGTCACAGCTCATGACGCTACTATCCGTAGCCAGGTTACCATTGAGCAATGTGCTTTTTGTTTTCTCATCCAGATTGTGTTTCTTGCAAATACTCTCAATCAAATGCACGTATGGGTATCTCAAAGGATCTCCCTCGCACTTTGAATCATCGACAATCGGAATGCCGCTGAAGAACCGGCTTGTGGCATCCTCTTCAAACTGGTCAAAAGACATGCCACAAATAAGTCGCTGAGCCAGGTCCAAGTTCTCGCTTCGCACAACTTCATCTTTCATGATTTCCAAGTGCTTGCACAGGTTCATCATTGTTGGAGCCATTGTTGCCAACCACATGCCCTCATTGTTTGAAATCGGTGTCATGCCGGCGGCTTGTGCTGGAGGAGCTGGTGTGCATTCAAGGTTCTTCGGGGTAGCTTCAGCAAGGTTTTCAGCCATTTTCCTGGCTGTCCGCTCAAAGTCACCTGCCATGTCTGGCTTGCTTGGTGCCGTGAAAGGCATGCCTACGGGCAGAGAACCAGGACAAATCTGTCCCAAATTCCCCGACATAAGCCAACTTGCAAAGAAGAGACCAGCTGAAACTGATAGCTTTTTCATTGGGTGTCGAGGTGCCATCTTCTACACACCAGTAACAGAACACCTGACAACTCTAGCAGCTGAAGCAGCCACAACGCCTGCGGAACCAGCTGCCTTTCAATAGTATCTTGAAGCAAAAATGACTGTTTTGGCTCATTTGGGAAGTTCGACCTGACCTATATAATGCTCGATACTCACATGCTCAGACATCCCTGACAGCTTCATTCAGTTTCGGCTGCGACAACCTCTTCCAGTGCCAGCTGAGCTGGGCATCCCGACGAAATTGTGATACAATGTTGCTGTACCCGAAGCCACGGCGAAAAGAGAACTCCCCAAATGTCCCAAAGTGGGGCACCAACCACCCAAGCCATCCCAAGCCATCTCAAGCCCTCCTCTCGGAGCCGTGAGACGACCTTCTACAACCGACCAGAGACAATGGACCCAAAAAAGACTCGTCAGCCGTGCCTGGCCATTTGCCAGCCCCCCTGAGGATGGCACACATGGGACATGTGACAACCTTTTGAGGCTGGAAGAGTCGCAATATCCTTTACACTCTTCGTACTTCCTTGAAAGAAGTCCAACTTTTGTTTCTTTCTACAAAGATTTGTACGTACTGTGTGAAGGCATCTGTGCAAAAGATCCAAGATTGATACACGTTCATGGCCATTCAAAATCTTGCGAATACGTATAATATGCTGGGATCAACTGGAGCAGGACTAGTTCTTGAAAGAACAAATCTGCCCTTCCACCTTCAGCCAAGTACAACTGCAAAATTCCCGCTTCTCAAACCAAACGTGTTGCGAAGTCTTTTCAGTCCATATTCAGAAGGTATAGTTCGAAACTGGTGGTGCCAGGCAAAAACATGCACATGCTCATCTGTCATTTTCACCACTTGGCCTCAAGTAAAGGCAACCCCTAAATACACCTGCTTCAAACAAAACATTCAGATACAGTAACCCAATTGCCAATAGCTCGTGGCTCGTTTCCTTTCATTTCATGGGATTGCAAAAATAACCCGCTGGTCTTCACGACTTGCCGGTCGAGTCAGAGCCCTCCGATTCACCCACCCCGGTGGTCCAGGTTTGCGAATGGGCACAAAATCACACTCCAGACGGATTGTCCATCATTCCATCACGAAAGAAACATGAAAGGTAAGATTCTAAGATTCATTATATTCGTTGAAATACCAAATTATATAAAGCACAAAAGGACAAGGGGGGTTGACTCAAAGGTACACAGGTTAAGCCCACGCTGAAGGTCATTAAACTGACATGTCTTGAAACAACCTAATCTGGAAACGGGTCTGGTGAATCGCTCAAAATCTGCATGTTTACACAAATGCCAAAATGTGGCAGCACGGAAACGTTTGCCCTTTGGCAACTCCCGTTCATCAAAAGGCGTGAAAATCGCACTCCTCCGGCATGGCCTTCTCTCCAGCCGCATAGCGGACCTCCATGCTCCCTGCAAGCCGGGCGAGCCGGGAGCCTGGGGGTTCACAGATTAAGACAGGTCAACAGAGTCATTTGAACAAGAATTTGCTACACCTGCGCATAAATAGCTTATAAAAGTGCAGCAGTCCAAAACTGAAAGGAATCAAACAACGAATGCGAATCAAAGCATGGCACCGCCCCGGCACGGCGGTCGAAAACAGCCCTTTCACTCGGGAGCTCAAGACGTCTGAGGATCGGACATACTCACAGCATGCGACTGGTGGAACAGTCTAAGGAATGCATTTCATGGTTTCTCAGCCCCCAAAACAATGATGTTCCACCAAGTCCGCTCTTCTGGCGATGAGTGCCCTGCTTGCCACGCTGAAGGACCTCTTGTTCAGCTTCAATTCGAAGTCTATTGGTCCTCAGCATTCGGAGAAGTGGCTCCGTATGTGCACCATCAAGCTTGGTGAGTGACTCGGCGGGGTTGAAATTATGAGGCAGCCATCTGGCTCTTCCACCGACGATGGAAAGTGACTCCTTAATTATGGCGATCTCGAGAGCACTTCGCTCGTCCTCGCCATGACTCTGGTCGGAGTTTAGGGCATCGTACAAGGACTTGGCGTCCATCACCACTATTGAATGCGGGTCCAAATAGGATTCCGATTCACTTGCGATCACTGTCGCTTTGCCCATCGCAGCCAGCTTTTCGTCTTCGGAGCGCTGTCTTGACCTTGGCTGAAAATGAGAGAACCTAATGCTCTCCATGAAAGCGTCTTGGCGTTCTAGCGCTCCAGTTGCTGCCGACATTGAAATGGCCTCGCAGAGAAGGCTTGAAGCCGCCTTTCTGCGCAGTCTCTTTGAGCGCCACTGCATCAAACTGACCGGGGCTTCCTCACCAACATTGAGCTTGTCATTGGTGAAGCCCATCAACCAGCCATGCTGGGAGCGCTCCTGGCCAGACGTGTCAAAAGCCGAGTCACTGATCAGTAGGTTCCGCAATCTGCTCTCTTCGATTGCGTGTATGACCAACTTGATGGGGTATGTCTTGACATGTCGCACGACATCATTTGCTGCCAACAAGTGCATTGCCTTGGGTTCTGGAAAGGATGAAGCCAGTATTGACGCTGCTGAGGCCGCGTCAGGCCGGCCCTCGCGAGCGAGCCAGTTGAGGCTTGCGATGAGACCGCGGAGCTGTGACTTCTCAGTCTCGGTCAACGGAAATTGAGCGGCGTCCTTTTTCAGTACCTTGCGGGTCATGGGAATCGGTTGGAGTCTGGTGTAGATGAACTCATCCATGTCCAGCTCAAAGCTGAAGTCTTTTCGCTGCTTTAACCGTCTGCCCGCGTAGTTTGAGCCATTTTCACTCTGGAGGTTGTCCACCTTGCCAAAGGTGAGAAGACCCTCCATGCGCTGCATGAGCTTTTGGTGCTCTGGACCTCCAGCTTCGGCAATATCATCCACCTCAATGACCATGAAACCCATGGTAGGAGGGTTGCCCGGTCCAGGCGCAGGAAGCGTTAGGATGCAGCGGTCGTACTTGTTCACCTCATAGCCCAAGGTTTCAGTTGCCAGCTTAAGCAAACTGCGACGCCACCATGACGGTCCAGAAACAAGGCCATAGACCTCGGTCTCAAGAAGCAAAAGCTGTCGTGGATCATATCCTTCGAGGTGCTCGTCTCGTGGTTGCCGGATGGCCAGTTTCTTCTTCCGGGTTGTTGGAAGAGCTTGCAAGAAGGCAGTTTTCACGTCTCGAACTCGAGTGGTCCACCGTCTTGAAGCAGCCATCTGGAGGCAGCAGTGGAGAGAAGTGGAGAGCGGCGTAGGCGCCGATCTCTCAACTTCCATGATCTGCGGATCTTCCCACCCAATGACGCAGAGCCGCGACTTGGGATTCTGTTGATCCTCCTCGAGGGCAATTGCTTCCAGGTGGCCTTCATCAATGGCCTTCTTTTTGTAGTTCTCGATTTTCTCCGGGGACACATCCTTTGGCTTGAACCGGTCAACGAAACGAGAGTTGATGACCTGCTCTGGCCATTGCTCCTCGAACGCAATGCTGTCTTCAATTGAGAGCACTCGAACAGCTTTGTTCTTGATGAGGCTGTCCACTTCTTTGATTCGAGCCTTTCTGAACTTCACTTTCTCTTCCTCCGGCAGCTTGGAAAACTCAATCTGTCCAAAGGAGGACTTGGCTTTGCTAACATACATACACCGGTCATTGGCGCAGAAACTAGCTTCAGCTTGGGATGACGAGAAGGTTCCATGAGAGCGAGCTCGAGGAAGGAGGATCCGACGGCCCTGCTCTCTATTGAACTTCCAGGTTGCTCCAATGAAAGGTGTTTTGGAGCCAAGCTGCTTGAGGTCCTCATCCTTGTCGAAGTCCACAACTTCTATGTAGAAGGACGCTCCTGGAGGCGGTGGAAGTGAAGGCTGGGCTCCATCAAAGGGAAAAGGCATGGTTGCTCGCCTTGCTGGTGGTGTATAACCCACTGGTGGAGTTTCTGGCACCTCTTGGTACGGGGTGTATCGGTTCCTGGCATTGGATGGAGCCGGACCAAACTGCATGGTGCCGTGTGGGCCTTCATCCACACGAATGGTGGTTCTTGGAGCGGAGGTGGCTGGCTCACCTGGTGCCATCTCCATTGACCTGTGCTCTGTTTGTTTCGGCTCGTAGCCCTCAGCAATTGGAGGCAGCAATGGCGCGTCTTCATTGTGATCAGTCCTAATGCTGACCCTTCGGCTTGGCGGCTGTGAGAGCTGGGGCGGAGTGGTTGTGGTGCCCTCGGAGTCCAGCTCCATATCCACATCGGCTTCACCTTCTGGATGTTGGGTGCTGTCATTGGTTGTTTCTCTTTCCATTGGCAGTGAGGGGGAGTACTCGTCATCGGCTACGCCATCTGCAGTGTTGTCGAGTTCAGAGATCCGCAGGTGGCGTCTGCTGGTTTCAAGGTCCTCTTCAGAAGGAAAGGTCTCGGCAGTGACGTCCTGATAGGCAATCTGGTTGTGGCCTTCCTTCTTGTGGAGCTTGTCCAGCATTTCACGAGTCAGTTCAACCACCAGTTCCGCACCCAATTCTTCCTCAGGTGTGGCTGGCCTCAGCTGCTCACGAGCTGCTTTCCACAAACGACCACGCATGCTGACCCACAAGGAACGGTCATGGACATCAGGCGAAATCAGCACACCAGGTCCAACCCATCCGCGATAGCTTGGAGAGTCGCGGAACACGTAGACCCAGGTGCCAGGTCGCAGATCTTTGAGGTCTGCTGTGCGACTGTTGGCTTTCAGAGCTCTCTTGAGTGCTCCTTGGTCTTGTTTCTTCATCCATTCTTTCATGGCAGCTTCACGGATCTCCCATGCTCGATGTAGAGGGTGAGAGGCCGCTGCGGCTGTCAGCTCCCGATCCATCCGTAGCCAAGAGGGAAGCAGGTAGCCGTAGCGACTTGCCGAAGACTCTTTGCATTGGAGAGAACCCGTGCCTGTCCATGAATCTGTTTCTTGAAGCAACCACCTCAGAGACAACAAGGGCCAGTTCTTCAAAGCGAGCACATGTTTCTTCCAAGGTGGCTTGGATCTTCTCCTTCAGGATTCCCCCGCCTCGCTCCGTCCGTGAGTTTTGCCACGGAGACTCAGGGTCTGTGTAATGAAGCGCGGTGCCTTGGCCGCCAACCAGTTCTTGGAACTTGAAGTTGTCGAACTCTTTTCCGCGATCCATGACTAGTAGCACAGGTGGACCGTAGTGCTTGATCCACTCGTTCATAAAAACATTCAGAACTTCATCTGCCGACTTGTCGCGGCACAGGCTGGCTTGCTGAAAGTTGGTCCCCCCAGCAGAGCATGTTGAGGATGATGTTCTGCTGCCCATAGGCCTCCAAGAAGCAGAGGTCTATTCCTACCACTTGGTTGAACTCGAGTGCACGCATCAAGTGGCCTGGTCGCGCCGGTGATGGTCTTGGCCGAGCCTCACATGTGGAACATCGGAAATGTTCCTTGGTCCAGCTCAAAATGTCATCACGAACTCCTGAGTTGCGAAGAGCCCTCAGAAAGATCTCTCTCGGAGGGTGGCCAAGGTTCTGATGCACCCGGTGCACTTCTTTCCGCAGCTTGGGATCTAAGGCAAAGGCACCTACGCCAACATTCTCAAAGGTCTCAACCTTCTCCATTGCTTCTTGTAAGCGAGGGTTGTCTTCGAAGGTTCGAAGCTGTCGTCTCAAATCAGAGACGGCATCATCTTCTTCTTCTTCGTCTCTCTCTTCTCCCACAGCCGTTGGCCAGCTCATGGCATGGTTGCCGTCCTCAATCTCGCGCTCAAGCTCCACCAGGTCATAAGCTTCTTCCCTGGCAATGTGGCCCAGTGACTGACCCCACTGATACCACTGCCGGTGGTTTTCTTTTGGCTTGAGCGCAGAGTGCCCCAATGCAGCTTTAATGCCACTCACAAGAGCCTTGACAAAGGAGGGGGTGTAGATGGCTGCATCCCGTGCAGGGCCTCCCAAAAGCATGCCGTGGTGGTGATTCTTGGAACACGTCTTTTCAACATGCTCGCCCACGCCCTCGATGTTAGTAGCGAGGCAGGTTGGCTTTTTCACTCTCATACCTTTGAAGGGACCGCGCATAGCACGTAGTTCAAAGCGGCATTGGTCTAAGGCAATCTGGGTAACATCAGGTCGTTGACAGAGACGATGCAAGGAAGGTTGTTGCCAGGATGTGCACGGTGGCGCTGCTCCAAAATGAAGAACCTGCCTTCATTGGCCTGTTCTTCGGCCAGCTCAACGGAATAGTCCATGTGCACATTTCCTTCAGCTTCCTCCTCAACAACTTGCCAGTAAGGTCGCTTGAAGTTTGAAAGCTTTCTCAAAGGAGAGAACGTTCGGCATGGAGGACTCAGTAGCAGGACTGCAGGGCGATGCTTTCTCACCAACTCCTTGGCCTTCTTGCGGTGAGCGGCTAAGCGAAAGTCCCAGCCATTGGTGAGGTCCAGAGAAAGTTTGGCCCGCAAGCCCTGTCGCCGAGCTTCTTCACACACTCGTGGTGGCGAGTAGACTTCACCCACGTGGTCCAAGTAGCGAACCGCGTGGTAGACAATGCATTGGCGATCTTTGCGATCCAAAGTCTTTGGTGCTCCCTCAAAATCAGTTCGGCCTAGCTCGGAGAGGCTGGCATTCAAGGCAAAAGTAGCCGTCGTTGAGCGGCTCAGTCCCAAAAGCGAATTCGAAGCGGAGGTGTCCGAGGGATCATCAAGCTCCACCTGAGAACCCAGCCAGTGTAAGTTGGCCGAGGCCTCGGGCACCACGCAAAGGATTGAAGCAAAAGTGAGAATGGCTGCCGTAGCGCTCTTTGAGCTAGGTGCCAAAGATCTCTTCAAACAAGCCTTCATTCGAGGCGATGAGGACATAGGCAACGTGGTCGTGGTAGGAGTGGTCAAAGCGCTTCCATGAACCTCCTCCTTCGTAGTGCTCGTGGTACACATGGTTGCCTGGTCCTTTGACTTCTGGCTCAGGGCGACACCACTTGGACATCGTCCAGCAGGCTTGGCACTGAGCTGCTCGATGAGTGGATCTCGTACTGCTCGGTGAGGTGCTCCCTCTCCATGGTCTCCTGATGGCGAGACTTGGTGCGATGCTGAGCTGGCCGGACACCTGAGGTCATACGTCGACGACGATCCGGACTGGGTGACCTTGCCTTCATGGGCCCACTGGTGCGAGCTCCTGCCATGGAGTCCACTGGAAGCTCCGGTGTCTCTTGCACTGGGGATGCCAGCCACGACGGGGTTCGTGTCTGGTTGGAGTAGTCCGGAGGCACACTGCTTGGAGTCATCTCTTCTGCCGTCAGCTCCTGCACCACCAGTGTTGGAAGATCTGAGCGATACTTGGGCGGTGGCAGTTTGGCTGGGTAGCTCTTGTCGGAGTGCACCAGCATGTCCACAACTCGGCTTGGTCGATCCGTCGAGGACTGAGCACTGGACTTGGGGCTGCTGCGGTGCACGTTGATCTCCGCATCGGCTGCCCACTCTACTCGCTCCCAGCAGGAACCGCAGTCGAGACATGTCCACCATTATAAGTGTCCTTTGTGCCCCGCTGCCTGAGCTTGTCCTCGTCGTGGGCACATTTGGACGGCTCGCAGTGCCATGTCTTGCAGGCGTTGGATCGCCGCAGTGGACGACCAATTCCTCGGCGCACCTTGCCATCGCCGATGGTCTTCTTGGACTTGCTCTCCGCCTCGGTGGGCGAAGCGGTCGCCACCTGGTACTGCTTGTTGCGGCTGAGCAAGTGATCCATGGCTGACTGCTTGATGGTGTTGAAAATCATGGTCATGATGAGCTGAGTCATGCGCTTCCAAGCGCCCATCAGCTTCTGTGAGCTGGTCTTGCGTCGCCCGGCAGTGGGCGCTTCCTGATCCGCCTGCACCAGCCATTGAGTGATGCGAGTCTGCATTTCGGCCTTCGGAAAGTTGTGGTGGGCTTGAACCAGGAGCCAAAGCTGCACGACCATCTGGCTGAGCAAAAGAACGGTGAACACCATCAGATTCCACAGCAAAACAAGGCTTCTCACGCTTTTCAAAAACACGTGCACTGCCAAAAGAACTCTCTCTCAACGTCAAGGGTGCTCTGTCACTCTCGCTCTTCGGTTCCGGCACCTGCAGTGCCGAGGCCGCCACCACTGAAGATGCCGCCTGAGCCGTCGAGAGCGGTGTCAAAGAAGGCGAAATAGGAGCCGAAGGAGGCGAGAAAAGCTCGAAAAACACGTCACCCGACCAAAAAGGAAGTTGACGTTGAGTTGGGAGTTGCCAGGAGTCATGGATGGTGATACTGTCGTGGTTCATGAAGTGGGCACACGTGGTTCGATCTCTGGAAAGATCCTGGTGAAGGTGTTTGGGGAGTACCTCATGAGGATGAACCAACGTTGTGCGGGAGGACAATGAACCCATATAGACCAAATCATCTCCTCTTTTCAACCATACGGCCACTCCAGGTCGTTGTTGGAGCTTTTCGCCACTATTGGCTTTGGGCAACGAAAAAGGATTGGTGGATGAAGAACTGGTGAGCTCCTTTGCCAACTGCTCTGGCAATCGCCATTTCCCATTGAACTCAAGCACCGAGATCGTTCGGTGACCCGATGGCAGTCGACGCATTGGTGTCTTCTTTCCTCCTCGAATTGAGAAGGTGTTCTTGCCGGTATCGATCACTCCACCCACCAGTTCGATGTAGCTGATGGGCAAAAGAAAAGGGGTCTCAAAAGCGCCAGCATCTGCAATCTCCGTCACACGAAGAAGCCCGTTAGTGCGAGCGATGCCTACTGGCACGTCAAAGACTCCACAGATGGTAGCTGAGCCACCGATCCCAGCGCATGTTGCTGTGGTTCCTTCCGCTGGGATTGGCTGAAGCCCAAACTTGGCCAATGCAGCACGAAGGCGGCTCATGGCTGAAGAACCAATGATGGCCTCTTCAGCAGCCGTGTCGACCACACCTTCACAGTCATCCGTTCTCACTCCAGCAAACACATCCAGCTGCCGTTGCACCTCAGCCTTGACATTCACGGCGTAGATGCGAGACTGGCTGCTGCTTCCAGAGTGCACGAAAAAGGTCTGCGGTGTTTCCTGGTGAGGGCAATCACGCGACATGTGGCCCAAACCGCCACAGGAAAAACATTTGGTTCTTGCCAGCAACTCATCTGGTGTGCCACGAGCTTGACCTCGACCGCGACCAGCGCCACCAGCGCTGTTGCGGCCTTTGCCAAAGCCTCGGCGCTGGAAGCCCTTGTTCTTGCCTTTCTTCTGAACTGGTGGAGTGTTTCCCTTCTTGAAAAACTGACGACCCTTTCTTCGAGCCTGTAGTTCACGGCGAACATCTTTGCAGGCACTATTGTAGGCCCAAATGTAGGTCGCTTCTTCTTCGGTGTATTCTTCCTGAGGGTCAAACATCAGGAAGGTCATGTTTCCTTGTCCATCACTTTCAGGGCCTTCTTCATCCTCAGGTTCCTCGGCATCGGCTGGAAGAAGTTCTTCTTCCTCGTCATCTTCGTCTCCTCCATAGTCCTGCGCGGTCAAGTAAGTCTTGGTCACTTTTTGAACCAGAGCGTCAGGACGATCTAGGGGCCGAAGAGCAGCGGCTGCCTGGTCAAAACTGAGCAGTGCATTGTAGCGAACTGCCATAGCTTCCTTCTGAGCATCTGAAAGGTTGGCATGCTTCAGGAGGATGCGGCCAGCAATGCGAGAAGGCAGTTTCTCCCCAAGGTGAGATTCCAGCTCTTGCAACGCCACCTCCTTAGCTGCAATGTAGGTGGACAGGTTCTCATTTCGATTCCTCTCGGTGCCATAAAAGAAGGTCTCGATGGATGCTGGACCAGCGGCTTCCAAGTATGGCCCATACTTGACCATAATGGCCGAGAGGATGGCAGAGTAGCCACTCTCAGAGGTGAGAATCGCTAGGTCGATGGTCTCGGCAATCCGACGAGGAGGGGACTGTTCTCCAAACGCTTGCATCAACTTCAAGCCCCATTTGTGCTTGGGAACATTGTTGTCGACTTCCCAGAGCATCAACTGTCGAAGCCAAGGCCTCAATGTAGCGATGTCCCCACTCCAGCTTGGGAGATTCTTTCGATCGCCCGACAGGGCTGCAGTGAGAGCTTTCATCATCGTTTCCTGAGGGTCCACCGTCGTTGCAGCAGGTCGGTGAACAGGCTTGCCCAGCATCTCAAAAGCACTGCTGATCGAAGGTGCCGACGGAGGTGCTGCTGTGGCGTCAAGCTGATGCCACAGGTTCGCTGCATTGAGAGGTCCGGTCACAGGTGCACCAGCGCCCAAGTTCGGCGCAGTGTGAGCTACATGTCCCCTTTGGGGTTCCACACCAAAAGTTGGAGGTGCTCCCATGCCTAAACCAGTAGTCCCTTGGGGATTCGGTGCAAAAGAAAAAGGCTGACTGAAAGATCCTGAGAAGCTTGCTGCATGAGACATTTGCGGAGTTGGGCTCATTCCAGGTGTTGCCACTGGTGAGGAAGACGTGGCAAAGTTCCCAGCTGCCGAAGGCGTAGTTCCAGGCGTTCCTAAGGAAGTGTTTCCCGGTACCCTCGGCTGCGACTGCATGCCACTGAAGGCTGGCTGAGCTAAACCTGAGTGCCCCTGTCCAAACACTCCCGAAGCTCGGGAGGAAGCATCACCTGTGGAAGGTGGTGGTGGTCGAAGCCCTCCTTGAGACATTCCACGAAAGTTCCGCCAGGGGTCCATACCCAACCAGGGATCCATGGGATGCAGTCGGAGTCGTATGTGGCTCCGCTGCCACTATAAAAGTGCAGCAGTCCAAAACTGAAAGGAATCAAACAACGAATGCGAATCAAAGCATGGCACCGCCCCGGCACGGCGGTCGAAAACAGCCCTTTCACTCGGGAGCTCAAGACGTCTGAGGATCGGACATACTCACAGCATGCGACTGGTGGAACAGTCTAAGGAATGCATTTCATGGTTTCTCAAGCTAAATAATGTTCAATTCAAGGGAGAGCAAATGTTCTTCATTGAGCCTTTAAAACTTCAAGATGGAGAATAGCCTCCAATGCTATTCCGCGTTTGTTGACCCCGTTTTTGGAGTCCTGTTGAATCTTTCGCCAACAGCCAACCACCCAACTACCCTATGGCTTCCTGAGATGGCGAGGCAAAACATCTTCAGAACACAAGCAACAAAAACCTAACAAGCACAAAAGAGGGCTGTGGTTTCTGACTAAACTTGCTGAAACCTCAAAGCATCTCAAACCGACCACAGGTTCGCTTTGTTTCTCATCTGCCGGCTGTTTTGGGGCGCCAGTTCTGCCTCGGCAGAGCTCCAGCGCACGTTGCGCGGCGCTCAGAGAGGTGTACCTTCGAAACCGGTGCGTGGAGCCCCATGGAGCCGGTTTAAGGCCAACCTTGTGCCACTCGGGGCGTCCAATGACAAGTCTTGAAGCCGGTCGTTCCTTTCCAACTCCCTTGACCAAACATCGGGAGACACCCCATGCGGATGCGAGACAGCTCGGACAGCCGGTGGGGCACTTAACAATGCCGGCTCGGCTCTGCAGGCCTCCGGTTTCAGCTTGGGAAGTGTATTCGGTCCAGGGTCTGACTCATCTCGTACCAGGACTCCCCAGGGAGGGCTCGAGGTCTGATATGCCGAGTTAAAGGTGGGAGATTGAATCAAAAGTGAGGAGTCTAAATTCAAGCCTGCAAGAAACCCATCTCCAGCTATTCAGACTTTTTGTCGGCCCTGGCGCAATTGCGCCTTGCCGCTGAGGAAGAAGTATGCACCCAGTGATTTGGGAGGCCTTGGCGAGAGTGTTGAAAGCTCTGGCTGGGAAACACGATCTTTTACTGTATATTCTTGGCATGAAAAGGCGTTCTGGACCTACTGTAGCGAGAACCTCTCCTGGCAAAGCCAAAAAATATTGACATCAGTGGCAAGCTTCAGCTTTCTCTGTCTCTGGAAGACGCCCAAAATAGGATGCAAATCCATCGAAGCTTCCGCAACGGGGAACAATGTTCAAAGAAGCCTCACAGTGAAGCTACACTCCCTGATAAGCCAGGGTCCCCTGACGTCTCCTCCGATATCGTGGTGAAATGCCTGACAAGGCATCTTCTGATCAAAATCACCGTCCCCATCCAGGTCCAAAATGATGCGGGGAATGAAGAAAAATCCGTGTCTGAAGAACCAAGTTACTACTAGTCAGGCCAGAAGAAAGGCTTCTTGTTACTAGTAGCAATGCAATTGTTACTACAGTAGTAGCGATGCCCGTAGGTTTCTACCTGCATCAAGGAGGCCGGGATGGGGGCCTCCCCGAGGCCTGCCTTGATGTCCTCCTCGGACCAGTTGGATGGCCTCGGGCAGACTACTTCGGACTCACCATTCCCCCAGGTGAGGACAGCGGAAAAATGCGGGCAACAGGGTAGCAAGAGAAGAAGGAGGGAAATCCACTAAAGGCACTAAAATTCATCTGTTTCCCGAAATCTTCATGCGTCGGTGTCTCAGTGACGAAAGAGATATTCCCAGAATGTTGTTATGTCCTTTTGGCCCTGGGCCTGAGGCTGATAACTACCCAGATCGGGGAGGCTGAGGTATATCGGAATTGTTGACATGGATTGTACCCTGGCAAATAACCGATCGAAATGTTGTTAACGTGCTACAGTTTTTCCCCAAGCAGTTTACTGTTAGGGGTTCTCAATTCTTTCTTAAGATGTGTCCGCCCTTTGTGTCACTGCTGGTGTCCGCCCTTTTCCGCTGGCCATGTAGAATTTCTATTCATTTGTCTCCCAGGTCTGTCACTGGTGTCCGCCCTTTTCCGCTGGCCACGCAGCATTTCTATTCATTTGTCTCCCAGGTCTGTCACTGCTGGTGTCCGCCCTTTTCCGCTGGCCATGTAGCATTTCAAAGCATTTGTTTCCCAGGTCTGTCGCTGCTGGTGTCCGCCCTTTTCCGCTGGCCATGTAGCATTTCTGGTCATTTGTCTCCCAGGTCTGTCACTGGTGATGGCCAGCCCTTTTCCGCTCGCCATGCAGCATTTCATTTTGTCTCCCAGGTCTGTCACTGCTGGTGTCCGCCCTTTTCCGCTGGAGATGCAGCATTTCTATTCACAGAAACCATTTACTGTTAGGGGCTCTCAATTCTTCTTCGAGATGCGTCCGCCCTTTCTGTCACTGCTGGACCTTTTCCGCTGGCCAAGCAGCATTTCCTTGTCTCCCTTCTGTCTCCCTTTGTTTCCGGTCTTGTGTCCCTTCTTGTTGGTCACAGTATCTGCCTTGTCTTTCCTTTTGTCTCCCTTCTTGTCTCCCTTCTTGTTGGTCACTGTGTCCGCCTTGTCTCCCTTCTGTCTCCCTTTGTGTCCGGTCTTGTCTCCCTTTTTGTTGGTCACTGTGTCCGTCTTGTCTCCCTCCTGTTTCCTTTCGTCTCCCTTCTCGTCTCCCTTGTTGTCTCCCTTCTTGTTGGTCATTGTGTCCGCCTTGTCTTCCTTCTTGTCTGCCTTTCCCTTCCTGTTGGTCACTGTGTCCGCCTTGTCTCCCTTCTGTTTTCTTTTCTTTTCCTTCTTGTCTCCGTTCTTGTTGGTCATTGTGTCCGTCTTGTCTCTCTTCCCCTTTTTTCTCCCTTCTTGGTTGGTCATTGTGTCTGCCTTGTCTCCCTTCTGTCTCCCTTTGTCTCCGGTCTTGTCTCCCTTCTTGTTGGTCACAGTGTCCTTCTTATCTCCCTTCTGTCTCCTTTTGTCTCCCTTCTTGTCTCCCTTCTTGTTGGTCATTGTGTCCGCCTTGTCTCCCTTCATTCTTTCTTTGTCTCCGGTCTTGTCTCCCTTCTTGTGGGTCACTTGTCTCCCTTCTTGTTCGTCATTGTGTCCGTCTTGTCTCCCTTCTGTCTCCTTGTTTTCTCTGGTCTTGTCTCCCTTCTTGGTGGTCATTGTGTCCGCCTTTTCTCTCTTCTGTTTCCTTTTGTCTCCCTTCTTGTTGGTCACTGTGTCCGCCTTCCTCCGCCTTGTCTCCCTTCTGTTTCCTTTTGTATCCCTTCTTGTCTCCCTTCTTGTTGGTCATTGCGTCCGTCTTCTCTCCCTTCTGTCTCCCTTTTTTCTCCGGTATTGTCTCCCTTCTTGGTGGTCATTGCGTCCGTCTTGTCTCCCTCTGTTTCCTTTTGTCTCCCTTCTTGTCTCCGTTCTTGTTTGTCATTGTGTCCGTCTTGTCTCCCTTCTTGTTGGCGTCTCAAAAAGTGGACTTGGGAATGCTTCGTTGTTGTCTAACCTGTTTGGGGTCTACGGCGGTGTAATTTGCTGCCCAATCTCAACAAGCGACTTCAGTCACAAAGCCGCACGATCTTTGTCGCAATCGCAACATGTGAGCAGAAACACACACCCGACCCCAGTCCACCTCAACCCACCTCCAAAAAAATTGTAAAATGGGGGTTCTGGGGAGTTCTTGTTCATCAGCCACCTCGTTGAATTTTCTTGGCTTTTGAAAATTTGTGTTGAGCCTTTGTCGTTTTTCTGGGGTCTTGTTATGCGATGACGCAAGCTTGGTGCGCTTAACTAGTTTTGCGCTTTTGGAGCCTGGGGGTGTGTGGAGCTGGTGCGCGGGGTGGTGCGTGAGGCGGTGCGCAAACAAAACGCCCGGGGTTTGTCCTATGTTTTGTGGTGCGCAGAGTGGTGCGCGGAGTGATGCGCGGCGGTGCGCAGACAAGACATCCGGGGTTTACAAGCAAAATAAGAGGTAGCGGTAGCGGTAGAAGTAGAATCAGGTTCCCCGCGGTTCCCCGCGGATCCCTGCGCTTCTCCGGGGACAGCAAGACTATTTTGTAATCATTAGGCTTTAAACAGTGGTCAACATTGTAACATGGCCATTGGTGTCCGCGAGGATCCGTGGGGATCCGTGGGGAACCGCGGGGAACCGCGGGGAACCGCCGGGACCGGATTCTACCTCTTATTTTGCTCGTATGTAGGCTAAGCGCAAGGGTGCTTTGGAACTCCCCGCAATTCCCCGCAGATCCGCGGTTCCCCGCGGATCGCCGCGGTTCCCCCTTCCGCACCACCCCGCGCACCACCCCGCGCACCACTCCACGCACCACCCAGACCTTCCCAAACCTACCCAAACCCAGATTTTGACATAGGGGTAGTTAAGCGCACTCTGCCGTGGCCAAGGGTCATAACATTCACTATCATTGCTATAATTCAACGAGGTGGATGATTGTTTAGGTTGTAGTGTTTTCTTGTGTGGTGGTTTTTTGGGTTTTGGGTTTATGTTCCGTTTTGGCTGTTCTTTTCCTTTTACTTTGTTTTGATATTTTATGCTTTCCTCGTGTCGTTTGACTTGATATTTGTTTATGATGCTTTCGCACACCGGACATACTAATGTTTGATCATTTTTACGATAGTAGTATTGTCTGGCATACTCTCTAAATTTATCTTGGTTTTTCTCCCTGTATCGTTGCTTGGCTTCCGACATAATTTACATTGCTTACATTCATTTTTGAAGTAGTTGAGTGGCTGAAAGACCTTACACTTGGAACATTGCTTTTTGTCAGTCATTGTATCTCTATAAGTTTAAGGGTTATGTCTTTAAATGTTTTTTAGGGGGTTCTCCTGTTGTGGGGGGTTTGGGTTTAAAGGATTAGTTCATAATATGTTTAATTAAAAAGATTATAAATTAATCGTGCGTATGCTGTCCATTTTCCTATTCCATCCCACCAGTGTTCAATGACCCTCATTTGTGTTAGGCACGGTTTGTTTGTATCGTTTAGTTCATCCATCGCTATTGACAGAAGAGTTAGGTTTATAACCATAGCATTGAATTCTCCATCACGGTTGAGTTCCTTACCACAATCAATGATGACTTTTTTGTCCGTGAGGTTTGCATACATGTTGTTCCTAATGTCAAACCTCACGAACGAAAAGATTAACATACCATTTACTCCTTCCTTTTCTTTTATCCTATCAATCACTTTGTGCCGGAAGGCATCGCCGTCCTCATCATCAGGTAAAGACATGGAATGGCATCTAACGAATTCTCTTATCTCTTCATCTTCTTTTTCTATTTGTTTTCTTTCCCACTCTTCATCCTCACTATCACTTCCAAAGTCAGCATATAACCCTAAATGTTCAGAAACTGAACTCAAATCCACAATTTTTACGCTACTCATTTTCTCTTACTATATATAGGTATTTTCTCTTAAGTAATTTGCTGTCTTGTTTAGATTTCGGGTTCTGGTTGGTTGTTCTTTTTCCTTTCCTCCTCTTCCAGTTCCTTTATCACTCTATCTATCTCGTGTAGTCCTTCGTGTTCGTTTCTTCCATTTGAAACATGTATAATTTCTGAGAATGGCAAGGTGATTGTCAGTTCTCAAAATGGCATCCTGCCTCACCAAAAAAGCTTCCCTTCCCACCGCTTCCCAATCTGAGAGTCCCCTGAACGCACGGGCCATTCTATAGGTTTCCCTCCTAACCCCAGCTGCTTTCGTGTTGGGCTTGACCGGAGGTCTCCTCCCCAGGTGCCCGCACAGGCTCGCAAAATAGAGGTCCGTGTGAGGTCCTGGCCACGGAGACAGCAAGCCGAGAGTCTCCCGGCGAGCTGACAGGGATGACGTTCTTAGGCGATGTAACACCCAGTCGGTGCCAGAGCGATCCATCGATCCAAATTATTGATTCAGATTCTTAATTCCTAATGTTAATTTCTCTTAATTCCTAGAAAAAAAACGGAGATCCGTGAAATTCAATTTAACATCCAGTACTGCTGCCATGTATCTTGCGTCAGTCCCGATCTCTGATCAGAGAAAGATCTGGTGAACCGCACGCGTCGATGTGAAAGACGGTCGTCCGACACACACTTGACGCATTCCATTTCCTCAATATGGCTGGCTAATGTTAACACGATCAACCCACCCAAAACCCATGGCATCAGTCTTTCGGGATGCTCAGGAGTCCTCAGTCGACCTGTCGACCTCCAACGATAGCAGCTTGTGAGGGGAACTGTTCTCAGTGCTCCAGGATTTCATGGCCGTCTTGATTCCTTCAACCATCGGGAATTCCCAAAAAGTGCCATCCTCCTGCCTACAAGGATTGAAATTACACGCATCTGACGCTTGTCCCCGGAGTGGGACACCTGCATGGCGGAAACATTCTTCGAAAGGGGACCTGCTCGCTTTCCAACCCACTCCCGTCGAGAACAGCTGTACCACTCAGGTGTACATCGACCGTCGTCCAAAATCACCTGGCAACCGACATCCCACCGTGCCACGTCCGATGCAGCGAGCCGAAGCGCAGCGAGCCGAGGCGCAGCGAGCCGTGCCCATCACGGTACTTGGAGTCATTTCGACGGTATGGTTTGTTCCGCCCTGTCCATTCTTCAACCTATGTCTGCTCAGAAAGCTGACCCAAGGCTGGCACGTCCCAAACTCTGGCACCCCACATGCGTGCTGCGAAACCCACCAGCACGAATCCAAAGAGAGAGTGGTACGTAGAAATTGGCCCAGCCCCGCCTTGATTGACCTCAAAGTGCCAAGAAAGCTTTGCAACACAGCTCTTGAATGATCCGCCTTTTTAGATTTTGGAACACAACTCTTCTAACACAAGGCAATTCCTCACCCGAAAAACTCACCGATTGTGGAATTTGGAGAAAGCTTTGACAGACGCAATCAGCTTGCACGAACACGGCATCTTCATGAAAAGGTCCAAATGCCAATAAAAAGGGCAAAACGTTCCGTACAAAAGTCTCAACCGTATGAGTCATTGATTTCCGCAAGGTCTGAGGCAACGACAGCTCCTTGGCCAAGAAACTGTCCCCAACTGGCCATCGAGCCAAAGATGGCTGGTCATCGAGGGACGGCACCACTGCGTATCTTGGAATAGGCCCGCAGCCCGAACAGCCCATGACATGCTGCTAGCAAAGGCAAACTTAAATTAAAGGCTCATAGCTCAGAGCACTTGTACTTCATCATGATCACAGAGATGATTAGGCCTGGCTCTTTTCATGGCATCTGACTCCACGGAGTCACAACCAAATGCACCTGGCGCCATGAACCAGCATCGTCCGTCAACAGAGTACGCCTCTTTGGAGGACATGTGCATGGTACGGCCAACGGCCAAGTCACCAGGGATTACCACCCACTAGTCACTCAAAGGTCCTTCTATAGTCAACTATAGGTCATCCGATTGTTGCAACCATTGTTAGAGGTTTCCCATGAACCGTCACCCAGCCATGTTCGGTTGTAGGCAACCACCACATGTTCCTGTTGTAGGAGGTGGCCATGTTCCTGATCATGATCGTTCTGGGGAGGACCTTGAAGGACCTATTTTTCTATTGGTTTTCATGCATTTTGGCCAGGTTGACGCGGCCCAGGCCGCCGACCCGGCCCAAGCTCTTGAGCTGCGTCTCTTGGACGCGCATCTTTTGCCCGAGCGTCTGGTGTCAAGCCTTGGAAGAAACACAAACTGCCACAAGAGACTCGAGATTCGTGTGTCCACTGACAGCTTATAGTTTGTGGAAGTTGTAGGTTTACTAGGATTTGGTTGCGAATTTATTTCTGGATTTTTTCGGTTTTTTTTTTGAATTATTTTTTTGTTTTTCGTGTTTCGTGGCAGGTGCAGTGCTTTGTGCACCTTGCAAAGCACATTTCGTGGCAGGTGCAGGACTTTGTGGGCCTTGGAGTGCAGAGTTTGTGGCAGGCGCAGGACTTTTTGTGGGCCTTGAAGTGCAGATTTCGTGGCAGGTGTAGTACTTTGTGGCCCTTGGAGTGCAGATTTTGTGGCAGGCGCAGGACTTTGTGGACCTTGAAGTGCAGATTTCGTGGCAGACGCAGGACTTTGTGGGTGTGGAAGTGTAGAGTTGGTGGCAGGTGCAGGACTTTGTGGGCCTTGGAGTGCAGATTTCGTGGCAGGCGCAAGACTTTGTGGACCTTGAAGTGCAGATTTCGTGGCAGGTGCAGTACTTTGTGGATGTTGAACTGCAGAAAGATAGAAAGATAGAAAGATAAATTGATAGATAGATAGATTAGATTGGATTAGATTAGGTTAGATTAGATTAGATAAGATAGATAGATAGATAGATAGATAGAGGAGGCATATTTGCTTGGTTGGAAAGTTTTGCACCGGGGAGTTCACCTTAAAATATTGATTTCGTGGCAGGCGCGGGTGTCGGGGATGAAGTGCAGATTTCGTGGCGCGGGGGGGTTGGGGGGGGGGCGCAGCGCCCCCCCCCAGCAGCACACCAGATCCAAAGGTGAGCAGCTCGTGTTTGCTTGCTTGCTTGCTTGCTTCCTTGTTTGGTTTCGTCTCTGCAACGAAAACAACAGGAAAAGCAAATACAAAAAGAGAAAGGAGAACAGCTGCCAAAAGAAAGAAAGAAAGATAGATAGATAAATAGATAGGTATAGACAGATAGATGGATAGGCCAAAAAGCCAAAAGCCACAAAAGCCAAAAGCCATAGAAGCCACGAAAGCCACGAAAGCCACAAAAGCCAGAAGCCACAGAAGCCAAAAGCCACAAAAGCCAGAAGCCACAGAAGCCAGAAGCCAGAAGCCACGAAAAAAAAAAAAAAAGAAACAAAAAAAAATCCAAAAATAAATACCCCTCCGAAGGATTTCAGCCAATTTGAACTTCTGGTAAGAATTCAAAGGAGCCTGCAAAGGTGCATCGTCATCGTGCTACAGATCTCGAAGTCGGAAAAGGAAAATGCATTCTCGAGCACATGGATCCTTTGGAGAGGAGAATGGGCATGCTTTTCAGTCGAGTCTTATTGAGAACATCCCACTCGTCCCACTCGTCCCACTCATCATTGTGATCACAGCCGCTGAACAAGTGGAAGCTCATGAAGGACACCATTGTGATCACAGCCACAAGAGAAACCCACCCATTTCACAACCAAAGTGGCTCGTCATGCTCCTTTGGGTGCCCAGCTTTGACATCGCGCCTAGAGAGAACCCGGCGCAAGGGCGGACCCAACGCAGGGAGGAGCAAGGTTCCATCTTCAGTTCTCGTTTGAGAGGTGGTCTTATTATTCTCACCAACAGGCCAAACTTTGGGCCTGATCCAAAAGTTGCATGTAGAGCATTTGATCAAAGACCTCGCTCTTTTCTATCCGAAAGGCATTCTGCTGCCTTCCCAAACGATATTGACCCATGAATCTGCGGAATCTTTCAATCAATTAATCTCGCCCAGTGGGAGCCTTTCCGATTAACATTTGACACCTGCAGTTGAAGGGACTGTAGCAAAACCCTTCCGAGGTCTTTGAAGCTTCGACTTTGCAGCTTTCGCCAACTCCGAGAATGCTGGCATGTTAGGGCTCTAGACATGTGGACCAAACCCTCTTTACCTGGCTTACAGACCCTCACGTATCTCATGTCTCTGTCTAAGTGACTTTTGTATGGAGCCAAGTCGGCCTACAACAGCAGCATGAGACCCTCTCCCACTGTTTTGATTGCGTCTCAAATTAGAGGATAGTTGGAACCCATTGGTTCTGTTCCCCATGGCCTCCTTCCGCAGCAACGGGCCGGTCGTGCCCCCAGTTGACTGGGCACGCATCCGCACGTGCGCCAGCAGGCTCTCCCTCGTCAAGAGGTCATCTGGTTCTAGCCTTCGGAAAAACGGAAATCCCAAGTTTGAGTTGGACTTCAGTCAGTTGCAGAACATGAAAGGCAGCTCTTGGTAGACTTGCTTTGGAGCTGTGGTTGGGCATCATTGAGCGAGCCCTTGAGACTCTTCACTAGCGAACATCGGGGTGGAACCGAACAAAAAAAAGTAAAATGTTGCCACTCATCGAGGCCGAACAGCAGTTCCACTCCATTCTGTTCAGGGAGTGACTTGGGAGGCTGTGAAGGCGGAGCGATGTAGGTCACCAGCAAGCATGCGAGAGCGACCTGGGCCCGGTGGCCCACTTGGTTGACCCAACCACAGATGTGGGTTGCAAACTATGAACCCTGCCAAAATAGCTGAAAATCAACCTTGAAGAGTTCTGCAAACGGTGCATCCCTTATCCGCCGTCTCCCCTGCACTCCCATCAAGCCTCAAGGACTTGAAAAAATTCCCAACAAGTGACTAACAAGCGATGTTGACAAAAGAGTCGATCAAGAGTAGCTAGCAGTAGATTGGCCATGAATGTGGATTGGATATCGATTGGAAACGATGTTCCAATCCGTGGAGACGATGCAGTATCGGAGGAGGGTTCTCTCCACTTGAACCCAATGGCCCAAAACAGTGAAAGGCAACCCTGGAGCATGGTGCACAAATCAAAGCCGGAGGGAAAGTTGTGCAGTCTTTTGAGTCCACATGAATGACGGCTCCTTCAACGCACAGGACGCTTGCAACGCCCAAGTTTTTGGGGTGATGAAAACCATAATCGTTGCTTCATCAAAAGGATCAGTGTTCCAAAACCCAAAGCATTCCAAAAACAAGACTTTTTGCCAAAAACATCTGACATCACAGAACCCCGATTGACCGAGACTCGGTGACAAAGGTCTCGAAGTCCGATCGTGAGAACAGTTTCTGGCAAATATTGAAAATTTGTAGCGGGTCGCGCACGCACCTTTCACTCACGAAATGGAACCTAAATGCGGTTGGAAACCTGAATCACGTCAAGCACGAACAAGACTGTCATCTAGTCCAGTTTAGACCCACCACATCTTCATATGAATCTGTCATGCTGCCTTCTTGTTCGTGTGACGCTCGTCTGCAATGTGCACAGACTTAGGGTGCGTCCACCTCTCAGCCATCTACAGTTTGGGCTGTTGTGGTAGACATCACCGCATGGATGAACTGTGATCATCCTATCCAAGTTGTGCACCCATCGTGCTTCATGTTGGCGCACTGAACTAGCCAAAATGGCGTTCTGCTGCCTTTCAAACTTCAAATCATTCTCACGTGCCACCCTCAGTTCTTGTTCTGCATCAAATCTCCGCTGCAGGCTATCATTTTGTTCATGTAGCTTGTCGTGATATACGATGTTGGGAGCATCGTTCACTTCAGTCTGTGCTTCTCGACCTTCACTTCGAACTGTTGTGGTCACTCAATGCTCCACATGCTCATGCCTCCAGTCGAAAGGGAGCAGTGCAACCCGTCGCGTTGCCTCAGGTTCCTGCGTCAGCGGACTATCAGGCTGCGCGAATGGGTGGAATGGAGAGGCAAGAAGCTCGTCTTGCCAAGCGGCGTCATGACTTCTTTCTTGTGCGTTGGTTGCCTTTCCTGTCACTTTTCAAGTGTTTCCTTTTGAAAAAGTGCGGCTCTGTCATGAGACTGTTACTTGGCGCACAAGTCGAAGGTGTCTTTTGGCATAAGTCCTCGCCACGTGGCCTTCTCTTCCATTTTGACAAGCTGAAGAGATCAAAGAATGCTGGATGGGCAATATACAGCAGAGCCGGGGGGGTGCACACTTCTTGGAGCGAGGAGCAAAGCAAGATTCTTTGCCAATGTCTGAGCTTCCGCGGGAACCAGACCTGCACCAGGTTCACGCAGTGCGAGAAGGTGGAACCCCATATGGCAGTGACATCAGTGCCAGTCAGACCAACCAAACGCAGCTGCTTGCAGTTTTCAAATGCAATAGCTGCGACGAAATTGAAATCATCTGCAGGCAGCTTCAGCTGCTCTGTTCCTGAGCCACAAAGACTGCGGCTCGTCACCCGCTGGAAGTATGGTCACAGCAGCTGAGTTGATGCACAAGTCGAAGGCAGTGGCCCAGTTTTGTCGCACCACTGAAGGCGTTGAGGCGTGAATCTGCTGTAGCGAACTTTTTTTTGCACGTGTCGAGGCGCTATGTGTGCAGGTTATGCACAAGTCACCTTAGGCCAGTAAAAGAAGGAGAAGTGAACCGGCCACCAAGAAAAGGCAGAAACCAAACACCAAACAAACCCAAAAACCCAAACACCAAAACAAACAAAAACAAACCAAAAACAACCAAGCAAGGCAAGGTTCACTTCTCGAAAGGCTGAGAGAGCCAGAGATTGGTGAAACTGACATCTGTCAGGGGGCACAATACCTCCAGGCTTGTCGACTGACCGTGTGAATCCCCGGGTCAACTTTGACGGGTCGGAGTCGCGCGGTCGAGAAGAAGGCTTTGGCCTCAAGTATCCCAGTATCGTTGGCTGGGACCCTGATAGCTTTCGGGCAGTCCTCACACTCGAGTCCCTGAATCTGTCCTTTGCGTTCAACCTTCTGGAAACACTCATGGACGATTAGGCAGAACTGTGTGTTCCACTATAGGTCCTCCTGCATAGGATCTTGCAGTGCTTGGTGTGTGTCGGCATCGAGCAGGGTGAGTTCACAGCCAAAGGTGTCTAGTTGACTTACCAAGGGCAGGTGCTCAACGAGGTATTCTTCCAACATTTCCCAGGTGTGGTATACTGACTGGCACCTGAAATTGAATTGGGGCGCCGGCTATTGTTGTGAGCTGCAGGTAGAGAGGACTGCTGTCATCACTGTTGCTGCTCTGTGCTGCTCTGCTGCTCTGTGCTTGGAACTGGGACATGTTAGCTTCGACGCTCGAGTGGATGGGACAAAAAGGGTGCAGTTTCTGTCAGGACCTCTTGCTCTGCCTCGACCACCGACCACTTGAGCCGGCGGCTCAGTGCAAGGTTGTTTTCATTCCTGTTCAGTCCAATTCCGTTGGGTGTGACCGCCAGGCTGTGGGCATGTCATTTGTGCGCACTGCAACAACCGTGATGCACGTGTTCACCCCCTCCCGCTTTGGCACAAAGCGGAAGAAGGAGTGACCTTCCTGGGGAAAGCGCAACCAGAAAGCACCTGCCCATGCCAGCCAAACCGGTCCTGCCGGACAATGTGCCAAGCCCGGTTTCGAGCAGCGACACAGCTGGCCCCCCCTATGTGAAAAGTAGCGAGCCTTACCCTTACCGGATCCGCACCGGACAAGCAACCTTTTCGCGCCAACGCACACGAACACAAAAGTACGTGTTGCTAGTTTGTGTCTTTAGCTTGCTTTGCACTGTACTGCTTCTAGCTATTCACACTTGAGCCACGTTCCTTCGAACGTAGTGAGTGTTTAAACACTTTCAGGTGGTAGAGGTGGTATCACCCACCTTTCCTCTCTTTCTATCTTCACAACCTAGAGGCAGGAAGCAATATACTGGATGCTGCCCCCCCTTCAGACGGGTGCACACTTTCAACATCAGAGTCAGATCTCTGTGTGTGTGCACCCTGATGTCATCATCAGGGGGAGGCAACATCTAGGATGTTGCTTCCGATCTACGAGAGTTCTAGCAACACACATATACATCGTTTCTATCCAAAAACGTGCACACACGGATCTATTGGATACTTTGCATATCTATACACAGACCCTCTATCGTGTGTATTCCCAATCCAGATGGGATCTAATTCTCACTCCGCTAGCACCTCCACTGGTGCATATTGGTTCTCCACACATGGACATCGTCCGTAGACGATATTCAGCAGAATTGAAACCCCGCACATAGCCAGTGTTCACAAGCCACCCCGAAGCTTCCAAAGCCTCGTTCTGCGCTCAAAGCCAACATCCACCGGTCATACTCGGTGCATCCAAATCTACCCACACATGCTAGCAGGTGCTAGCACCCGAAGGTCAACAGCTGGCACCAACCAAAGCCAAAGCCAAGGTCACGACGTGCTGTACCCATACTTTCACACCCCCTTTCGGCGTGATCCTGCAGCTTTCCAATGAACTTCACTTCAAAGGTTCAAACACGGTTGTGCAATGAAGAACCAGTTACAGACTGCAACTCATAGCTGCTATGCCACAAAAGTCGAATTCTTTGGAAAACCAGTCGAAGACTGCTATTCGTTGTGCTTTGAAAAACGTGCGCTACAGACTTGAAATCAAATCCAGCCGCAGACTGCAACAAATCGTGTGTGTCTTTGAGGCCACTGCGCCATTCTCACACGTCGTATTCACGACTTGTACTTTCGCTGCAACTTGCCAGTGCCCATGATCTCATCGGCTTTGCGGTACCTCAGGTACATTGCAAAATCCTCAGCACGAGTCCTCGGAGCATCTGTCAGTACTTGGTAATGTCGGCATCCTCTTCAACCACAAGGTCAAAGATCTCCTCATAGCTCAAATTGCGACTCTTCAGAGCCGGCAACTCCATCAAAGCGCGACCCCACTGACGACCATCCTTCACCTCTCTTGGGACAGGGATCTTGAGATTCACATCTCCCTTTCCGAAATCCACAATCTCTGATTCTTTCACAAGTGTCGAGTGGCCAGCTTCACTCACAAATGGTGGTTCAAGAATCTCGAACTCGTCCGGAGCAACCAAGCGGCGCTTGGAAGAATCTGACATAGAACCCTGACTGCGTTCCACCCTTCCAGATGGCATAGGTCCCTGAAGCAGCTCCTCAGGAGCATATCCAGAATGCTTTGCTTTTGCCAGAAGCTTTGACAACTTTGCCATTTCCGACTCTGACATCTTCTCAGAGGCCATGGCTCACACACAGTCTAGGCTCCTAAGGTGCAACTGAAGTTACCTACCCAAGAGGCGCTAGTCAGGCCAAAAGTCCAACGCAAACCCGTTCGGGAGAAAGGACTGTGCTGTCGTGGGCGTACGAAGCGCTTGGTACGCTTGTGCCTTTGCGAGATGCGCAGTACTCTGGCATCCGTGTATAAAGGCATGTGCATCCGTCTGGGTTAGACATCCATTATGTCCAAGTCATGAAATGCCATGTCAACATCACCTGCATGATCAAAAGGTGCCCATGGATCATAGTCGTCATCAGCGCGCCCAGACATATGAACTACCGGCAGCAGGACTATTGACAAAAGGCTAGAGGCCGCCAACTCGGGTTGGCTGCCTACTTATCCCGAAACAGGGAAACTGCTGTAGCTTTGGTGTGATGTTAGCGATTCTTGCACTACTCGAGGTGCCCTGCGCGTCTGCTCACGGGCGTGCACTGGCTCCAGGAGAAGTGATGCCGGCTGCTAGGAGCCAAAAGGAGCTGCAAGTCACAAAAGCATGAAGAGCAGTACTAATTATCGAAGCTATTGCCTAGCCTTTTGCACGGAAGCAGTAGGGTAGGCCATCCCCTATCACTTTGGTCAAACTAAGGGGCGACTGCACCATTCACTCTAGGAAGGTTTGCCATTCAAGGAAAAGCACACCGAAAGTCAACAAAGAAAAACTGTTGTCATCTGGAAACGCCATTGCGCATCCGTAAGGACAATCTTGCTCAGGGTCAAGACACCACCTAAGTACCTCAACCAATGTCGAAGTCATCAGCGTCCGGGTGTACACCGGCCAGCAGGTAGGTGAGGTCTGCGTGCAGGGTAGTGAGTGGTCCCACCATTCTACGCTGGATGTCCACAGGGACAGGCAGAAGGTTGTGCAAAACGAACATATGGTGTGACATCCACCAGATTGCCGACATCTAGGGATACCGGCTCCGGTGTGTTGCCATTCGCCCATGGAGGCACTGGAGGCAGCATGGCTATCAACCTTTCTAATCTACTAGGAAAGTACACAGCAAGGGCTGAGCCACATGCGACAGGACTTATCGAAATTGCACCCCTCAGCGATAAGGAAGTCAACAAGGGACAAGATCTTACTGCAGAGCCCCCAAGGTGACAAACGCTGGTGTAAACAATAAAGGTACACAAAAAGCGCAACGGTAGAGAACAAACCAAAAACCAAACGGTTAGTCTTTTATTGTACAGGGCACTTTTTCGGGTGTGCAAAGGCGCGCGGAGGGGGCCGGAAGCCTGTGGCTGCCTCTCCTCCTGACCTGTCCTCACCTTCCTCTGGACTCAGTTCCTGACCCTGGGGTGGTGCTGAACGGCCGCCTTTGCCCGTTCACCCTGTGTGGAGAACCGCACCTCCTTGTCTTGCCGTTTCTTGCTGGGGGCGGCGACTTTAGGTTGCACTGCAATGTCCCTGCGGTAGCGAAGAATCTGCTGTAGCGAACAACAGTCAGCAAAAGCCTTATAACCGAAGTCCGTGCAGCTACTGCAGTTATACTGTTTTGCCAATCACACCCTCGAAATGCGCTTTCGTCGATTCGTACTACTGTGTTCGGCAGCTTCACAATGCGAAGTTGACGACAATTTTGCCAGGCTAGTGCTCCAACGGTGTGCATGCCTTCTTCCACTATGACATGGCGAAGACGTGGGACTGCTAGAAAAGCACTAGGGGGGATGGTTCCCGTTTCACTGGCCGGGACTTTGACAGCTTTCGGGTAATCTCGATAAGCGCATTCTTCGAACTCCTCTTTGGATTGGAACGTTTCGACGCACTCTCGAATTACAAGAGTGAAGTGCTGGTTATCTTGCAGAGCGTCCCTAACCCGGTCCTGCAAGCATTCTTGAGTGGTTGGGTGGATAAAGTCTA
>CAXAMN010021340.1:0-53726 GCA_963970005.1 Durusdinium trenchii
TATAAATTAAAGGCTTGTAGATATAAGATATAAATAATAAATAATGAAAGATATCGCCCATAAAGAGATTTTAATTGGGCGAAATAGAATAAAATAACCCATTAATTTCATTAAAGTTAAAAGAGAAGGAATAAATGAAATTAATGGGAGGTCAATGTCTTATTTAAATTAAAGGACAAAGACATTGACCAATAATATAGATAATCCACCATCAATAATTAAGATAAGAGACGGATAATAAATTATTGATGGTGGGGATGAAAATAAATGAAGATAAATAAGAGATTTTTAATAAGAGTTCATTTATTTTCATCCTTGTCTTCTTATTATACTTATATGACAATGATGCCTTTCTTTAATTTTAATATGAAAGGCAGGTCATCTTCTAGTTCAATATCTTTCATGTAATTGCAATTTATTTTGTGCCCTCCACTTTTTTCGTATCTTGAAGGCTCCTGGAATCTGTAAAATAAATTGCAATTATAATATTCTTTTCTTTATTATTACGGCTTATAAATTAATAAGCCTATCATTCTTTATTATTATTAGACCGGCAATTCTCTTTGTCCTCTTATTTGCTTTGGGAAGTGTACCGCCGGTCATTTAATTATAATCTTCCATGAATTTTATCAAGTAAATAAAGGTAAATAGATAAAATTCATGTAATATAAGATATAAAAAATAGCTGGGCTGGAGACTTCATAAGTAAAAGAGAAGGTTTACAGATAATAGCCCAGCTATAAAATATATATTGACTAGCATTTGGCCTGCCAGAGAATTAAATTAAATCTGGCATCATGATATATAGAAAATAAGAAATATTACCATTGAATTTCATATAAGAGATTAATATAATAGAAATTCAATGGTATAGAGAATGAATAACTAAGGGCCGCCACTTTTTATCAATTAAATTCATATATTCTGGCGGCCTTATAATTATTAATAAGAAGATAAAAGATAGATATAAGAAAATTCAGTGTTTATATGTTATTGCCTTGTGAATTTTCTTATATCCTTTTCTTTCATTTAATGTTAGCACAAGCCCCTAAGGTTAGAAGATTATATGTGGGCTTGTGACGTCTCCTAATGAAATTTCCCCTCTATCTCTTATTCACTCTTCTTATTAATAATGAAAATAAGAAGAGTCCATAAAGAATAAGAGATAGATAATAAATGATATAGCATATGGCTTTTATGAAAATATGCTCTCTTAATTTAAAAGCCATATGCCCCTTGAATTTTATTAAGATATGAAAAGAAATAGCAAAGATAATAAAATTCAAGGGATATATCTCTTTATCTTTGGCCCACTTTTAATTAAGAAATCGTGGGCCCTATATTTTATTATTATGATTCATTCCCGATTATTTTAATTATAGAAGAAACCAATATTAAAATAATCGGTCATTCATTAATTCATTTCTTATTTGCATTTCTAATTTATACTAAATTTAAAGAAATGCAAGATATATATTATTTTAACTTATATGACATTGACTTGGGATTTAATTCATAATGGAATTTCCCAAGAGTCAATGGCTAGTCTAATTATATTATTTGGGCCAGCTATTATATTTTGTCCCTTCTTTTGTACCTTATGAACTAACCTGCTGGCCCTTTATTTATATATTATGGCTTATATTTTAATAGAAAAGAATGAATCATAATATAAAATATAAGCCATATAATGATAATATATAGACTTACCGATGGCCTTCAGCGATTTAAATTAAAAGCTGAATCATTGATTAATAAGAAGTAAAATAAGAGATTATAGCAGCATTAATATTAATATGCTGCAAAATATATGGTCTCTTTACCAAAATTAATTATAGATAAGTGAATTTTCATTATAATTAATTTTGGAGGAGTACACGGCCATCGCGAATAAACAATTGGTGAGCGATGGCAGGTCACTTATTAAAATTACTTATTTCTTATCTATCACCACTATTTTTAATAAAAGAAAAGATACATTAAATATAAAAATAGTGGTGATTACATTATATAATTTATATCTTCCAAAAACCTATCTATAATATATAAAATAATATAAGAATGATAGGTTTTTGGTAATCTCTTTAATTTATTCTATTGTGCCCTTCATGAATTAAAAATAGCTGATAGAGATGAAGGGCACATTCTATGATTGAAAATGTAGATTAAAGAAATGAAAGATAATACATTTTCAATCATATTATGTCTTTCTTATATACCAAAAATAAGCTTTTGTAACTTAAGAGTGCTTATTTTTGGCCAGTCTTTCATTCATTTTCCCTTCTTATGTTATTTAATGGAAAATGAATGTTATTTTCTTTATTATTTACATTTCATGACGTCATCTTTAATTTATGAGAGATGACGGGTCATCGGCTAGTTCTACTTTTATTTATTTCTTTATTACAGCATTTTATTATTAAAGAAGAGATAAATAAAATGCTGTTCATTATTATTAATGTATTATCTAGCCGATGGACAAAAATAAGGTGAAAATATTCTTACATTCATATTTCTATTATAATATTTTCACCCGCATATAGCCACTAGCCTGTCCATATGCGATTTTTGACATCGCCCTATCATCTTTTAATTAATTCTCTTTATAATTAAAAGATGATGACCTAGCCCCATGAAATTCCATTAAGAAATTTCATGGTAAGATTAATGACTTAGGGACCAAAATTAATATGGAAATTCTCTTATAATTAATTTTGGTCAATGTGTCTTTCATTTTTCTATCTTACGGCTGCTCTGGTGCTACTAAAAGATAGAAAAATGATAATAGATTATATGATTGATGGCCACTAGCGATAAAAATAAATGGATGTGGGGCTAGTGGCCGATTATGAATAAGAACTTAATATATGGCCTTTTAATTATTAATGAGAGATTTTTTAATAGCAATTAAAAGGCCATAAGTAATAAATTATATCTGGCATTTTTTTAATAGAAAGTTAAATAAAAAATGCCATCATTCTATTATTCATTATTTCTATTTCTTATCATTCATTCACCTCTTATAATATAAAGATAGATGATAAAGATAAGAGGTGAATGATAATGAATAATAATATTATGGTGTTAACCCTTGCCAATTGCCTTTATTAAATTATATTCTTTATCTTCTATAGGCAATTGGCATATGATGGTTAATATTATTGGCCTTTTTATTGTTAGAAATCCTATATTAAATAAAAAGGCCATATAATAAAGATATTGTGACCGCCATTTCTTTAATTATTATTATCTGCGGTCACCATTATAATTAAGAGACTAGCCGATAACCGGCAGATAACATAAATAAAAATCTGCCATGCGAATGAATTATGAGCTGTGGAAAGTAAAACCTCTGATTTTTGGCTTGCAGGTGGGACTCTTAGCAAAAATCAGTGGTTCATCTTTCTCTTATCCACAGCATATTTTAATCTTGGAAATCTCTTATTATTAAAATATGCTGTCTCTTATATTAATTCTCTTTATATTTCATGATATCAACCTTTAATTTACAATAGGTTGATAGGCTAAATGCTAGTCCTTATATTATTTATGGCTTGCCAAATATTCCCTTCTCCTTTTTTATTACTTATGTGGTGTACCGGCAAGCCATTATATAGAGATAGAAAGAAATAATATTAATAATCCACGGCTATAAGTAAAGAATAAGATATAAATTCATAAGCCGTGGATTGAAAGGAATAAATAATAGAATAAAATAGAAATAATATCTTAACAATGGTTCGCCAACATATGTCATTTATATTTATTCCTAAGGGGCGAACCATAAATTAAAAGTAAATAAGAAGACATGGAAAATTCTCAAGAAATAACATATAAATAGAGAATTTTCCCCTTGCCATTTGCTATTAAAGAAATAAGTAATATAAATGAAAGCAAATGGCTATATCTCTTTCTTTTTTCTATCTTCTTATCATTGGCTTTTATATTATAAAGAGAACAGGAATAATAAAAGCCAATGATGGATTACTTCATATTAATTTATATTTCATGATTCCAACTTTAATTACAAATGTTGGAAGGTCATGGGTTAGTGGATTACTTTTATTATATTTAGCCCATCATTTTTATTGAATTAAGATATAAAAGTAAATAATAAAATGATGGGCTATTGATAAGTAAAAATAAGAGATGAAAAGGAAATTCTATAATATCTGTCTCTTATGTTATTCCATGTAGAATTTCCTTTTCTTATATTAATATTATTCCTTAGCTCACATCCTGTTCGCATGGCATTCCTTTCATTCTAAATTGAATGCCGGTCATCGGCTAGCATATTAGGATTATTCTCTTTATATTTTGCCCTTTATGAATACTTCTTTAATATAAAATAATAAGGGCAAAATATATAAGAGGTCAATGACTTAAAATAATACACTAGCCATTGACCCTGCCCTAAATAAAATAAAAAGGGCAGTCATGATTATAGAATAAAGAATAATAAATATTTAGCTTTCATTTTATAAGAACTCAATAAATAAATGAAAGCCATAATAAAATAATCCCTGGCGCACCAATAGATAAAAGAAGTGAATAATAATAATGGTGCGCCAGAATATATAAATTATAGTCTATTGCCTTTATTATTATAGAAGAAATATATTAATGAATAATAAAGGCAATAGGAAAGACATAATAGATAATAGAATATATGAATTATCCGATGGCAATAATCCATCTATCTCTTATCAATTGCCATCGGTCATATATTAATTATTACTTATATGCCAGGTTTTATTATATTATTACTTGTTTTCTTAAATATAAAACCTGGCATACATCATTTATCTTTTATATGTTATCAGCCATTTTTGCTATAAGAGAAATAAATATTAAAAAATGGCTGATAGATATCTTCTTATTATATTCTTCTATATGCCCTTTAATTTATTATTATAAGAGATTTCTACATTAAATTAAAGGGCATATATTTCTTTATTATTTATTGCCAAAAGCCTATATTTTTTATTATCTGTTATATTTATTATTGGCTTTTGGCCATTGTATTATATTAATTATATAGTTGGCATAAATTATTTTAGGTTAAAAGGTAAGGCACATAAAGGTAAAAAGTGGAGGTAATAATTTATGCCAACCAATAAATATAAAGGGACTAGAAGATAGCCTAATGCCAAAATAGAAATTAAATGGCATTATCATGAGATATAGACAGAATAGAATTAAAAGATAATATTTACCATGAATTTATTTAAGAAGTGATATAAGAAATAGATATAATAAATTCATGGTTATTATCTCTTATTAATGCCATCCAAAATATAAATAGAGATTACTTAAGTGAATTTTGGATGGCTATATATTAAAGAAATTTATTAACTAATATATGAATTTTATCATCATTTGTATTTATTTTCATGATAAAATTCATTAATAATATTTCTTTTTCATATGAATTTTATCCGATTATTCACTTATGGGAAATTTGCTATGAATAAAAGAAATTAATAATATGAGCAAATTTCCATGAATTAATATATTATTGACCACTAATTTCTATTAAAATTCTATATTAAAATTAGTGGTCATATTATTATATTCTTATTGGCTTTTATCCATAAAGTAATTCTATAAAGATAAAAGCCAATATATTAATATTTTATATATTTCCTGGCTTTTGGCATTATATTTATTCTATTTTTCCAAAAGCCAGGGGGAAATTTCCTATAGTTAAAAATAGAAGTAATGAATGATAGGAAATTTCCCTTTATTTACATTTAATTTCTTCTTATAATTCAATGACCGGATATTTTAATTTATGTTATATCCGGGGTCATCCTCTAGTCTATTATTTATATTCTCTTATTCCCTTATCATTTATTCTTTAATTTATTTCCACCATCATATATTTTAAAGGTGGATGATATAATAAATGATAAGGGAATTATATATTAATAAAAGTGGCCGACGGTTACCAACAAAAGGAAAAAGAGGAGAGGGAAAATAATTGTCGGCCATAAATGAAATTAAAATAGACTAGCGAATGGCCTGAAGACAACTAAAAAATGAAAGTCTTCATCATGTAATATAATAATAAATATATATTTCTTAATCTCTTATTCTTTATGCCATTTATTTGAATGAAGAAATGAATGATTAAATAAATGGCAAGAATAAGATATAATAAAGTAAAAAGAGAATAACAAGCCAAAAATATAAAGGTATAAATTTCTTATCCATATTTTTGGCTTGGGTTTCTATCTCTTATTAATTATTGTCTTTTACTCCTTTTCCTTTTATAAGAGATAGAAACCATAATATAAATAATAATATAAAATAAAATATATCTCGGCTATGCCATAATATAAAAGAAGTGTTATTTATTATTAGAAGATATGGCATAGCCGATTATTAAAGAATATATTATTATTGGCTTTTTAATAATAAGAGATTTCTACATTTAAAAAGCCAATAATAGATTAATAATATAATAGATAAATGGGCGATTAATAATATTCACTTATAAATCAATAAATCGCCCATTCATGATAAGTAATATAAGTGATAGATGTGGCCATAAGTGAATTAAAATATTAGGCCACATCATATATTATTTCTATCATTATAGTTTATGGCTTTTATTATTAAAGTAAGAGATAAATGGAATAATAAAAGCCATATGTTAATTAAGAAATAGATTAAAGTAGATGGCCTAGCGGCTACAACAAAGATATGAATTTAATCCGCTAGGCCGTGTATTTCTTATGAATTAATTTCTGGCTTTTGTAATTTCCTAGAGTTTATAGCTCCTGAAAGCCAGAAATTATTATCTTCTTATTATGCGATTTTCTATATTATTTATCTTCATGTTATTATTTAATAGAAAATCGCCAATATGAATAATAATAAAAACCGCGGATGCATTATAATGATAAGAGATAATTGAATAGAGAATGCATCCGCAAAGATAAATAAATTAAGATATAAAAGGAAAATGCCTGTTCATTCATGGATTTTATTATGGCATTTTCCTATCCTTCATTTCTATATTATATTACATGATTTTTGCTTTCATTTTTAGTTGCAAAAAGGTCATCCACTAGTGCATCTTTTTATTATATTAAGGTGGCATTTTTTGTCTTCTCCTTTTGTATTTCTTGTTGCCCCTCCATGCCACCTCTTTTATTATTATAATGTTAACACAATTAGAAATCTATATATTATATTGGCAAAAGACCATAATAAATAAAAAATTTCATCTTTGTCTTTTGCCTTTCTTTACGGCAATTGCTAGTGAATTCTATTATTAAATTGCAATTGCCAATTGATAGTAAAAAAGAAAGTAATATATTAATTAATGAGCCGTCAATTTCTTCCACAAGCATTCTCACGGCTCATTTTATTATATTCTTTATCTTAATTTATGTGCCATTTATTTTATCTATCATTTACTTTTAATAATAAATGGCACATCATAAATAAATAATGGGTTTGTGGGACCGCAATTACAAATAAAAGAGGAGGACAAAAAGAATAACAAACCCAATAAATATAATACACTAGCATGTAAAAATCCGCTTTTTGACAGCGGCACCATATTTTATTGAAATATAAAATATGGCAGAGATTATTGCATTTCTTTATATTTAAAATTAATGAGAGTTAATTTATAAATAAGAAATGCATAGAATAAATAAAACCTGGCTTATGAAATTATAAGCCAATCAATAATATATAATTTTTTATGGTGTTAACCTAATGGCAGTTTATTTATGGAATCTTTTATAATAAACTGCCATTAATATTAATCTATTATTATTTAATATCTGCCCAAGAATTTATTGTTCTTATCTTTTATTTATAATTCTTGGGCAGTCATAATATAAAATAAGAGCTAGAGATTGACCCCACAGCAAATAAAAATAAAATGCTGTGGTCCTCTTAATTTAAGAGGGAATTATATAAAGGTGGATGAAAAATATAATATAAATTGTCTCTTAATATATTTTTCATCCATTATCTCTCTTATCCATCATTCATTTATATAAGAAGTGATAGATAAAATAAATGAATGATGGACCATTAATTTGCTATTCTATTTCTTATATCTTAAGGAGCAAATTAATGGTAGAATATTAATAAATAATAACTTACGGCCACCATTTATATATTTTATAGGTGGCCTAATGACATGGCATTTTATATTAAGAAATGATTAATAAAATGCCATGGGAATGATCATGAATTAAAAGAAAAGGAAAGTAAAATTCATGATCATTCATTGTCGTTCACTTCCCATTATTTTTATCATTCATTTCTTCAATAAAAATAATGGTTCATTCACTTTTATTTCTTATTTCTTAACCCCTTAACTTAAGGGGACAGAAATCTTTAATTTAATTTAGATTTCTGGGTCAATGGTTAGGTCAATAATTCATTCATTTATGCCCTCATTTATTTCTTTTATCTTTTAATATTAAATGAGGGCATAAGTTATTAATTCTTTCATTCATAGCTTTTGACCGGTCATTCTTATTATATTTATAGCAGGTCAAAAGCTTATATTATTTATATCTCTTGCAAAATGCCATAAGTAAAGTAAGATTTATATTAATGAAGGCATTTTGCAATCTATTCCTTTTTATTTATATTATGACCCCAAATATTTATTGACAGTAATTTATATTTATTTATTTGGGGTCATTCATGATTAGATTATAACCTAGAAGATGACCATGAATCTATTAAAAATTAAAGATTCATTCATGATTATAGATTAAATTATATTATTCTACATTGAATTTCATCATATTAAGTAATTCTTTTTTATGAAATTCAATGTATATCTTTCTATTATCATCTTCTCCAAATTATAAGAAATACCATGAAATTTGGAGAAGATATATATTAAAATATATGGCTTTTATCTATTATAAATTACTGGAAAGATAAAAGCCATTAAGAAATGAATATATAGCCATGGAATTTTATTATTATTAATTTCTTCATTAAAAATTCCATGGCAACCCATCCAAAATTAAATAAGAAATTCCATAATAATTTTGGATGGATAACTCTTTTTATAATGCATTTCTTCATTAATTTTACTTTCCATAAAATTCATGATAAAGAAATGCAAAAGTAATATGAATAACCATTAATTTACAAGTGAATTAAATTAATGGGATTTTATTGTGTTAACAGGAATTTTCTTAAGAAAATTACCATTGAAATATATATAGATTGCATTTTTTCTTATCATTCTCTTATTAAAAATGCAATCTCATGGCAGGATTTTATTATTTATTCCTTTTCTATTATCAAAAATCCTGCCATATTATGATTATTATTTATGGATTTTGGTAATATAAAATCTCTTAATGATCCAAAATCCATAACTCTTATATAATTACTTGACATTTTAACTTAAAATGATTCGCTCTTTATTTTTTAATGAGCGAAGGGCAACGGCTATGTCATAATATATATTGTTCTTGTCATCTGGCCTTTTATATAATAAGAAATCAATAAATATATAAAGGCCAGATAATAAATAAGTTAATAATATATATTGCAATTTATTTATTTACGCTCATTGGCTACTTCAAAGGTTTAAAAAAGGATAGGAATAAATAAATTGCAATAACATGAATAATATTAACCTAGCAAATGACCTGGTTACCAACAAAAAAGAAAGGTAACCATCATTGAATTATAAGATAGGAAAAAGCGAAATGAATTATAATGAATGAGCGTATGAAAGACCAAAAATGAATCACCATTTATTTCTTACATTCATTTTTGGTGGATAATAAATATGAATGATGATGATAGGGAAAAATCTCATAAGAAGAAGTGAATAAGAAGGATGAGATTTTTCCAGGTAATTATCTATAGCTCATATAATATTCGCATTCATGCTTTCATTTTATATCGCATGAACGATTTGTTGGTAAGTCTATATATTAATTCATATTTCTATCTTACAATCATCCGCCAGGTTTAATTTTATTAAATAAGATAGCAATTTTAAATATAAATAACTGGCGGATGAATAATATAATAAAGATAATAAGAATAGATATAAGAATAAGAGATGAATGATAGTTAATAATATAAGCCACCGATAAATTATAAGGTGGCCATGAATGAAAAGATATATGACCTGCATTTTTAATCTAATAAGGAATTCATGATTAAAAATGCTAGTCCTTAATTATAATCGCCCTTAAGTAATTTAAATGGGCGAAATCTCTTATTATTTATATTTACTTTTCATGATGGCATTCTTTCTTTTATAATAGAATGCCAGGTCTTATTCTCTTATCCACCTTTAATTTAATTATGATAAGTAATAAAAAAGGATGAAATTAAATTAAAGGTGGGCCAAGAATTATATTATGCTGCTAAAGATATTTTAATGCAGCAAAGTTAATAATAATATAATTCTTGGCTAATATCTTCTTATTAATGATGAAATTCCCTAAAGACAAAGACTAAAAACAAGAGGGAATTTCATATATCTCTTATTTAATTCTATTGCTCATAATCTATTCGCATGTGATCTTTTATTTTATGGCGATCACACGATTTGTGGGTTATGTCATAATATATTTCTTATTTATTACCCAGCATTTTATAATTTAGAATCACTCATTAAATAAAATGCTGGGGTAAACAATAATATAAAAAAGAAGTTGTGTTAACAGCCTAACCGATGACCTTGCAACATTTTAATATAAATTAAAGTTGCAATCATTGTTTTATAAGTAATAAATAAGAATAAGAAGATATAACCCATGATTTTTATAATGAAATGATGGTAAAAATCATGGGGGTAATAATAATAGACTAATGTGCCCTTCATTTATATAAGTTCTTTTAAATTATAGAAGGGCACATAATAATAAATAATAATAATACATTGGCCACTTTTTCCAATCATTAATTCCTTATCTATAATGAAAAAGTGGCAAATAAGAATAGATTTATGCCCTTGCAACTTAAGTAAAATAAATGATAGATAATTGCAAGGGCAAAGATATAAGTAATAGATGATTGGTGAATTTCTATATTATTGTATATCTTATTTTATGAAGAAATTCACCAATAGATAAAGTAAAAAGAGAATTAAAAGTACAGCCGCTAAGTTAATAAAATATGGCGGCTGTAGGTTATTAATAAGAAATAAATACCAATGAATGAAAAATGCCATAAGTAAACCTTCATTTTTCATTCATCTCTTATCATTAACCTCTTAAAATAAGAGGATGCCAATCTTTAATTATTGATAGATTGGCAGGCCAATGGCTAGTTCTTTATATTTCTTATTTAATGCCATTGGCCATCTCTTATTTTATAATGAATTATATGAACGATGGCCAATGTATAATTTACTTTTATTTACTTTTATCTTTGTATTTGGCCATCGTCTTTAATATAAAAAAGGAAAGAAATAATATAAATGAGCTAGACGATGGCCACGACAACATCTTAAAATTAAAGTTGTCGTTCATTTGCTAATTATAAAGATATGAAAGTAAATATAATGCCACCATTTTAATTCTATAGGTGGCATAAAGAATATAATGTATTACCATGAATTTTACAATAAAAAGAGAATGCATTAGTAAAATTCATGGGGCATTTTCCTATAGAAGAGAAATATTTTAATTAAGGAAAATGCCATATTATTATTATTCATAACTTCTTAAAGATAAGAAGATGCCAAGTTTAATTTTTTATTCTTGGCAAGTCAATTTCTAGGTTATATATTAATTATCTAGCCGCAAAAATCATTAAATTAAATGTCATCTTTTATATATTTTTGCGGCATTATAATCTATTATTACTTATCATATGCAAAATGCCTTTATGATATAAGAAAAATAGATAAGAGATAATGAAAAATAAGGCATTTTGCTAAGGTATAAATTATATTAACATATGCCCACTTTTTAAATTAAGAATACCACATATAATAAAAAGTGGGCATAGATGTATAAATTAATGATGGGATTTTTATTATTCAATTTCTATATCTCTTAATATTAATAAAAATCCCAATAATAAAGAGATTATAACAGCCATTTATTTAATAAGAGATGGAAAAGAGAATAATAATAAATGGCTGTTATATTATTGTCTTATTTAATTTCTTTCTTATTTACTATCAATTGCCACTAATTTTAGATTAAAAAAACCATAAGAAATGAATAATAAAATTAGTGGCAAAGAATAAAGAAATAAGAAAAGAATAAGAAAGAAATTAAGACATAACCATTGGCTTTTAATTAATAATAAGAACTAAATAATAAAAGCCAATGGTAATAAATAAGGAATAAGAGAATGAACCACAGCTTTTAAATTAAGAGATTTCTAATAATAAAAAGCTGTGGTAATATCTGTCCTTCATACGATTTTTCATGAGCTATTTCCCTTTCCTTTTGTATCTGGAAAAATCGTATGACTCATTAATATTAATAGCTCATAAAAATATTCGCATGTTGCCATTTCATTTATTTTTGGCAACGGTCATTCGCTAGTCTACTTATTTATTATTGTTAGGGGATTTCTTTTATATTATTCATGATCACTTATTTTATTAAAAGAAATCCCAATATTAAAAGATAATGAACATCAAATAAATATAATATAAATCAATGAAATAAATCATAATAAATACAAAGAATAATAATATAAAGTGAAAAGGTGATTAAATGATTGATAATAAAGAATACCATAATAAATAATAATAAGAAGACAATAAATAATATAGGTGAATTCAGTGTTTAACCTCCAACCCGAATAATCTCATGACATTATCATTAAGTTCTATTATAAATTATAAGATGTAAATGAGATTATTTGTCTATTCATGATTAAGAAATATATATAAGAAATAGTGAATAAGAAATATAATAATGGTATAGCAAAATAATAACTAATACAAATAATGAATAATAACTTAATAATAGACAATTTGTCCAGAAGATATAATATAGATAGAGGATTAATATAAATAATAAAAAAGGGCGTGAGTTGGCGAATCGATGTTCTCGGGTGCATCCTCCATTATTTGTCAATTACTTTCATGTTTACAAGATTCTTAAAATACCATAAGGGAAAATAAATAATAAAGGAATGATAAAATAAATAAGAAAAAGGATAGAAATAATGGCCGATTAATTGTCAAATGCTTGTCTTACTTTATTAATAAATGATAATAATAGATAAAGAAATACAAAAGTAAATGATATAGTGAATCATAATATAATTTAATGATAATAAAGACAAAGGAGAAGAATACCATGAACTATAATATAAATAGAGAATTCATGGTCCATCGCTATCATCATTACACCTTAGTTTTTTATAATACAAATAATTCATTGTCTATCTCTTATATTAAATGTCTCTTATATGAATAATAGATAATGAAATTCATATATTTATATATTGGTAATTAATATGATAAGGAAATGACTTCTTGAATATAAATAATTAATGTCAACAGGATTCTTATAAATAATGGATGTTCTAATATCTTAATAAATACAATATGAATAACAAGAATATGAATAATATTTATCATTAAAATATCAAGGAAATAATATTAATAAAGAATATAATGCATCCATAAGATATAACACATATGATGATATAATATTTAATATAATATAATTCTATTAACCTATCGATAAGAAGATATAGTTCCTGAAGACAATAAATATCATGAACAATAATAAATATAAATATGATAGAAAATAATAAGAGATATAGTCACCAATCAATAATATAATATCATGGTATTTGTCTTTAGGATAAGATTGTAAAGTAAATAATAAGTAATAATAATGTAAGATAGATAATTGATAGGGAAATATTATAATGATGGAATTCTTTTATGACCTTTTATCTTATCCAAATATCTGATATCATGATAACATCATTTAATAATAAAGGATTATCCAAATAATGAAAGAAAGGGAAATAACAAGTGAATCATATTATAACATAGAATGAAAGGAAACATAAATCAGAAATAAATAATAGAATAAATCCCATGACAAATATCTTTAATTTATATTGAATATTATGATTAAAATCTCTAGAACAACTCATGATAAAGGAAATCATGGAAAGACAATAAAAAATCCCACAATTAAATAGCAAATAATAATTAATATGATGAGAGTTAAAAGCTATAAAAATAAGAGGTAGACGTTGACCTGGAATCTACTATAAATGAAAGATTCCATCATGTAATATAAATAATATAAATAAACGAGGGCACAGCTCATAAGATGAAAGAAATAATATGCTGTGCCCCTAAAGAATAATATATATTTTACTTTCTTATATGCAAAAATCCATAGACTATAAATATTAAAATAAGAGGATTTTTGCAGTTAATAAGAGATTATAAGACCGATCATCATTAATAAATAATATGTGTTTGTGGGATGATCGGTCATCTTTATATTAATTATCTATCTTATATTCTGCCATTTATTTGGATAAGAAATCTATTAATAAATGGCAGTAATAATATAAGTAAAAGATGATGATCCACCATTTATAAATTAATAAGAAGATAAAAGTAATATAATATGGTGGATCATCCATATCTCTTTATTTTATAGCAGAAGTAATTATAATAATCCCATAGCAAATTAATATAGCTATAGATTTAATAATTAAAGTAAATGATAAATAGAAAGCAATTGATGATTAAATATAAGATCTCATTAATATATATAATTGATAGGGAAGAATTATATTATTATTATTGATATTTATTTATCATATTCCTTTATTAATAATAGATGATTTTATAATATAGAAGTAATTGAAGGGTTTATTTAATTTCCAAGATGTGTCTGGTAAGTTCTCGAATTCCTCATTAACTTTATAATATAGGTTAAAATATAATGAAGATAACATAGAATATAATATAAGATGGAGTAGAGGAAATAGAATAAGAAGTCAATGATGAATAATAATGAATAAAAACATAAGGAAATAACATATCAATAATAATAATCTTATCTTTTATATCATCATTTAATTGTAAAGTTAATGGTCATAAATAATCTCAATAATATTAATGAAAATAATCCAAGAATAAGAGATAATAATAAGATGAAATAAGAATAATATAATATTGTTAAGAGAAAATGATATTAAATATAATGGTGAGAGATGAGAGTTAATAATAGAAGCATTCGTCTTTCCAGAAGTGATTATTCATGAATTATTAATTAGAAGATGAAAGAACAAAAGCATGAATTAATATGATAATATCTGTGAACTATATTTTGACCAATTAACTATAATTTATAATATGACTTATTGACTGATAAATATATATAATTCCATGATCAATCACCTGTTATTTAATCTATAGTGGCTATTATCAATCATATATTATTATTTATTGCCATATATTATTTATTGATTCTAGAATATATTATTACTTATCATTCACTGCTACATCTATAATTAAAAAGAGGTGGTACATCCATGATTGATAATCCCATAACAAAGGCATTCATTTATAATTTATATTAATATTTATCATTTATAGTCAACATTATATTTATTTATTGATGATTGACTGACTTCATCCTTTACATTAAGAATTAGATTCAAGAACCCATAAACCTCAGATTCCATGAATAATATTATTATATTATGTCCTTCTTCTCTTATAATATTTATATTGTGGTTTTTATCATATTATTATTCACCTATGGCATATTATATTTTATATTGATATTTTATAGTTATTTATCTTTATCAGTCATATCTTTCATTAAGAATACTTTGGTCCAACAAGAGGTCAACTTTCTATTAATTCATGATTAACTTCTCATTCATTTTTATTTATAGTCATTCATCTTTAATTATAGAAGTTATTCCCTCATTATTTTCTTATATTATTAATAGACAAAAGTGGATTTATTTTCTAGAATTTATTGTCCACTATTATTTTATTATTATATGTTTTCATTATTATTTACTCATTATTTATTTATATGTTATAATTAATTATCATTATATTTAATTATCTATAAAATTAACATGTGGACTTCTTCATTTTCATACGTAATCCTAATGTTTACGCCCTATCAATTAACCCATGATTTTATTCCAAGGGCACCTTTATTTAAATTGAGTCAGCATTCTATCTCCCAGATCTAGCCTTTCCGATTTCCTTTATTAATTTATATTTCCATTAATTTCCATATCCATTTCTTTAATATAAGAGTGATAAATAATATATGAAAATAGAACAGCTCACCTATGAATTTCTTCCAATATTAATTATTCTTTCCCTTTCATGGTCTTCTATATTAATATATTAGTGATCTTATTTATTCTATTCATGGTAAATATTAATATCTTATAATTCATCTCTTCCATATTTTCATTATACCTATCATTTTTTATATATCTTATTTACATTTATTTATGGCATTCAATTATCGATTATTATCTTTAGACAAAATGGCATAAAATAACCCATATATTTATAGGTCAGTTATTAATTCATTATATCTATTATTTCTACAGCCTATAAGATTTATCAGATATTATCATTTTATATTAAATAATCCTTGATATTCATTTATATTATATTATTCATTATATCATTATTATTTTGCTATTACTTATTATTCATTTCTAATATTAAATTCTCCATTAACTATAGGGACTAACCAACCGGCCGATAACTTTCTATTAACAGATATTTCATTATATATTTCTATTATCTATCTTCTATAATTAAATAGCACATATTAATAAATTCCATCATTGTATTTCTTATTATCATGAAAGTTATCGATCACTTGGTATTTATTGGTGAACTTTCCTATCCTTTTCATCTATCAATGAAGTAGTTCACATGTTATTTCATTTAGTTCTTATGCTATTTTAATTATTATCTTATATTATTTTGACATTAAAGAAGAAAGACACATTAATTGACAAAGAAATGCCACTTGCTTCCAATTATTTCAATTATCTTCTAATTCTATTATCATCTATTAATATTATAATGGTTTATTATTTTCATCTAATTATATTTATTTTATCCAATGGTCATTTAATCTATTATACATTTAGAAACCTATTCATCATTAATAATCATTAATAATCAGGAAGTTATCATCCAATCATTGACTTACCATCAGGCGTTTTTAATCTTTTCCACCTCTTTTAACTTTATAGCGGCATAATTTCCTAATCTATAATCTCATAACAAATAAGAAGTAATTAATTATATTATATTCATTCTTACACTTAATATTAAAACCTTATATTTAATAATCACTTTAGTAAAAGAGACTGAATAGAATTTCTTACGTACACCAACATCTGTATAATTTATATTATTTGTTATCTTTTAATATAAAGAATTCGTATCTTTCATGTGGCATCCAGTCCATCATCTATTTAATTATTATCTGCCATGTCTTATTATATTTATTTCATCTATAAAAATCTACACCTTATAATTTAATCCTTGTCTTTGGAATCTATTGTTAATCTTATTTTCTTCATTATATTATATTCTCTTCTATTTCTTTCATTCATATTATTCATTCATTCATTGAGTTCTTATATTAATTCTCTTATCATTTATATTCACTCTTGTATCTTATATTCATGAATTATATCTGCTATTTATTTATATCTTATGAATGATAATGTCTTTGCTATTTATATAGTTATTTAATTTATAGTAGTTATTATATTCTTCTATCATGTTATCCATCATTGTCTTTATCATGGAATTAGTAATAATATAATGATGACATATAATTCTTCCACCTTTATCAATTAATGGTTCATGGTAGATAATTTATTTACATTCATTTATTATCTATTATATTAATAACCTCTGCACAATAATCTAATATATAATAGACAAATAATAGAGGAAATATAATAAGAATTCATTATCTATATATATTTTGCTTTTATGCTATCATCATTGTATTTTATTCATATAAGTTCTTGTTTTCATTAATTCATTCTCATGCCATAGCATTATATTTTAATGCCTTATTTTATATTATTTATTACTTTACATTTAGAATTCTATTATTAAAAGGGGTTATTATTCATTATTGATTATTATTTTCATACATTATTATTATCATTATTGTTATTTATTATTTATGGTTTATAGCTCCTGTAAAATATATTGTCTATTCATGTCATTTATATTTAATCTTATATTCATGCTATGTTATTATCTATTGTCTATCTTATTAATTAATGATATCTTGATTCACGAATAATTATATTAGATTATCGCGGTGGCTTTTTACGTATCATTTATTTATCCTCTTATCTTGAATATCATTTATAAATAAAAAAGGCTGAGTTATTAATATGTGGTCTATCTATTATCAAGAATCCTGTAAACCTATGAACATGAATGATATAAAATCTGCTACAACTTAAATAAACATGTGGTGGTACAAATTATTAATGTGGGAAATGCTTAATGTCTGTCTTAATTATTTAGGTTTAGATTATAGCAGTTAATCATTCATGGCTTTGTCTTACATTTCTTTCCATATCTTTCTAATGCTTTATATTTATTCATTATTTATATTTATCTTCTCCTTAATTTATATATCTGTTATTATTATTTACTATCCTTCATTAATATATTGCTCACACACTGTCCCATCTTTTATTATATCATTTGCTTTTATTATCAGATTCTTTTCTTATATATAATTCTTATCAATCATCTCCTCTATTTTTTCATTCTATCTTTAGGGTTGCAGTTATTTCATTTAAAACCTGTCATGCATAATTTATTTCTATTTCATTTAGTAATCTATTCAATTAATGATATATATGTTAACCATCTATGCTGAATAATCTATATCTATTATTACCTCCCAAATATTATTATAGAAGACCATAGGGTAAAAACCATAATATTAATATATTTCTTTTACTCTTTTATTTCATTCTTACTTTCATTATCTTCTAATAATCGTTTATGGAATAATTCTCTATTATATTATTTGTATAGGAGATTATTCTTCAATAATATGTATTTCTTATATTCAGGGTTTTCTCTCTCAACTTAATGGCTGTACCTTATCAACTAATGCATTAATTAATATCAACTTTTCTTTATCTTATTGTCTTCCCCATAGCATTTTATATCTTATATTAATAATTATTTGTCATATCTTAATTAAATTATTATCTACCTATCCTTTTTATTAAATAAATTCCATAAGACAATAATTCATATATTGACATTACATGATTTAAAATGCTAGGTCTTGTCATATAATTTATATCATCATTTTCTTCTCCTAAGATCTTATAGCAAATATTATTATTATTCATGCTTTATTATTCATTATTCATGGTTGTTCATTATCTATTATTCTTTATTCCATTATATTTATCATCATATTATTATTCACTGTCGATTACCTCATTTACATCTTAATTAATAAAGAATATCATGAAGAGGAAATAATTTAAGACTTCAAAGACAAAATCATTCATTACGAAAAGGAAAGGTCCACAAGACAGAAATTAATTATAAATCCTCTATTTTTTTGCTATGCCAATTGGTGTTAACCTCTATTTTAATTTATCTTTATGTTTTCATTATTATAATCACCAGCATATGTCATTTCACCTATAATTTATTAATGCTGGTGATTACATTATAAAAGATATATCTCTTATTTTCTTGATATGTTGGCCAACGTTTATTTTAATATATATCTTCTATACGTTGGCCAATAATATAAAAGTAATGTATTAATAATATGCCCTATATTTTAATTATATTATTGTGGTTTTCTTCATATTAAAATATAGGGCACATATATCTCTTATTTACTTGGGTTTGCAATATATAAAATAAGATGAAAATTAATAATATTGCAAACCCTTGAATTTAAGTAATATAAGTAATATAAGATATATAAGTGAATGAACGCGGCATTTTATTTATTGATATTTCATTATTATTTATGCCGCGTATAATAGATTATATGAACTAGCCATTGACCGGTTAACATTTAAAATTAAAGTTAACCTCATGATAAGTAGATATAATTAATATATAGCAGATTTTTCCATTTAAATTACTTATGATAGGAAAAATCTGAATAAATAATAAAAGACATTGCATTTTTAATCTACAAGTAATGAAAATATATAATAGATTAAAAATGCAGATAAGATAATAAAAGTGGATGATGAAATTTATTATTTATTTCTTCTTTACATTAAATTTCATCATCAATAATAAATAAATAGACGGAAAAACTGCAATATTAAAATATGACTTTCTTCATGGCAGTTTTTCCTAGATATAAATATTATTCATAATCGTTCATGAAGGATAAAGAGACCATATGATTGAAACCTTCATGAACGATACCATTTATTTTCATATCCAGGATTTCATCATGTTATTCCACTTAAGATCTTACAATGAAATCCTGGATAATAGATTAAAGAAATAAGATATAATTCATGGCAATATTTTAATTAAAAAGAGAGTTTTCATGAATTAAAATATTGCAAGACCATTATATAAAAGAAAATAAGTGATTGTTAGGGCAAAAATATTCCAGAGACCAACATTAATATTTTTGCCATCATTCTCTTATTATATGACCTCTTAACCAAAATTAAATATAATAATTTTGAAGAGGACAAAAACCTTTTATTTAATATAGGTTTTTGGGCTAATGGCTAGTCTATATTATTAATATATTAATCGGGAATTTCTTTATATGAAAAGATAGAAATATATTAATGGAAATTCCCGAATAAACAATAGATATAATGACCTAGCAACATTAATTTATATAAAATAGATAGGCTAGGTCATTAATACATTTATCTTTTACTTATATTATTTATTCCCCCAGAATTTATTAATATTAACGGTATCTTTTTCATAATTCATGAATAAATTCTGGGGTTATATATTCTTATTTATATATTGCAAAAGCCTGTTAATATAATAGAAATTAATGCTAAATTATAAGGCTTTTGCCAACAATAAAGACATTAATATATAGTGGATTTTAATATTAAAAAGATATGGAAAAGAATATAATTAAAATCCACTATCATGTTATTCCTTGTCAACTAGCCATTGACCCGCGAACACTTATGAAAATAAAAGTGAGCGTGTGAACACTTGTAGATAAATAAATAAAATGAAGTACTCACCATTAATTTTAGGGTTGCTATATAAAAATTAATGGTGAAGTCTTTCCTGTCATCTTCTTATTAATAATTAATATATAGCCCACAAATAATAATAAATGGTGGGCAGAATGAATAATAAGAAGATGACCAACATATGGCTTTTTATAATGAAAAGTCACTATTAAATAAAAAGCCATATGATAGATTAAAAGATAGATATCATGAATTTTACATTAAAAGAGAGATTTCATTAGTAAAATTCATGATAAGATTATAAACATGGCAGCAATTTTTAATAAATTAGTAATCTCTTATAATAAAAATTGCTGCTAATAATATTAAATTATTGCATTTCTTATATTAATTTGTAATTTCCCAAATTAATATATAAAGAAATGCATGTGTTATCATCATTAAATTACATTGCATTTCATTTTATTTTAATTTAATGATGATTGGCCATGTCAAAGATGGCCCATTGACAGGTTAGTTTATGCCTTTTGGAGAGTGAACCATTCATTTTCATTAAGAATTAATTCTTAATTTCAATTCATATCTCGTAAGTCACTATATACGAAGAGGTTGAGATTTATTATAATATTTGCCATTGCTTTAATTAAAAGATGCAATGGCATAATGAATGATAAGAAATACATGCAAAAGCTTATTAATAATAAAGAAATATAAGTAAAATAAATAAGCTTTTGCTAATAAGAAAGACATTATGAGCTAGCAAATGACCTCGGATAAAATAGAAATTAAATATCCGATCATTTGATAATAATAAAGACTGATATTAAGAAATACCATGATGGATTTTATAAATAAAAAGAGAAGGTAAACATAATAAAATCCATCATGAATAACTAATAATATGCCATTCATTTTAATATGATAAATTAAGAGATAAATGAATGGCATAATATAAGATAAAAGTAAGATTAATGGCCATAAATTTATATAAAGAATACCATGTTAAAATTTATGGCCAGTTAATAATAGAATATACCGCCTATTAATTATCAATAAAATTAATAGGCGATAGATATAAGAAATAATATAATATATAAACTGCCATTGGCAATAATAATAAGAGATTAAGAGATTTTACAAGAATGCCAATGGCAGATAATTAATAATAAATATATATAGACTGGCCTTTTAATAATAAAGAAATCTCATATAGATTAAAAGGCCAGTAGATAAAAGATAATATAAATTCATTCTGCAACCTTAAAATATACGGTTGCCATTTATAATAAGAAGATAGATATAATATTAAATAGAACTTATGGCCGCTCCTTCATCTATTATTACTTCTTTTATCTTATTATCTCTTAAGGAGCGGCCCACCAATGAATTTTATAAGATAGAAATTACTTTTAGATAAAATTCATTGGTATTTACTTATTATTTATTATCACCAGCATATTTGTATCTTATCATTTATAATAATATGCTGGTGAAAGATATAAAATATATAGTACTAGCAATTGGCCCGTTCACTACTATAAATTAAAAGTGAACGTCATGATTATAGATTAAAGTAAAAGAAAGGGAGCAAAAATATTAATTCTTAAGATTTTTGCCTACGCTGTCACTGGGAAATCGAGTTCCAGGAATTTTCGTATCGTCTCGTCACTCGATTTCCTCTATTCTATTTTATTCCGTTCACCCACAAACAGCAATAATTTTAAGCTGTGATAATAAGGGTGAACGGTTATTTATAATTCATGTATCTATTAGTGATCACACTGCTATCTTTAATTTTTAATTGATAGCAGGGTCATAGGCTAGTCTATATTTTATCATCTTTGGCCCCATTTTTTCATTATCTTTATAATCTTTTAAATAAAAATGGGGCCATGAATGCTATATTATGATGTCATCCGTATATTTTTGAATAGAGAAAAGTAAAAAAGGTTACAAAAATATACGGGAAAGATATTAAATTATAAGCTAGCAATTGACCCATTGACATTAAAAATTAAAGTCAATGTCATGATTATAGAAATTACAATAAAAGACAAGGATTTTTCCAAGTAATAACAAGCCCATAGGAAAAATCCTATAATATAAAAGAAATCGCCAACGGCAACAATAAAATATAAGTAAATGGCCGTTGGCAAGAAATAAAAGAATATTAATAATTCATGGTATTTTCTAATCATGGAATTCTCTTTTAATTATAGAAAATACCATGATAATAGATAAAAATATAATATATAAATAATAAAATAATTAATATAATGCCAAAATCCATGGCATGCAATAAAAAAGAGGATATTTATTAGTGGATTTTGGCATTTATAAGTTAAGAAAAATATATATTGCCCTTCATTTTTTATATAGCAATTCTCTTTTAAATGTAAATGAAGGGCAAAGTTATGTATTATTTATTATGCCAATTGCCCAAAAGATAAGAGAATAATATTATAATGGCAATTGGCGATATAAGATATAAATAATTATTGATATTTGCCATCATTTTAATAATATAAGTAATCTTTAAATATAAAATGATGGCAAGAATATAAGATAATAATATAATATCCTTGCCTTTTTTATAATAAAGAAATACATGAAAGATATTAATAAAAAAGGCAAGGTGATTAAGAAATATATATTATTACGCCTTTAGGATAAAAGAAATAACTTATGAATCCTAAAGGCGGGAAAAGATAAGAAAATAATATATAACCAGCATTTTATTTAATAAGTGATTCATATAATAAAATGCTGGAATAATAAAGAATATAGAAAATCCACCAACAATAAGATATAAAATAATATATAAAAATGGTGGATTTTCCAATAAGAGATTATTTATATTATGCATTTCTTTTTTATTCTAAAAATATAGAAATGCATTCTCCATGCCAGTTCTTGTCTTCTAGAAAATATATGATTATTATCAAGAACTGGCATTATATTATTAATTCATATCTTATTTCATTTATATGTTGCACCCTCATTTATAATCTATCTCTTTTAATTGGGTGCAACATATATTATTATTTACTTATCATTATATGGCTTTTATCTATTAAGAGATTATAATTAAGATAAAAGCCATATTATTTATATTATATTATTCATGACCGCCGATTCATTCTCTTCTTTTATTTTAATCGGCGGTTATAATCTCTTATTTTCCAGCCCATTAATTTCATGGGCTTTTATATTTATTTCTTACTTATATTTATATTTCATGATTCATCACTTTCATTTATAATAGTGATGAAGGGCAACGGCTACGTTGTAATTAATATATATTTTATTATTGGCCTTTCATTTATCTTTCTAATATTTTATGATGAAAGGCCAAGAATTAAAGAATAAGTTATTAACGCCTAGTCGATGACCTAATGACAGTAAAAATTAAAGTCATTATCATGAGAGGTAGATAGAAGAATGAAAAGAAGAGGTAATAAAATTCCACAACCAAGAAGTGATTTTATAGGTGGAATTTTATTCAGGTGTCATAAGCCTTTTCTATTTTCCCTTATTATAAATAGACCATCGACCAACCAATAATAAATAAAGGTTGGCATAAATTAATGAGACGATGGCCTATTTATTAATTTATATCTTATTTAATGGCCATCGTTAACAATAAAAGATAATAAGAGAATATATGATGTTACCGATGGCCTGATCGCCATATAAAAATGAAAGGCGATCATCCACCAATTTTATTATAATAAAATTATAGGTGGAATATGATAAAGAAAAGGATAGAAAAATCCACGGAAAGAAGAGAATTATATAATAGTGGATTTTTCTTAGTCTTACATTCATCTCTTATTTTATTTATTCTGCAACCATAAATTTATAGGTTGCTATTATAATAAGAGATGAATGAAGAAGATACCATTAGCAAAATTAATTATAAGAGAAACAGAAATTAATTTTGCCCTTATGTTATTCCATTGAAAATCTACTTATAGTTAAAGATTTTCATTATAATGAAAGTTGCCAAGTGTTCGCAACTTTGCGATTGTAAGTCCATTATTTATAGGGGGGCAGTTAATTATTTTGTATCCTTTTTGTTTATCTTATTTGCTGTCCCACTGCCCCCTTAATTTAAAAGGAAATGATATAGCAAAAGTCAATATATTAATGCAGCAATTTATATTTCTTGGCTGCTATATTCTATTATTTAATTGACTTTTGCTTATAAGAAGAGACTATTTATATTATGGCAATTTATATTAATGAAATTACAGCAAAGATAATATATAAATTGCCATAAGACAAGAAATAAATAATAAGTAATTAATAGGCTAGCCTATGGCCTAGCAAACATATAATAATAAAAGTTTGCTATCCGCCTTTTCATAATAGAAAATTAGGCGGGAATAAGTAAGATAAAAGAATATATGAATTCATGGATTTTACTAATAATTTCTTGATAAAATCCATGAATGATAAGTAATAAATAATAATAGAATAATATAATAAATTAATATATGGATGATTGCCATAAAGAAAAGATAGAAATAATATATTGGCAATCATCCCCACCATCATTAATATATTTGCTATTCATCTTTTATAATATTAATGATGGTGGATAATATCTTCTAATAATTAATATATGGCCCATCTTTATTATTCATATTATTTTATTAAAAGATGGGCCAATAATAAGATAATAATTAATAATATGCCAATGCCAATAATAAATAAGAAATATAAATAGATGGCATTGGCGAATAATAATAAATAAGTAATAATTAATATTGGCACGCCAGGCTATAAATAATAGACTAAATAAAATATGGCGTGCCAAGAATATTATATTATTATCATGGGCTTTTTCCAAGAGAATAAGATATATAAGAAAAAGCCCATTTAATATAAAGAAATATGATTAAGAAATATATGCTTTTGCTAATAAAGAGATTTCATGAGAGCAAAAGCATTAATAATAAGAGATTATATGATGGCATTTTATTTGCTAAGTTATTAATATTATAAAATGCCATCATAAGAGAATAATATATTAACAACTAGCAAATGACCTTGCCACAGACAAAAATTAAAGTGGCAATCATTTGCAAATTATAAAAGAAGTAATTATATATAATGGATTTTGGAAATATGAAAAATCTCTTAAACTCCAAAATCCATTAATAAGAAGATAATCCATCATTTTTAATTAAAGAAAAGAGATAGATTAAAAAATGATGGCAGTCACCGCGAAAATTAATAATAAGTGATTGACAATTAATTTTCGCCCTTTCATTTATTATTCATTCCCCCCACTTTTTTAATAAAATAAGAGAGATAGATAATAAAAAAGTGGGGTTCATTCATCATTTTCTTTATTATTTGAATTTCTTCATTGAATTTTACTTTTATAAAATTCATGATAGAGAAATTCATGTGTTGTCATTAAATTTAAGGGTAAATTTAATGATCGCATTGTCAAAAAATGCGGATAGACAGGCTAGGCTAGAATTATTTAGGCCAGCATATTAATTTCTGTTCACTCGCTTTTTAGTATTTGAAGTGTGACCGCTGGCCTAGATATTAAAGAAAAGTTAATTATAATTCATCATTTATAATTAAAGTAAATAATGCAGCATAAGATATTAAAATCTGCTGCAGAAATAAATAATAAATAATATCAATAAATGATGAATTATATGCCATTTAATTAATATTTCCACTTCTTTTTATAATTAAATGGCATAAATATTAATGATTAAATCTATAGGTTAACCCACAAATCGTCATCACATAAGTTGGTGATGAGTGCGATTAAGATAAGAGCATAATGATATGAAGAAATATGACCATGAAATTAATGGTCAACTTATCATTTACTTTTATTACTTTCATGGCCAAAATGTCATATCATTAAAATTACTTCTATCTTGACATTTTGGCGGGGATTTCTTTATTAAAATAGTAATCTCTTCAAGTTAAAGAAATCCCCATGAAATATATTATCTATTATCTGGCACACCATATTTTATATCTTTTATATTTATTATTTATGGTGTGCCAGGGCAAAATGAATAATATAAATAATCTCTTCTTTTAATTCATTTTGCCATAGTATTTTATATATTATATTTTCATTCTCATATTGCCCCTTTAATTTATATTCACTTTTATTTTATTCTAAAGGGGCAATATATAAGAGAATGATGCACCCTTAATTTATATATCCTTTTCTTTTAATTAAGGGTGCAATCTATAATTTAATATCATATTTTTCATTCTTATAAGCTCTGGGAAGGTACAAAAGGTAAAAAAGGAACCAAAGAATGAAAAATATGAAGGAATTATCTCTTATCCATTTTCCATCGCATGGGATGTCCCTTCCTTTTTCTTTATATAATGCGATGGAAAATAATATAAATAATATAATAATATGCAGGATTTCATTATAAAATAAGAGAATAATTAATAGAAATCCTGCATAGATAAAGAGATATAACCATGGATTTTATTTAATGATAGTTCTTTTATGATAAAATCCATGGTGGATATTGCCATTTTATAATAAAAGATTACTAAAAATAAAATGGCAATATCTATTTCTTATTTATTCTGCCCACCATCTCTTAATTTATTGGTGGGCAATATTAATTATAACTTAATCATGGATTTTTAAGTAAAAGAGATTACTAATATTAAAAATCCATGATAAGAAGATAAAGAATATAAGATATAGCGACCAACCCATTTATATTTATTGGTGTTTATTGGTTGGTCGCATATTATTCTTTTATATTACAAATATTTTCCCAGGGATTCATTCCTTAAGATACAAAAGGGAAAATATTTGTTATTTCTTTATTATAAGAGCTCACATTTTGTTCGCACTCGGCTACTAATTATATAGCCGACGATTTGTGGGTTACTCTATATTTTATCATTTAATAACATAAGCCCCACTTTTTTAATTAAAGAAACAGCAATTATAAATAATAAAAGTGGGGCCAAAGAATGAATAATATAAGATGAAAATTAATATTAAGAGATTTCTCCATTAATTTTCATCCAATATCTTCTTATTATAATTATTACCGCCAAGATTTAAAAGATAGGAAGATATAATATTAATCTTGGCGGATAAAATAGAATATAATATTAATAGATGATGCCCTTTATTTAATTATATAAGATGATAAGGAAAAATAAAGGGCATCAATATAAGTAATAATATGCTGTTGACCTTCATTAATATAAGTTCTTGAAAGTTAAAGATAGGTCAACAGCAATAATAATAGATAAAAATATATATGTATTTGCTATTTATTTCCTAAGATTCAAGGGACTGGAAAGGTAAAAAGCGACCGACAAAAATAAATAGCAAATACCATGATTAAAATATAGGACTAGCAGTTGACCGGAAATCTCTCATAAAATAAAGATTTCCTCATCCTTTAGGATTATAAAGGTAATAAAAGATAAAAAACATGAATGAATTAAAAGATATGGATTCTTCATTCTCATCAATCACCTATAGAATTAGAATGAAGAATCCTGTAAGCATGAAATTTCTTAAGAAATTTCCCATTAATTATTATAAGATAGCCAAGAATTTAATAGCTAATAAATTCTTGGGACCACAACTTTAATTTTAAATAGTTGTGGGGTCATCTGCTATCTCTTTATATAATCTATTATGCGGTTTTACATTAAATGAAAAGACAATAAATATAAATGAAGTAAAACCGCATATAATATAATAATATCTGGGCCAACAGTGGCACGTCCAAGATTAAAAAGATACGGTAAAGATAGTTGGCCCATTAATATAAATCCTTGACATTGACTTTAAATATTGCAATTTGCTATTAAAAGAAAAGGTAAATAAAAGCAAATTGCAAGTCAATGATAATATATATTAATTATAGATTGGCCAATATTTATTATAAAGAGAATGAAATTATTAAATATTGGCCAATGTGTCTCTTAATTTGTATTATCTTTTATATCTCATCCAAGCCTTTCAATCATCAACAGTGGTCATGGTGTCTCCAAAGATTGAAAGGCTTGGTCACTCATTTCTTATTCATTTTCTACAAGTGATCACATGGCAAACTTTAATTTAATGATGTTTGCCAGGTCATCTGCTAGTGGAATTATTTATTCTTTTCATGCCCACTTTTAATATAAAGAAGTAATAAATAAAAAGTGGGCATTATTAATAAGAATATAACGCCGCTGGTCAGTCTTCACAAATAAAAAAGGGACCAAATAATATAGCGGCGTAATAATATAAGTAAATGACTAGCATATGGCCTCGCCTATCTTCATAAATAAAAATAGGCGATCCGCGATTTAGTGGTTAATATATTGTTACAGCCATAAATTTTGGCTGAGATTATAAGAGAAATACCATTAATTTTATTGTATTATTTCTTATTCACTTCTTATCAATAAAATTAATGGTTGATAGGCCAAAAATATGCTAGTAATTTATTAATATTTTTGGCCCCATTATCCACCAAAATGAATGAATATAAGATATAAAATTGGTGGATAATGGATAATATATAATTTCTTTCTTATGGTCATTCATTTTCCTTTTAATTTAAGAGATATATGATAGGAAAATGAATGATTAATAATAAGAAGATAACCCATCAATCATCATAAATAAGAGATATATAAAATAGATGATTGATGGGGGGCAAAATGCTATAATAAAATAGAAATTTCTTCATGACTTAGCATTTTGCCCTAGTGACCAGACCATATGAATTTTACCATCATTAAAATTCATATCCCTTAAGTTACAGCAGCTCAAATTAATTGAAAATTAATAGCTGAGGCAATCTTTAATTAATAATAGATTGCCGGTCAATGGTTAGTCTATTTATATTCATTCTATGGCTAGGCTTATTAATATTCTATTCTATTTTCCCTATAGCCTAGCCATTTATTTTATATCTTTCATTCCTTTTCATTTATTACAAATAAAGACTCAATATGAAAAGGAATGATAAATAAGAGATTATATCTTCATGAATTATAAATATAAGATATAAAAGAGAATAATAATATAATTCATGAAGATAGATAAGAGATAATATATGAATTAGAGATTTATCGGTTATATCTGTGTTTACTTCATTCTATTTTATATTTAACCGATAAATCTTATAATATAAATAATAAACAATAATATGCCGCCATTAAATATTTCATGATGGCGGGGTTTTTACTTATTATTCATTCCCATTGATTTTATTAATGAAAGAGATATAGCAAATTACAATAAAATCAATGGGTTATATGTTATTCCATGTAAAATTCTATCTTACAGATTAAAGAATTTTACTCTTATATTAATTTAATACTTATAATACAATGATTCACCCTTTAATTTTATTGCGGGTGAATAATTTCTATTCTTATTATTCAATGAGCGGTTGATTTAATTTTAATATTCAACCGCGGTCATGGGTTAGTCTATATCTTATCATGTTTGCCGATCATTCTTTAATAATAAAAAGAGATATAAATGAAATGGAATGATCGGCATAAAATAAGATAATAATTGACATAGCCGATGGCCTGTCCCACATAAATAAATTAAAGTGGGACATCATGTAATATAAAAGAATGTATGTCTTGCCATGAATTTTACAATTAAAGAAGTAATCCATAAGTAAAATTCATGGGGCCATTGATTTTTATTAATAATATCTTTTCTATCTTAAAAATCAATGGCATTTATATTATTTATTACCATGAATTTCATTATTAGTAATCTCTTTATAGATGAAATTCATGGATTATTATTAAACATGGCAGGGTTTTTAGATTAAAGATATTTCTATTATTAAAAAACCCTGCCTATAAAGATAAATAAATGGCATTTTCATAAGTAATTTAATAGAAAATGCCATGTCAATATTATATCATCTTATATGCCCTCTTATTTTATTATTAAAGAAATCCCATAAGATCAATAAAAATAAGAGGGCTAAATAATAAGAATATACCACTAGCAATTGACTTTCCAACATATAAAAATAAAGTTGGAATCCGATGAATTAATCGGTCATATTGGATGAAATTTCTTAAGGAGCAAAGGAAAGGAAAGACATTAAGAAATTTCATCATTAATTAATATATCTACCATTCATCTCTTATCTATATCCTCTTCTTTTATCTTAAGAGATGAATGGTAAGTAATAAAGAAATACCATAATGAAATTAATAAGAGATTTTATATGTAATTTCATTATGGAAGATACAAATATTAACCATCTATCTCTTATTATTTTATTATCTAGCCCATATATTTAAAGGGCGTAAAGTAAGAGATAGATGGTCCAGCATTAATTTATTATGGTTTTTCTTATTTAAATTAATGCTGGTAATAATATTAATATGACATTGACCGCCAAATATTTAATTATAATTAAATAGGCGGAATGAATGCTTTTATTTTTTTTATGCATTCATGGTCAATGGCTAGGTTGTTAATACATTATATTCTTTCTATCCGCCTATTTTTGTTATTCATTAATATAAATTATATCTTGCAAAAATAGGCGGGAATATATAAGTTAGAATATAATATTAATATGGCCTTTATCATTAATTTAATATCTTATTGTGGATAAAGGCCATATGATAAAGAGAATATATATTATTGATAATGCCATTGCATTATTTTTATCTTCTATTTATTATTTACAAATGCAATGGCATAAGGATTAAAATAAATGGCCTTGCGGTTACACACGAAATTACAAAAAGGGGAGGATTTATTGCAAGGCCAAGAATTATAATAGACTAGCATATGGCCTTTTACCCAATAAAAATAAAAGGGTAAAATGCGAATGAATTATGAGCATAAGAAATAGAATAATAAGCTGCTAAAATTATAGCAGCAATAGAATATTATAGGACCGCCATTTAGAAATATAAAATATGTTGGCGGTCATTAATCTATTATATTATGCCATAAATTAATAAAAGAAAAGGATGCATTAATTTATGGCATTCATATCTCTTATATCTACCCCATATTTTATTATGGTGATTACTTAATATAAAATATGGGGTAAAGATAGAAGTAAATTATATATTATTGTGCCCTCTTATAATAAAAAGAAATAGAAAAAGAGGGCACAACATATAAGAAGATAATAATAATAGTGCCATTGGCATATAAGATAGATAAGATATTAATAATTTATGCCAATGGGCCCATCACCATTTATTAATTAAGAGATATAGAAATTCAATAAAATAAATGGTGATGGGAGAGATTTCTTATATATGGATTCTTTCTTATCTCTTATGCCTATAGGATTCTTCATTATAAAAAGAGAAATATAAATAGAAGAATCCTAAAGGTAAGAAAGAATCCTGGAAATCGAGGGAGATGTCGTAAGTTGTCTTTATGAGATTGTTCACCCTCGATTTCCTATTCATTCCCCATCATTTTAATTATATTTCTTTTCATTCATAAATTAAAATGATGGTACATTCATGGTTTTCTTATATCTATCTTGCAATTCTAATTTTCATTTAAAGAATTGCAATCTTTTATTAATTATAATCTTATTCTTGAATTTTACTTTTATTTCATTTTATTCCATCATAAGTAAAATTCATAGAGAATAAGAGATAAAGGCCATTAAATTATATTTTACAATAAAATTTAATGGATGTGCGGTGTCAAAAACCGCATAATAACATTCTAGTTTATGGTGTTTGGAGGTTGTGTCCATGAAAATAAATTAAAAGAAAGTTATCATTAATTTATTTTCATCTCTTGGGACGTCTCTATATACGAAGAAAGTGAATTTAATTTAAGGTTAACACCATTATAATATTAGTGATCGCATTTTGGTTGTCCTCAGCTTTTTTAGTATTAGAAGGTCATCCGCGATCACGATTAATTATTATATTGCCACTTATTTTTATATTAAAAGATACTAGAAAGACATAAGAAAATAAGTGGCAAATAAATGTAAAGTAATAAAAAGGGTCAACAAATGAATGCCTGTTGTTGGAAAGATTTCTGTCTGTAGGTCATTCATTTGTTGAGAGATAAGAGATATAAGAAATAAGTAAATAAGAGATATAAACACCATTATGACTGATAAAAATAAGAGACAAAAGATAATATCAGTCATAAGGTGTTACACGGTTGTAGCTGGAGAACCTGATGTTGGAAAGTTACGAATAAAATTGTAAGAACCCCAGCTACAACCGATAAAGATAGAAATTATTAATTAGATGTTATGATTTTTACCTTATGGCCTTTATTTACTTGGTAAAAATCATAATTATATTTCATTCGTATCAATAGACTCTTATTACTCGGCTTCGCCCTAGTCACTATATATTTTGGGAGACATTATATTTTTTATATCTTATCTCTCTTATTGTCTCCCCTATCATTAATTTCTATATTATTATTTGGGGATTTCTTGATATTAATTAAAAGACTTGGAAAATAATAGAAATCCCCATAAATACAATAAATTAAATATCATTCATGGCTTTGTTATTTTCTTCTTATCCTTTTGTAGCGGTAATCGGTCCCACAAAGCCTTTTTAATTGATAATAGAAATTATATTAATGAGCGATTATAGCTACAACCATAAGGAAAAGATTAATAATAATGAAAGATAAATGAAAGATTGTAAGAGTGATTGACCAATGTGTGCCAGCGTCCTAGCGATATATCGTAAGATAGAAATATGAACCATAAAGTGAATTATAATATAATTAGAGATAGCAAGAATAAATGAAAGAAATAAATGTTGTAATCTCCTATTTTTACCTAAGGGTTATATAATAAAGTAAAACAAGAAGGAAATTATTGAATAGTGGGTTTGTAAGAATTTCTATCTTATTTATAATGTAATCCTAATGAAAATGAATTAGTAGACAATGATCACACAATTTGTAATAAAGGAAATAATAAAAGATGATATTATTAATTAATTCCTGAACAATAAGTGAAAGATATGAATACAAAAGATAAATAGACAATAAATATTTAATGTGAAATATCTTATGAATAAATAATAATATGATGTTAACACAAAATAATGAATCATAAAGTAATATAAGATGTCAATAAGAAATACATAATATGAATGATCATGTGCGATCACCAAAGTTAACCAATAAATTCCATGAATAATATGTCAGTGTGATCGCGAATAGGAAAAAGAGGTATAAATAATTAAAAAGTGATAGGCGGCGTGGCAGGTTAGTGACTTGGAGAAAATAGACATTAAGAAATAACATGAATAAAATAAGAATAATATAAGAATAAAATCAACTAATGATAATATAATATGAATTAATAATATCTCTTAATTTAGGAGTAGTCTTTTAATAATCTAAACCTAATTATAAATGATAAGGATATAATAATATAAGATAGATAACAGAATATATATTTTCAAGAAGACGGAACCACCGGTTAACCGATTATGACTTTCCTGAAGAAATTTCTATGGTAATAATAATTAAATAATATAAGATGTCAATAATAATGGTGGAATAACTTAAATAAATGTGATGGCAAATAAATGCCTACTAATTTTATAGATAAGAAGAATAATATTATTCACTTATAAAATACAGAAGACCAAATAAAAGGATAATGGCAGTCAATGTTGTAAGAACTTAAGTCATCAATCATCAATAATATAATAGATAAGATAATAGATAAGAATATTAAGGTTTATCGGTTAGGCCCTAAGGAATAAATCTGAATAAATGAATATAAAATAAATGTTAATGGAATTATATTATAAAAGACTAGTAAAACATAATATGATAATAAATAATCGGTTAATATGATCTAGAATTATATGGTCAATAATATTAGATTACCAATAACATCTATAAATTAATAGAGTTATCCATAAAATAGAGTGAACCTCATTAAATAAAAAGGAATTATTATTAAAGATATAGAAGATACGATAACATAGAATTTATGTCCTTTCATTCTTCAACAATAAGATGTAATTGATAGGAAAGGATTGCAAGACATTAATAATCCATGGTTTGTCAATATCTTTTAATAGAAAATAGGAATAATAAATATAAATAGAAGTAATATAGATTTATAAGATAGAATGATAATGATAAGGTAATATATATTTATTTATGATGAATACAAATGATAAATAATATGAAGGATATGAATATAAATTATAATGAAAGTCATGAATTAATAATAAGATATAACAAATAATGATAATATAATATAAAAGATAATGAAGGTAAAGATTTCTATAGAATATATATTAATATGAGATTTAAATATAATGATAAGTCAATAAATAATAATTAATATCAATGAATTTCTAGATAACAAAATAGATAACATGAATGAATAAAATATGACCTTTCTTTGAATTTAAATATAGATGATACAATAATAAATATAATGATAATGAATTAGAAGTCCTAGCGAATGAATCATATATTGAATCATAAAGTAAAATGCCAGTGGCACAGATTAAATGATAATGATGAATAATGACTACAAATTATAAACCATTGATGATGAAATATATATTGTTAATGAATGAATATGATAGAAAAAGAATAATATATATTGACTTATTTGTCTTATATGGCATTAATATCTTATCTATAATAATAAATCTCAACCATAGAATGAATATAACCTTAATTTAAATATACGGCATTAATATTTTTGTACCCCTTTCCTTTTTATAAGAGAATATATGTCTTTTTTATGGAATTCAATGCCATTAGTTAATAATAGAATAGAAGATATAGATAAAAGGAGAAATACATGATAGAATTTATGACAAATATGATATGGGAAAATACATTAATATTATAGATAATTTCCATGAATAATAGAGATAATAATAATGGTAATATATAATAAGAGAAATGGAAAATAAATAATATCTCTTATAAATGTTATGTGATTATGAAAAAGAATGCAAGAAATCCAATAAAGGAAAGACATATGTTAAATAACTGATTATGAAATTAAATCATGGGAATATCTTTGTGTTCTTATTCATTCATATTCTAGGATTATAAATAATAAATAGCTGTAAGAAAATAGATAATAATTAGGCCAAAGATAGACTTAATAGATAATGGTGTAAAATAAATATAATAAAGCATAATGACTATAAAGCATAAATAAGAAATACAAGTAATAATATAATAGTGATAATTAATATAAAATATCATAATAGATAATAAATAATATAGCTATAGATAATAAATATCAAGAAATATAAAGGTTTAGTATTTTATAGGTTATATATTAATTCATCTATAATATAATATAATAGAAGTTAATATAAATATAATAATAATATAAGAGAATAAGATACAATGAATTAATATAAGAGAATGAATTAATATAAATAATAATGAATGTTATAATCTTGGTAGCAGCCTTTGGTAAATAATAATGATAATAGAAAAGGAAATATATTATAGCTGCTACATCTGTGTCTAGAGATTTATGTGTAGGAAATTTATTCCTGATCTTTTACAAATATTATCATTATAATTAAAATAGATGTCTTATATAAATTAGAATGAGGAGAATATTAATAAAAATAGAATATCGGTCAACCAAGAATCACCTCATCCAAGATTACAAGGTTAATATCATTAATAATAATATATGATGAACATGAATGATTGATATTAATTAATGAAGATAGAAGAGAAATATTAATAGACCATTATCTAGATGTTATAACCCAGATGTTAGGATTATGAGGTTGTGCCCTGTCAATAATTAATTCATATAAAAGAAAATTAGAGATTAAAGAATTCCAAGAATATGGGTGAACTGGTGATTGAGAATAATAATGAAATATCTGTTAATAATATAAATAACTGATGAACAATAATATAATTGAAGGTGGAACAGAATATAGAAAGAGACCGAATAATAAATCCTGAATAAATATATGAAATCTATAGGTTATTTAATATTTAGGATTCATATTCTTGAATATTCTACATTAATAATCTATACCACAATTGAATAATAAATATAATTAATGAATAATAATGGTAAATAAGAAGATATAGATGAGAAATAATATGAGGGTGAGGTTAACAGATGTACCACCAATAATAATCTATGTAATGTCAATAATAAATGATGAATAATATTGTATTTCTTAATATCTATCCTTTTATAATTTAATAAGAAGATACCGATATAAAATATAAGATAAAAAGAGAAATAGAATAAAAAGATGAGGTAAAAAGACAAGAATAACCATTATAAAATAAATAGAAGATTATAAATGAAATATGATGTAGCTTTTAATCCTTACCATTGAAATATATTATCATTAAGATATAAATTAATGCAGATAAGATAGAAAAAGGATAGGTTGTCAGTCCTTTATATAAGTGGTCTTGGGAATTTCTTTGTGATGTAAATAATAATATCATAAGAGCAATAATAAATAAAGAACCATATGATAGAAACATGAATTATAAATAATGGATTATGGATGAATTTCTTAGTCAATAAAGATAAATAAGGAAGATAAATAATAAATATCATTAATAAATAATAAATAATATCATGAAGATGGAACCCACCCGTAAAAACAATAAAATCCTGGATCACGAATAATCCAATAAATACCATATAAATAATAAAAGATAATAAAATATCAATAACTATAACATTAAAATAAAGAAGGATAATAATAAATAATAATGAAATCTGAATAGAATGACATGTGGAAGAAATCCATGATTAGAAGATAGAAAAGAATACCAAAGAAATACATTAATATGATAACAAATAATAAGACCTCAATTATAGAATAGACCACCAACTTTAATGTAATATATGATAATAATATGAATAATAACATAACTCAATAATATAATAATAATATAGGATACACTGAATTAATAATATTATCATCAATAATAATATAATATATGTGTTGTCTAATAATATAATAAAGATGGAACCCATTAGTAAAAGATAAGAATGATTATAAATGAGTTATAAAATGATAGGAGAAAGATATGGAAATATATGATAGAAATATAAATAAGAATAACAGAAATAGATTAATAAGATATATGAAAATGAAAGATATTAATAATAAATAGATAATGAATATAAATAATCTCTTCATGAACTCTTCAATAATATAATTCTAATATAATGATGAACTAATTTATGATTGATAATCTATTTCCAATATATGAATAATATTATAAAGAATACAAATGAAAAGGTAAGACATAAATATTAACAAGAAATCCCAATGGTAGCGTTCTAGCGGTGGAAAATAATAATCCATTTATAACTTATATCATGAAATTGAATCATGAATAATAATAATGCTCATTTTACAAATATCATAAGATATAAAGATTATAAGATTGATAATAAATTACAAATAAATGTCTATTAATAAAGAGAGAAAAATAAGTAAGATATAAATAAAATAACATGTGATTGAGCACAGCCTTTTTATAAAAGATAGAAATGGTAAATGGCTGTGCACTTTATGTAAAATATAATATTCTTTAAATTAAATCCTCAATAAATAACATAAATAGATAATAAAATAAAGAGGGATAGATAATAATATAGGATTCATGATTAATATATATATAGAATTACCTGTCAATGAATAAATAAATGCAATAATATTATATAAATCTATAGGAAGATAAATGAAATATATGGTAGATAAAATAAATGCAAAATATAATATTAATTCTTACTTATTTATAGGCTATTGGCAGTTAAGAAGAAATACAATAATAAAATGCCAATAGCCAAGAATGAATAAATAATAAGGATTTTTCCATGCAAATAAGTAAGAATGATATGGAAAAATCCTTAGAATTCATATCTTATTTATATTTCATGAGCGATTATTTTAATTCTAAATTATAATCGCGGTCAATTGCTAGTTGACATTGACATTCATTTGCACCTTCATTTTAAATTAAAGATATAGAAATTACAATAAATGAAGGTGCATGATAGAATAAATAAATAAGAGACTATGCCCCAGCATTTTATATAAAAGATAGATAATAAATGAAAATAAATATGCTGGGGCACCTGTAAAATATAATATCATTTATATATTTGCAATTTATTATTAGAAAATTCATAGGTGACTTCAAAGGTAAAAGTGGAGGGGAAATAATAAATTGCAAATACAAGAATATATTATAACCTAGAAATTGACTTTGCAATCTATTTATAATTAAAGATTGCAATCCTCTTAAAATAAGAGGAAATATATAAGAGAACTAACCATTGATTTTCATAAACTAGAAATCTCTTAATATAATGAAAATCAATGGTCTATTATTCACTTTATATCTTATCATTAATTTGCAATATAATAATAGAAATCCCATAAGAGCAAATTAATGATAAGGGGACCAAAATTAATATTAATTACTTCTTGAATTTTGGTCCCTCCTTTTTTATATATTATTAGGGAATTTTTCATTAAAAGAGAAATTATTAATATGAAAAATTCCATCTCTTTATATTATTAAATTGACCACCAATCATGAATTTATATTATATAAATTCATGGTGGATGCCATTCTTTTATTTATAGTGAATGGCAGGTCAATTTCTAGGTGTTATAATATAGGGCCAACATTATTCTTATCTTCTCCTTTTTAGTTTTTGTAGTGTAACCGTTGGCCCATTATATTTTTATATTCTTTATCACCTTTATTTTAATATAAAAGAACTCAATAAAATAAAGGTGATTGATAAGAGATAATAAGAATAGAAAATAACGCCGCTGGTTACTTCCCTAAGGAAAAAAATAAGAGGAGCCAAGGAAAAAAAGCGGCGTAATAAATTATAGATGTACTAGCCTATGACCTGACATCTAATTTAAAAGAAAGATGTCATCATGATTATAGAAATGACAAATAATATCTTTCTTATGTTATCACAGCTCATTTGAATAGCAAATATAAATAAAATGAGCTGTGGATTCATGGTCACCTTTATTTTTATCTTCCTCTTCTTTTATTATCTTAGGGTGACCTCGTATAAAAATAAAGGTGACTTTACATTAATTATTATCTTATTTCTTAATTATAATGCCCATCATTTGTATAAAAGAAATAAAACATATAATTAAATGATGGGCATAAATGTATTAATTACTTATAGACGATCACCCATTTAATAATAGAAATAGAAATTGAATTAATGGGTGATCGATAATTAAATATAAGTTATTAATAATCTGCCATCCATAATATTATCATCTTCTTATAAAATAGGATGGCAGATAATATATAAAATAATATAATAATAAATGGCGGGACTATTTTCATGGTATTATTTATTCTGTCCCGCCACAACTTCAATAATATAATGCCAGGTTTTACTATAATGCAATTCTTTAATAAAAAACCTGGCATTAGATAATAAGTTATAGCAGATTTTCATTCTTTATCTCTTTTAATTGGAAAATCTGCTAACTATAAATAAATTAAACCTGACCATTGAATTTTAATATTAATAATAACTTCTTTTATTTAAAATTCAATGGTATTTCTTATTTCTTTTGGTCTACTTCTCATGATACAAACTTTAATTCATAATAGTTTGTAGGTCATCGGTTACCTCATAGATCTATTATATGGCCTCCTAATTTATATTTAATTCTATTTCTTTTATCATAAATTAGGAGGCAATAGATAAATGAATAATAAATATATATGCCCTTTTATCTTATAATGAAAAGAAATAATGAATGAAGATAAAAGGGCAAATAATAAAGACAATAAAATATACACTAGCATATGACCCTCAGCAAATTTATTATAAATTAAATGCTGAGTCATGATAAGTAGAAATATATAAAGAATACCATTGATTTTCATAAAGGTAGATAACTTATTATAATGAAAATCAATGGATAAGAGATAAGAATTCCATTTCCAAGCTATTTTAATATTAATTCCTTACTTATTTGCTTGGAAATGGATAATATAAATTAAAGATAAAGGCAAAATGCTATTCTATTTTCTATCTCTTATAATCAGGCATTTTGCCTTCATTTCTTATTATCATCTGCCATTTTTCATTAATAAAAGATAGATATAATATTAGAAAAATGGCAGTTATTATATTATATTATTATTCATGGCTTGCCAATATTATTTATATCTTTTCATTAGTTGGCAAGCCATATATTAAGTTATTATATTATTATTATCATGAACCATCATTATTTATAAGATAGATATAAGAAATATTAATGATGGTTCATGGGTTATCACCATTTACTTTTATTATTTATTATGGCTTTTTTCCTACAAGTGATTATTAATGAAAAAAGCCATTATATTTAATCATTATTTATATTTCATGAGTGTAACTTTAATTTTTATTAGTTACACGGTCATTCGCTAGTACACTATATATTTAATGGCCGACATTTATTTACCTTTCCTTTTGTAATCTTATGAACGTAACCGTCGGCCATTTATATTTATTATCTATCTTATATTATTCACCCTTGATTTTTAAGATAGAAATAAGAAAAGAAGAACACCAATAAATAAAAATCAAGGGTTCATTATTAAATATTTATTGTTCTTGATGGCAAAATCTGTTAATAAGATAATAAATATATGATTTTGCCATCTAATAATATAAAAGATAAGATTATAAGGTGAATGGCATAATATGAAGATAAAAGAAATATAATAATAATGCCATTCACCGCCAATGGCTAATAAAAAAGATAAAGAGATAAGAACCTAGCCATTGGCCATATTATATTTATTTCTTATTCATTATTGGTCAATGGCTTATGATAAGATAGAAGAAATATATGCTGTAGCCATTGACTTGGCATAAACTATAAATTAAATTATGCCATCCTCGATTTAGAGGTTATAGTTAATATTTCTTTATCATATATGCCAGGTATTTTAAAGATATAAAGCTTCATAAAAATACCTGGCAAAATATAATAAAATATATATCTTTTAATATAAGAGGAAATCGCCTGTCAATTTAATGCGATTTCATTGTCTTTTACATTCATATGCCTCTTATTTTATTCTATTATTACCTTATCAATTAAAATAAGAGGCATCAAGATAGAAATTAATATTAATAGCAAAAGCCTTTCAATTTTATAGTAATTTCTTATTTTAATAAAAGGCTTTTGCCAGATTATAATCTCTTAACGACTTAGCCGATGGCCACGGTTCAAAATATAAATAAAATGAACCGTTCATGAGATGTAGAAAGTAATATTAATTGATGATGAATTTTAATAATAAGAAGATAATTTATAGCTATTAAAATTCATCATATGATATTATAAGATTGATCGCCAATGGCATAAAATAAGTTCTCTTTTTCATTAATAAATTGCCATTGGCGTAGATATAAATAATAATAAATATATATTAATTTGCTCTTTTTTACTTCATGAATACTTCTAAAACTTAAAAAAGGATACGGAAAAAGAGCAAATTAATGGCCAGGTTTTTCTTATTTGTATTTCTTATTAAAAAACCTGGCATATGTAAGAATTATTATCTTATTATTAATTGCCATTTGCTTTTATAATCTCTTCTTAGCAAATGGCATGTTATTATCTATTATTTCTATCACCATTTATTTGATAAGAGACATAATATAAATAAATGGTGATATTATCTTCTAATAATATTATAACTGCAACCGCATATTTATTATCATCTTTATTTATTTGCGGTTGCTCCTATATTATATTATTATTTCTTTTATATTATGGGCACACCATTATTATATTTCTTACCTTTGGTGTGCCCTATATATTATTATTGTTTTATTATTAATTATGCCAGGGATTATTATTAAATATAAGACATAGACTATAAAATCCCTGGCAATATTATTAACTTAACTTATGCCCTTGCTAAAAATAATAAATAACTTTCATTTTAATATAGCAAGGGCATATATTACTTCTATCTTTATCTTTGCCGTTTATTTTATTGAAAAGATATAAAAGATATTATACGAAAATAAACGGCAAATATCATAATATATTATATAAATGTGGGATTGCCAATAAATGAAAATATCAATAAAATCTTAGCAATCCCACATATAAAAGATAAATAATAATATGAATAATATGCTAAAATGCTTTATATTACTTAAGAAATTAAATTAAAGATAGCATTTTAGCATAAAAGACATAAATAATTACACTAACCATCATTAATTTATATAAGTGATAATGATTAAATTAATGATGGATGCCATGCGATTATAATTATTACTATCTTTCTTTTATACAAATGATCGCATGGCATAGTTAATATAAATTATAGATGAAAATCCACAACCAATAAGAGATTTCTATAATTAATAGTGGATTTTCATGAATATAATATATTTCTTTATTTATAGGGAATTTTCAACATAAGAGATTACTAATTAATATGAAAATTCCCTCATCATTATTTATAATCTTGATCCGCCAGTTAATTTATATTATTCTTATTGGCGGATCATTCATATTAATTATTATTTTCTTACCATGAATTTCATTTATTGAAGAGATTATTATTATAATGAAATTCATGGATTATTTTCTATTTACTCCCATCATTTTTAATCTATTAGTGATCTTATTTTATTAAAAATGATGGTCATAATATTATTTTCTTTTATATTACAAGTGGAATTTCCTTTTTAAAAGTGATTATTAATGATAAGGAAATTCCATCGCTACTTTAATTTATAAGTTGTAGCGAGGTCATATGCTAGTCTCTTATTTTATTATATGTTGCCTATCATTTTTAAATAGCAATCTCTTAATATAAAATGATAGGCTATAAATATAAATAATAATTAAAAGGCGAGGTGGAAAGATACGAAGAAATACAAAAGGAATAAGAAATACATGACCTCGCCTAAATATATTATTCTTATCTGGCACAACTTAAATTAAGAAGTCATCATTATATTAATAAGTTGTGCCATAATAGATAAAAGAATATGATGATATTGCCGTTCAATAATATTAATGAATAATAGAACGGCAATAATATAATAATACTATGCTGCTATAATTTAATATCATTCTCTTATATAATTATAGCAGCCATATAATATAAATGGGGTGGCCGGTTACCTCCTAAAGACGAAAAAGAGATAGACAGAAGATATTTGGCCACCCTATATAATATAATAGACTAGAAGATGACTTATGACCGATATGAAAATAAAGGGAATTTCATGAGAAGTAGATAAAAAGTTAAACATATGATTGTAAAATCCACAGGTGCTCAAGCAAAGAAGAGGTTTCCAGGATTTTACAATCATTATCTTCTTATTAATTATTAATGATGAGCGATATTAATTTATATATCTCTTATTCATATATCGCTCATCCATATATTATTACTTATATTATTTATACGCCATTGGCGATCTTACAATATACTTCTTATTTATTATTCATCGCCAATGGCTTATATTATTACTTATTTATTATATTTATCGCCTATCATTTTTCATCAGTAATTAATATTAAAATGATAGGCGAGAAGGAAAAATAATAATCTATAATCTCAAAATCCTATCATAATGACTCTTTTTTTGCATGCCTATCTATAAAAATGATAGGATTTTGATTTATAAGAAGATAATGGGCCAAAATATTATTCATAAGTGACTTTCATTATAATATTTTGGCGTACCACCATGGAATTTTCTTCATTAAGAGATTTTATTCATAGAAAATTCCATGGTAATAAGTAAGAAATTAATAACATTGACCATCATCACCATTTATTTTCCTTTTCTTTTATTTATAATGGTGATGATGAATAATAAGTAATAATATAATTAAAATATAGATGACCGGTTATTACATTAAAAGATAAATGCCATATTAAAATAACCGGTCATTAATAATAAAAAGATAAGTGAATAGAGAAATTTCCAATAAAATAAGAGATGTAAGTGAAGGAAATTTCTCATCAACATTAATATTTATTATAACTTAAGGCCGCAAACAAAGATATAAATAATAGAATGGCGGCCTAATAATAATATAATATAAATAATTGGCTTATAAAATAATAAGCCCTATATAATTTCATGGCTATATCGCTGGTCATTTTAATTTCCATGTTTATATTAATGCTGTAAGTTAAGTCCAAAAAAGGATTATATATGATATGATGAAAAATGAATGTCTGTTTTTACTTAGTGCCTTACCATCATAAATTAAATAAAGAGGAATAATAAATAAAAAGGATTATATATTAAAATTCAATAAGAAACCAATATATATGAAGTGATTATTAATGATAGCAAATAAATATAAAATAGCTACTAAATAATAATAAGAAGATAATTTAATGCAATAATAAATATAAAAGCCTATGGCCATAAATAAATATAAATATAAGAGATATATGATCAGGATTCTATATTAAATAATAGGATGATAAAATAAATACAAATAATGAATCCTGATCATAAAGATAAGATAATAAAAGAAATACATATATTAATTTGGGAGCTATAACGCTGGGCTTTTTAATTGCCATATAAATATTAATGCTGTAAAGTCAATTCCAAAAAAGGAGAAGATATTATAGTAAAAAGTAAATAATAAGAGATAATAAAAGCCACATTAAAATATAAATAAGAAGATAAAGATAAATTAATAGAGAAGACAATAATAATATAAGAGTAAAATAAATGAAAGGTAATATAAATTCAATAATAAGAGATATAAAAATATATGATGGATGGTCTCTTAGCGAAGAATCCCATAAGCATTAGAATTAGGAGAGGAAGATAAAACCATAAAGTGAAATAGCTGTTAACCAAAAGAAATGGTGGTGTTAGCAAATGATTCCTTATAATTAAAATAAATGGTAATTAATGGTGAATATAATTAATAAATCATGAACCATAATAATCTTCATTAAAAATAGTGGACATTAATATAAAATAGAGCATAAGTTAATAAATGAATATAAGAGAGAAAGATTCTAGAAGAAGAGTCCATAGACAATAAGTTCCATTAAAAGATAAGGAATAATAATTAATAAACATAATACAAATAATAATAACCATAAGACAATAATATATAATATAAATGATAGAATATAATGATTACCAATATAAAATAAGATATCAATATAAGATATAAAGTGTTATGAGATTGAGGAACCCCATATTTTGACTTATAGTTCCGTAAAGAATAAAAGGTTGTAAGAGAAATTAATAATAATCCACTTTTTTCCTATGAGCTATTCACGATTACCATGTTAACGCCTTATGAGCAGGAAAAAAGTGGTAAGAAAATAATAAATTACTGCCATTCATTAATAAACCCTTTTTTGGCCTGCCTATAGATAAAAGATGAATGGCAGTAATATAAATAATAAATGATATAGTGAATTAGCAAATAAATAATATAGGACCTGCATTTTTTATAACTTAAATCTGTAGGTAAGGACCAAAAAAAGGGTAGGAAAATAATAAAAAATGCAGGACCAACATAAATAAAATGAATAATCCATGACTGGCAAGCCTTTATTAAAATAATAAGAATATAATAATTAATGGCTTGCCAGGAATAAAGTAAATAAGAAATAGAAATATATTAATGCTGTAGGAATTAATCATAAAATGCTAATGCTGTAATATAAGTAATAAATAATAGATGACAATGAATATGAATAATAAATAAGAAGATTGTAAATAGATTATACCCACATGTCATTGATATAATAAATAAGAACTACAAGATATAAATAATAATAGAAGTAATGGATTATGTGGTGTAGCTGTAGAAAATAAGAGAATAATGATTAATATGAAAGACTGATATTGAATTATAAGCATTAAATAATATGAAAGTTAAATATAAAATAGAAGTTAATGATGGGTGAGTAATTCTTGGGTGATCTGTGCCTTAAGTAATAATATGATAGTTAATAATATAATAAAATATGAATGATATAATATAAATTAATAACTGATGATGAATAATCGGTCCTTGAAAGATAAAATGATAAGAAGAATAATAAAATAAGAAGATACAACCATAAAATCAATAGACCGCAGATAAAGGAAAGAATGCCCTTATATTAATTTATATCTTATTATCATCATTTATATTCTATCATTAATAATATCGTTCATAAGGTAATAATATAATATAAAGCATTAGTAAAATATATGAATAATGATGAAATGGAATAATCTTTGTCTTTAATGTAAAGAAATAATTCCCGAGAAGAGCCCAGATAGAAACCATAGATTAAATGTAAATAGAGAATTAAATAAAGAAATGAAAGTAAATTCAATAGACGGATGGTCCCTAAAGTCAATATAGAAGAATATAAAGTGAATATAAATGAAAAGACTAAATAATAATAAGAATATAATATAGGAAATCGGGAATAATAATAATATCCATGATGGGTCATCTTCTATAATATTGGTGTTCTCTTATAAATAATAATATAAGTTAATAAAAGCATAATAGAATAAAATAAGAATAGACCAATATTATAGAGAAGACCATAAAGGCGAAGGAACCAATGACTTCCACTTTTTATTATAAGGATTCATGAGAATTAATTCAAGTAAAAGATATATGAATAATATATTGTAAACATCATTCTAATTTATATAAAGGTTATTAATGATGGTACAACTTAAGTCAACAAATAATAATAAATAATACAAATATGATATTAAATAATAAATGATAGTGAATAATATTATAATGATGAATAATAGTCAATAATGATTAAATAGAAGATGAAAGAAATAATGGCAGATTATAAGTGAAAGTGAGGGTGAACAGATTATAGAAAACCCATGAATGAATATAAAAGAATAATCCATATAATATAAAAAGGCTAGGCTGTGTCCGTTAATAATAGAAGATGAAAGAGATGAAATATATGATATAAAAGATATAGGAATGATATTAATGTAAATATAAATAAGAGATAAATGTAATAAATGATATAATGATAGTAAATATAATAATGATAATAATCTCTTCTTTGTTGTAATTATTGTTTACCATGAATGAATGAGATCTTAAGGAGATATAGAACAAATAAATGACTATAAAGATATGGAAATGAAATGGAATATGACTTCCCTTTTTTATTCATATAGGATTAATATATTAACGTATTATCCATTAAAGATAAAACAACAATATGAATAATAATAATATGTATTTCTATCTTATAACAGCTGGGCTGGGTTGGGTCCGTCAGAATTAAAGTTACAGTTAATTTTATAGATTTCTTAATTGAAATATGATGGTAGATGATATAATAGAAATAAATGATAAGAATATGAATAAAATAACAACTTTATCAATAAAGAATATGAATGATATGGAAGAATACAAATATATATTATTATCATTTAATTTAGTGTACTAGCAATTATCTTTTAGATAAAATACATGAAGGATATAATATTCTTATCTTTGGTGACTAATTCTCTATCATTTATATTATTCATGAACGATTATTGTCTTTGGTATCTTTTTAATTAAAGGTTGGTAGCTATAACCCTAAGGATACATTAAATATTAATTGATAGCAAAATATATTAATGATAAGGAGAAATAGCATAAAATAATACATGAAATACATATTATAAATGATGATAATGATTAATATAAATAATATAATGATGAGGTGAATGATTGACTGATAATAAGGTGAATACAAATTATTCCTGTTCTTTCTTATAAATTACCATAATAATCATTAAATATAATCATGAATATAAATATAATAAGTGATTAGAATAAATATAATGCATCAATAATATTTGTATTAGAAGATAGCAAAATAGCTTATAAAGATAAATAAATGTAAATGAATGATAATATAAATCATAATATATAAAATAAATGAGGGATGACTGCACAAAAGGTGACCGATAAACTCACGAATGTAGATAAAACCTCTAATTAAATAAAGGCATAAATCAATAGCTGATTTTACAGATATATCAATTAAAATTAAGAGATATAAAAAATATAAGTAATATAAGATATAATGTAGGATTCACCACTTATGTCCTTCATGTTTTTATTAATTAAAGTGGTGAATCCATATAAAAGAAATATAAATGAATAAGTAATATAAGTGAATGCCATTTAATGTAAAAAGAGATAATGAAAATAATGGCATTCACCATAATAAATAAGATAATAAGAAATATAAAGACTAGACATTGACCACGAAACAGTTAAAAATTAAAGTTTCGTTCATGATAAGTAGATAATAAGAAAGAGAATTATAATCACCACTTTTTTACAGGCAATAAGATATCAATTAGAAAAAAGTGGTGATAAGATAGAAAAAAATAGAAGAGATAGATGGACAAATGTGGGCTGAGACAATAAACCCCATAAAATCAATTGATAGCGTTCTAGCCCACATTTGTCATTCATTGGTTCATTCATTTATTCATTCACTTTTTTCTATTCGTACCAATAGACGCTTGGTCAGGGTAGTCTTTATATTATTGAAAAAAGTGAATGTTTATATATTATTTTCTTCTATTATGTCATTCATTTCTTAACCTAATGATTGATCCCTTTGTTTTTTAATGAAAGAAATGAATGACAAATATTATAAAATATAAGATATAGATGTGGAAATTTCTAATAAAATAGCAATCTTTAAATATAATGAAATTTCCACATAATAAATAAAATAATATAATAATAAGGGCATTTTCCAATCAAGAAGTGAATATTAATTAAAGGAAAATGCCCACATAATAAAGAAAATAATGCAGCCATTTCATTTTTCTTATCTTTTAATATTAAAAATGGCTGCATAATAAGTGAAATAAGAAATAGTGGCCAATTTAATTTAAATAAAGTGAATCATTAAATTAAATTGGTGACAGCTGTCAAAAGCTGTTTATAGACAGATTAGGCATTATATATTTAAGGGCTGTTATTATTTTCCTTCTCCTTTTTTCGTATGAAGTGTGTCCACAGCCCAGTTTTATTTTAATTTATTATTATTAACGAGCACATATTTTCCCTTTTTACCTATTGTATTTTCTATGTGCTCGTGATTATTTCTATTATATATTTATTATCTTTCACTTATAATATAATGGCAGTTATAATTAATAATGTAAAGACAAATAACTGCCATATAAATAATAGATATAGAAAAGAATAAGAGATAAGAATAATGTAAGAATAGAATAGGAATATGAATGTTAATGAAAAATATAGTAAACCATAAGATATAAATAAATTAGACAATGAGTACCATCACCAACTTTTATAGATTATAATATTAAATGATCATGAAGATATAAATAAATAAAAGAAAAGGAGATTATTAATAAAAATCCTGTAAGACTAGGATGAAATAACTAATAAAAAGTGGAGATGGAATTATTAGAAAACCATTCCTTAAGATATAGAGGTGACAAGAATCCCAAAATAATAATATATAAACCCTTGAATGTAAAATAGATATAAATTTATACCAGTCAATGATCGGTCCTTTAGTCTACAAGATTATTAATAATCAATAATAATAAATAATGGATAATAAAATAAATCCATATAATATTAAATAGAAGATGAATTAATTAAGATAGAACAGCTCCTCCAAGATGAAGGGCTTGTTTTCCAGAAGTTGACCTTTAATTTATTGGTCTATTTATTTTACAGATTTATTAATTAAAAGGTGATTTATGAGCTAGAAATAAGTAAAGACCACATTAATTATAAAGATTACAACATTAAATGATAGAATGAATCTTAGCAATAATCAGTCCATAGGCTATAATAATTCTATTCAATCATCAATATAATTAATAATATAAAATCAATTGTTAATATAAGATATAAAGATGAAGAGAACTTGAAGATGAATCATATGAATGAGGTTGGAGGAATTTCATCATTCCTTTATACTAAAAGATAGATTATTTATAAGAGAGAAATAAATTATAATGAACCACTAGATAGAGATTTGTCTGATAATCTCCTATAGATAATAAATAATAAAAGACCAACAATTTATTTTATAGAATGAGGATTAAATTCCTGATTTATGTTATGAGAATATGGATGAGATCTTTGAAGAGGGACTTAACCAAAATAATTGATAATAATCATGAAATATAAAATCCCTTAAGTGAATGATCCTAAAGTTGGAACCGGATAAAAATCCTTAATAAATTACAATAAAGTTAAGATGAAAATAATGAATAAGATATGAATGAATAAATGAGGAAAAGAAATGTATGTTCAATCTATAAATATATGACCTATAAATCTATGGGTGTAAAAGATAATAATAATGTAAATAATAAATATGAATCAATATAAATAATATGGATAATCCATCATAATTATTAATGATGATAGTAATAATTGATAGTGAATAATAATAAATAAATAATATCAATAAAGAAGATAAATAATATATAAAATACTAGATATAATTAATAATAAATGATTACTAAATAATGGTTTACAAGATTATAATCCTTTATCTTTATATAAATAATATGAGAATAAGATACAAAAGAAGTGAATTATAAATAAAATACAATAATAAATGAAAGAAAGAATTAGGAGAAGACCGAATACCAGAAAACCCCTGATAATAATGTAATGCTTATATAAATAGCAAATATATATATATTGGTGATTAAAATCATAAGTATATAACCCATAAAATACTATAGGAATAATAAATATAAATAAATTCACCATTAGATGTTAAGGTCATATATTAATTAATGGAGGAACATCAGAAAGAAATAATTGAATTAATGATAATAAGTCCTTCCACAATCTCATAACAACTAGGAAAATGTGGGAGGAGATTATTAAAAATATAAGTAATAGATGAAATGGAGAGTGCACAACCTTATAATAATTTCTATCTTATGGTGGTTCTTCTCTATTAAAATATATCACTCTTATAATGTAAAGATAAAAGAACAGAAAAGACTATAAAGTTAAGGGAGAAATAGATTATAGATGGAAAATAGTGAAATACCTTATAAAAATATAGTCTACAGATAAGAGGATAATGGGGTTAAAATTAATAAAAGATAAAGTAATAATAATATTCTTGTATCTTCAAGTTATTCCTATATTCTTATAAATAATAAAGGTAAATAATAATATAATATTAATATAAGAGAATAAATAGATAAGAATATTGAACTAGCGTTCTAGCGATATAATCTCCTATATTGGAAATAGATTATAATTAATGAAATATCATTTAGATTCAGAGTTAATAATTAATGGAAAGATATAATGAATGAAATAATAAAGGATAAAATATGATTAATAATAATATGAATTTAATATATGAAAGTAATGAATGATGAACAATAATGAATAATAAATAATGAACAATAAATGATTGATAACTTCTTTAATACAATAAATTACAAATAACTTCTCAATATATGATTAAAATATGGTCATGATAGTTAATGTAGAATATAATAATGAAAGATATTAATAATAATACACGGTTAATAAAATTCTAGATAATAGAGTAAAATACATGAGTTACCAACCTTTAATTTAATACAATAAACACAAATAAATATCATGAACTATAAATTAAAGGTTGGGTGATTAATAGAAACCATGAATAGATTATAGATAAGAATTAATATGAAGGTGTGCCAAGAATTAATGTAACCTTTATTTTAATTATTAATGATAGACAAATTGATTATAAGAAACACATATTTATAATAAGAAGATAGTGAACAAGAATTAATAAGAACCTTGCCTGCATAAAAATACCTGGACTAGATGATATATAAATATAAGTTAGCAAAGTAAAAGTTAATGATGATTATATATAAGTAATGAATAATATATGAATGATATTAATGTAACCTCTATTTTTTATGGAATTGATGGTCAATTGATAAGAGAATATATGAATAATAATTATAAATCATGAAGTGTAAATATTAATGGATTAAATTATTCATGGCATTATAGCAATTCTTTAATTATAAGAGATGTATCCACAGGGTTATATCTTAAGAACACATATGATATTTCATTATAAATAATATTAATATGATGTAGGTAATAAATAATAAATACCATAATATAAATCTATAAGAAGATACCAAAAGCATAAATAAGATATAGCTTTTTAAGTTAAGGAATAATATAAATAAGAAAGGAAGATTCCAAGAGAAGGAAATTCATACGACATCTTATCTATTATGGTATTTACTGTCTTTTATGGATAATATTAATTATAAATAAAATAGAAAAGAATGGCAAATGTAAAGTTAATGTAAATGTAAAGTAAATATAATGTAAATGTAATATGATGATAGATGAACAATAATAATAGATGGATGTGAGAGTGATGAATTATATGTCTTTCATGTTATGAGATTGATGGTGTACGAAAGGAAAAGGAAAGGTTAACCGCTGTAGGGCTAGATCTGTGACTGAGA